>OY759262.1:45077389-45679212 GCA_963662155.1 Lamellibrachia columna | reverse complement strand
ATAAAACAGTGTGTGCTTAAAATCTTTAATGATTTGAGTCTTAAAATGATTATGTTCATTAGATCGGGGTGCCGGTAACTTGTGAAAGTGTGAGTTGCCTTATGTTGGAGTATTTAGAGCCAGACCACTTTTGCCATTTTGAAGCTGAATTTTCACTAATTTAACTAATTTAATAGTTTGTCCGAAGATTTTACCAAAACTAAATAACAAATTAATATAAGCGAACAAGCTTAGCATGTCTTAGTGGTTCAACTTTTCAGAAAATGTGTCTGAAAATCTAATTGAGGAGGGACCTTGCTGATTTCATTCTGACACAAGAAGAAACTAAATGTACGTCTGCAACTTTAGGCAAAACTAGGATCACGGTATATATTAAAAAAGAATAAGTAGATATATACATATTTAACTATACATTTGCTGTATCACTATGACATTTAAATTTATTTGTGTTTAACTCAATGATGATGCAATGACCTACAAAGAGCCCGAGGAACTTTCACTGAGAAAACCCCAAATTTAAAGCATTTCATTGTGATTTGTTATGTATTGCATTATGCCAGTCTGATCTCATGTGGCATAGTTGTTTTATGGTTATGTTAGTAGTCTTACAGTCGCATCAATTGTGTCTGTCACCTTAGAGAACTTAGTTTGTAGCCGAGTTTTTGCATTTGTCTATAAAGAATAAGTGTCCATTTTGGACATATTTAATCATTTTTATTTGATGTCTACTATATGGCCTTAATGTATTTTACATAACCTTTACAATTACACCTACTGATAATTATTTAATCATACCACGATGCATCATCCAGTATTCAGGGTGTTTGTGATTATCTATCGTTATGCTGCTTGTTCCCCAACTCTCCAAATGAATAATCAATTTATTTAAAACAAGGTCTCAAACAAGACACCCCCTCAACTCAAGTTAAAATGTGTCGACACAATCAGATGATTTGATAGCAACATTTTTTTATTTATATTCTTTTTTTGATGGATGAATTTGTAATTGACAAAATGACAGTTATTGACGTCTTGACATCAGGCCTCATGGAAAGCTTTCAAAATGGTGTCCGAAATCAAAGCTCTGAAATGTTATTCAATATAATATAAATTATTCACTGACAAAATAGTGTAGGGAGATAGCATCTCACCTGACCAGGAGAGGTTATCACAAACTGCAGTGATGCCATCTGGTGGGAGGCATTGGAAGCTGACAAATCCCAAACTATAAAAGAGATAGTTGCATTGAGTGGTCACAAGTTTCGAACCAATGAAACCTTCAGTGTGGTCTTTTATTGTGGTCTCAACTAGAGGAGAGCTGTCTTAGATCATGCAGCTTGTGGTCTGTGTTTGTTATAATGTACAGTATTTACACTGAGACTTGCGTAAAAGATATAATAACCAGTATTTGTGTTTGATGTAGTAACCCCATTGGCTGACTACAACATCATCGCCGGGGTTGTGTACCAGGCTCCGGACCTTGGCTCCATCATCAATTCAAGACTTGTGAGTACTGCAGAATTGTAGATAAGAAATTAATAGATACCAGATATCCATTTCTGATCTTAATTTCACCCTCATCCCCAGGGGCCTCTGACTACATCAGTACCCCTGGCAGATCTACCCTCCCCACCAGGGGCCTCTGACTACATCAGTACCCCTGGCAGATCTACCCTCCCCACCAGGGGCCTCTGACTACATCAGTACCCCTGGCAGATCGACCTGTTGAAACGCTGAGTTTTCAGTTGCTGTGTTAACCAATAATATTACTCACTTGAATCTATGGTGTTCGCATGCGGGAACTTAACTTTAAATAGTTGTTGATCTTTCGTCGGTGGTTGGATGGGTAATTTCCTGGAAATGCTCTTTGAAGTTTGGGTGTGGGTGCGGCTCGGCCATCCGGTTTCCAGAAACACATCGACCAAGGCAGGAAGTGGGACGAAGTACAAATGATTTTGTCCGCATCCGTACAGTGTGTAGGATATATTATTTATATGCCAGTGGTAGTAGTAACACTAACACTGGCTCTCAAGGATGCTTGAATTTAATTAGGCCGGGGGTTGGGCCAGTAGTGCAGGAAGATGGACATTATGAGGTGCTCTTATTTATCATTCATTACTTGTTAATTATGATGATGATGTTGTAGACCTGTAGACTTGTTGTTAGATATGATGATGATGTTGTAGACATGTTGTTAGTTATGATGATGATGTTGTAGATCTGTTGTTAGTTATGATGATGATGTTGTAGACCTGTTGTTAGTTATGATGATGATGTTGTAGACCTGTTGACTTGTTGTTAGTTATGATGATGATGTTGTAGACCTGTTGTTAGTTATGATGATGATGTGTTGTAGACTTGTTGTTGGTTATGATGATGATGTTGTAGACCTGTTGTTGGTTATGATGATGATGTTGTAGACCTGATGTTGGTTATGGTGATGATGCTGCTGATCTGTTGATGCCATGATGGTTATGATGATGATGTAGTAGACCTGTTGTTGTAGAATGGATTTTTTTCCATTTCAGCTCAATACAACACACAATTTGCAGTCTGCATTCAAAGAAGGTGGGTCGTCTGTCACCCTTGTGGGTGGATCATCTGTCACCCTCTTGGGAGGGTCGTCTTTCATCCTCGTGGGTGGGTCATCTGTCACCCTCATGGGTAAGACATCTGTCACCGTCATGGGTGGGTCATCTTTCACCCTCATGGGTGGGTCTTCTGTCACCCTCATGGGTGGGTCATCTGTCACCTCATGGGTAAGACGTCTGTCACCGTCATGGGTGGGTCTTCTGTCACCCTCATGGGTGGATCTTCTGTCACCCTCATGGGTGGGTCTTCTGTCACCCTCATGGGTGGGTCTTCTGTCATCGTCATGGGTGGGTCTTCTGTCACCGTCATGGGTGGGTCTTCTCAGTGGAGTAGGAGATGTAGAATTGAGATTGTACTACTAGATACCTAGTTAGTGTAACAGTACCCAGTGAATGTTGTTGTTTTTATGTGAAATTACATATAATATTATACATGAATAAATGTTTTATGACTATATCTTCTAAGTAACCAGTGAGAAAGCAAATGAATTCTCACATGTTACTTTGCAGTCCGGTAGACATTCTGTGGTGCTAATGTCGCGTACATTTGACTTTCAGCTCAAGACTTCTCTCGCTATCACCCCTCCAGAGGTTACTGGTGGGAGTTCAAGGACAGTAGTCACACAGGTACACGTGACTTACTTGACTTAAGTGCATAGGCCATACTGATCCCTCGCTGTCCTCTTTGACATTGCACCTCTCCATCCTGTTCCATTTATGACATGTCGCTCTGCTGTCAACACCTGTTAGCCTGTAAGCATCGCATCGCAAAAACCTCAACAGACTGTGTCTCCTGTGATCACAATGTCAAAGCCCCTGCGCAATAGATCGCTATTAGCAGTATAACAGCCCCATAATATTATATAGAATAATATTAATAGAAAATCCTGAAACAAATTCTGCTGTAATTACTGTCCAAAAAGGCAGTTATTGTTTCGAGTGCATGTGTACCGTGAAATCACTTATGGCTCGTGATATCGAAACAATAAATGTTAGTGCAATGATGATCACATTTATTTATCTACAAAGCAGTAAATGTTAGTTCAATGATGATCACATTTATTTATCTACAAAAC
This sequence comes from Lamellibrachia columna, assembly GCA_963662155.1. Taxonomy (NCBI): domain Eukaryota; kingdom Metazoa; phylum Annelida; class Polychaeta; order Sabellida; family Siboglinidae; genus Lamellibrachia; species Lamellibrachia columna. The sequence continues at coordinate 45,675,545 of OY759262.1, read as the reverse complement.
AATAAATTTTAGTTCAATGATGATCACATTTATTTATCTACAAAACAATAAATGTTAGTTCAATGATGATCACATTTATTTATCTACAAAACAATAAATGTTAGTTCAATGATGATCACATTTATTTATCTACAACAGCAGATGAAGGTGCCTGGAACTATTTGTGCTGGAACAAAAATGTATGGTATATACTAGCACTAGACTTTGGTGTAGTTACTATTTATATTTTCTTAACAAAATCCAATACACACAGTTGGGTTGATTCCTGTTTATAGTCAGTTATTGTACTGCTTTATAAAGGATTCCTGTCAGTGTATGCGTGTTGTCTGAATGATGTTTTAGATAAGCTGCTGTCGAAAGAAAAGAAGAAAAAGGAAGAGCCGAGTTCCTTGTTCCAGAGACAGCGGGTCGACGAACTGCTCGCAGAGCTTGGCAAAAAGTTCCCGCCAAAGTACCCCCCCACTCCTGCCCCGACACAACAGGTGCCAGAAAAACAGGGTACGTATCTGGAATAAGAACCATATTGCCACCAAAACACTATACCGACTGTGCTTAGCATTTTTGCTGTTTTTATAATATGTTATTTGGCAGAAAATTTGTTATGCTTTGGGTAAGTTGTATTTCGTGAGCTGACAGCATCTTGAAAGCTTAGCGTGGGCAACTTTCTGATCACTTGACTGCTAGTCAACTTGTCCAGTCATATTCCTGGTACGTATTACAGCATGTGTTCTCTTGATATGGTAGTAGCACTTCCAGGTAGACATCAACCCTTTCAACAGCAAAAATTGGCTCTACCAGGACTTATTAAAGCTCCATCCTCAATTGATTTAGCCCATCCTGAATGAGGTTCGTTGATGTTCAAATATGTAGTGTGTAATATTCGCAGGCGTTTTAATTAGAATGCGTACTTTTGTTAAATCATCAAAACAATTAACTTTGATCATTAGACTGGATAACTTGCACAAAAGTTAATACTTTTGTTATAGTATATTCAGCTGGACCCTTATTTTTTGGCAAAAAAATAATTCACTGGTTTGCCTGATGATTCACCAAAACTAAATTACAAATTTGTACTAACTAGCACGTCAGTCACAGTGTATGTTAAATAGGTTAAGTTTTTTGTGAAATGACTCAAATTGAGGAGGGACCTTTACATTTTTTTGCTTTTGCAAAATGACATATAGAGGAGGGATCTTTATTTTTTTTGCAAAATGATTCGAACTGAGGAGGGACCTTTAAATGACCGTCTGTCTGTTTGTCTGCCACTTGGTGTAACAACTGCGGCACAACATGTTTGGTGTGTAGTGTTGATGTTTATGTGTGTATTGTCAGCGACAGGAGATGGCGTCAAATTGGAGACAAAGATGGAAATAAAGACAGATGCAGACACGCAGCCTCCACCAGAGAAGAAAACGAAAGTGATGGGTTCGTGACAACAGAGTTACTGAAGACAGAGGTGGACAACAGATGACCTATGGTCGCTGGATTTTGGGCAGACTGAGCATTGAGCACAACTATCACAATGTGATGAAGAAGTAGTGCTGTCATCAGTTTTCAGGAGGCAGTGCTCCGTCACTAGGTCCTGGACAGTGGTGGACATGCTGTTGACCTTTGGGCAGTGGTCAAACTACTGGCGATTGAGCATGATGGAAGTAGCGTTATTATGGTTTCATGATTCCTGGATGGACACCGCAGTGCTAGCTCACTTCATTGCTGCCAGTGTCATCAGGTCCTCCAAGACAAAGCAATGAAGTTATGTCGTCATTGAGTTCTCCCACATTCTCCATTGTCTTCCCTCTTATCTTCCCCTTCTGCCTGGCATAGTTCCACTTCACTGAACCCAGACATGCACCGGTGCCCTTCTGTGGACTGCACAGCTTTCCAGAATGTACAAGATGTGTAATAAGACTTTATAATTTCTAGAAGTCACTGCAATTCACTGCAGTGTAGTTTGTGTTGTAGTGACTGGTTCTTGAAGAAGTCATTTGTCTTGTTTGGAATGGCTAGAATTACTGTAAGGTAGCATTTATGTGATGGAACATAACAAGAATCACAGAATGAAGCAGCCAGTAGTGTACAGGCTGTCTAGAATATGAACAGCTTAATACAGCTGATGGCCAGAAATACTGGAGAAAATCGGCCCAGCCGAAATACGGACACAATAGACTTTAGTTCATCTGTTTTGTAATGGCTGTATTGCAGTCACATTATTTATAAAGCAGGCAGCTGACACGATGCAGACATCGTAATATGATATATGAATTTAAATGTACATTTTTATCCTGTCAGATGTTTAACTAATAAATGTATGCATTGAATGCTAGGTGTTTTTTTACAAATTACATTTAGCGAACAACATCACAATTGCTCCAGTAGTCTGTCTTAATCTATAGACTTTCAATATGCACATACAGTCTCAACATATCCACATTGTATGAGCAAATAAAATATGCCTAAAATTTCATCAAATTTACCAATTTCTTAACAGCAACCATGTACTGTTTGATAGAACAGGAGTTCCCAAACTATGGACCGGGATCCATGTTGTCCAATGCAAAATGACTTCTTTGTGTAGAACATGCTATGCTGGTTGGAAGGGTTTCTAAAAGAGGGCATAGTCATTGTTGTCACAAGGCAAGTTTGCGGTGAACCAGGTTTGAATCCGTCTTGAATAGGGGTTCAGTCTCGGGAGTCAAGCCTGACATCGAATCAACAATATTGTCCTTGTTTGGTGACAGACTTAATGGCGGTCTCTCTGTTGATGGCTGCAGTTTCTCCCTGAAAGACAAATGTCCACTGTATGAATGTGCTTGTTGGTCATTACTGAATTAACCTAGCAACATAAGACGTTCAAAGTCTGAATAATTTCATTCCATTGTCCATATTACATTGTTTTTTACATAATTTTATCAAATTATATTTATGCGGTTCATACTTATGTGGAATCATGAAAAAGTTGTCCTGAAATGTGAATGATATTGAAATTATAGTTTGGCAGATAAAATAATTGGTCACTTATAGGTTGCATTGTTTTTCCATATCTATTCCATATCTGACAAAATGTGAAAGAACATTTTTATAAATACATAACAATTTCTTTTATAAATATATAACAAAGAACATACCTTACCAATTATATGCTAATTAAATAATTTTCCTTATGTCTAGTAATACAATCATTCATTGATAAATTTAAGTAATTCATCACAGAGTTTCTTGTGTAAATAACTTGCGAGACAGTTTAATATCACTTACTACAGTCAACAAACATCAAGCGTTCTCTACCTTTTCTCCAGCTTAAACTGGCCAAGGAAGTTTTTCATCGTGAGTTGGCTGGAAGTGCCCTTTGCCGTGTTCTCCTTCTGCTTCCTGGCCCCCACCCCACTTCGAGACAACCCTGACGCCCGACACTTGCCCAGTACTTTCAGCCCTGAAACATCACAGCAGATACAAATTCCTGACTAGACCATCGTGAATCGGGTTAGGTGATGTTCAAATCTGTTGTGCATGCAAGTTTTTAAAGTTATGCATATTTGGTCCAATAAGAGTGCAAACTGTAGTTAAAACCAACTCAAATCTAACTGACTTTGATCGTTAGATCTGGTAACTTGCAAAAGTGTAAATAACCTTGTCATAGTATTTAGTGCTGCACTACTTATGCCATTTTAGACAAAAATTATTTACTAGCCCATCTGATATTTAACCAAAACAAAACAAAATGAGCTTGCATGTCGTAGTGGATACACAAATAGGTTAAATTTTGTGCGAAATGAGTCTGAACCCGGACAAGCAAAAAAATCTAATTGAGTGGGGACCTTTAATGTACAGATAACCTTTAACGTACAGATAACTGAAACAGTATTCTCCAACACTTGCCATCCCAGATTATATTTGTTTCTTTTTCCAGTCTGAAACTCGGCACTTTTTATTCTTCATTAATATTCAACGTAGTCGCCATCATTTCCAGTTACATTTCTTTTAAAAAGACACATATTTGTAATCGTGCATACAAAATATAAGGAACCAATGTATTTGATATGGTTACACAGAAACAGCTATAGTACACAATAATTTTTGTTGTAACAAACCTGGCTTTGTCAGTGGTGTCGTGGGCACTGTAGATGGTGATTTGGACAAACGCCCATTGACAGCACTCTGCAGAAAATAAACAAAACATGTCTAACAATGTTGCTCCAAGCATATGCTTTTATTTTTTTTGTTGGCAGTGTTAAAAAATAATTTTCCTGGTTATAAACTAACATTTTTGAATCATAATTCAATCACTGGATATGTTATTCGTTAAAGGGAAACAAGTCATGGTTTTGGACGTATGCACCTAAAAGAATTATAAAACAACCATTTGTAACTACAATTAAGAATATCACGCCAGTGGTTTACCAGGAAAACCTTGTTGAACATACAATATCTTAATGTCATGGGCTGCGCCATACTGTTAGATAATCGTACATCATGAGTGTCATAGTCTGGCGACATTCGCTCGCCTAATGAAAATATATTTGCATACACCTATTCCTATGCTTGCCAATAGATTATGGCCATGCTGTTTGGGTTAACTTATGTAACATATTTTGGGGCTTTGTTTACTAAATCCTCTTTCTGTCGAAATAGAACGTTTTGTTTTGATAGACTTTGTGTTGGTTCTGTCTACCTAACTAATATACGTCACAAGTAGTCTAAGTTACTCTGAATTAATAGAACTGTGCATGTGCTTATCAGCTGCACAGGTTAACATGGCAGCCCTCATCAAACTAGAGAAACGACCAGAATGTTTAACTTTTAGAACACATTCAGAGTAAACCATTGGCGAGATATCATCAAACTAGAGAAACGACCAGAATGTTTATCTTTTAGAACACATTCAGAGTAAACCGTTGGCGTGATATTCTTGATTTTAGTTGCCCATGGTTAGTTTTTATTATGTCTTAGGTGCACAGCCCCAAAACCATGGCTTTTGTTTTGCTTTAATAGTACATTTGAGTTCTACACTGTGGCTGCAGGCACCCATAGCGCCATCTGTTGAACAACATCCAAACGACCCATGAAATGTCTGGAATTTTTGCATCATTATCTCAATAGGTGTCACCAGCAGGTGTCACCAGTAGGTGTCACCATTTATCTGCAATGCTTTCTAACATTCTCATTTTAGTTTCATAAAGCAGAGGTGTAATCCCAGGAAAACTAATTTACAAACGTGAATCAACCTGCAAAGATGGGTAATTATGGGTGTCATGCTAAAAAAAATTTCATTTGACATTTACATGAACTTCAAACATAAGAATTTGCTATATAACTAGCACTGCCGGAGGTGCCAAGTAAAAAAAATTACATAATCCACCATTTCACATAGAAAATGCACCAGAAATTCACCAGAATTAAGGAAATATACTCATACATCATGAAAAGCATTAGATCTACCAGTTTTTGTGCAACATTACTTGACACCCCTGCACTGCCTAGGGAGCTAATTTGCAACACAAAGGTGAAATTAGGGAAAGTTAAGCAGTCCAAATATAAACTATCAGTGAGTAACTGATATGCTGTAATTTAGTTACACTGCTATTTGTTACGCACCCTTTGACTGTTGCTTGAACTCTGACTGCTCGCAAAGGCTGAAAGATCAGCTGCTGAATGACATTTCTCATTTGTCCTTCCTGGCGTGTAACTAAACCGTCCCTGTTTCTCACTGGTGAAGAATGACGATACGGATGGACATTTTCTTGCTTTATCCTGCAACGACCTTGGCTGCGACTCTGTCCTTGAGAACGACCTTGACACAGATAGCAGTGACGGTGAATCGACTGATTTTTGAGACGATACATCGGTTTCTAACAACGAAAATTCAACATCGTCTGTATCGATGCTGTACAAACTAGTCCGTTGGGACACTGATAATTCACTGTCAAATGCATCCCCTTTTCTGTTGTCAACTTCTGGTACGTTTCTTTCAGAAAGTGACTGGCCAGTTTCCGAGAAGGCATCAGTGTCTGAGAGCGTGTCAGTTTCATCCGAACATGCCAGTTTAGTTGGTTTAACAGGAATAAATCTCGTCGACTGCTGACTTGAAGCAGTCGACCCACATGTTGAATCTTGACTAGAACGAAACTGGCTGAAGGTAAAACTTGAGAAGGGTGATCGCGTATCTTTCTGCGGCTGCGGCCTGCCACCATCTGGTGGACAATGATGTGATGACACTGTGTTGCCATGGTCACCGTCGCTGTCGTCATCCTCACTGTCGTGTGTAGATACATCTGCCGTATCCAACTGTTTGAAGAACGGTGTTTTGTGGTGAGGCTTGCTCGATACGAAGAACCTGTCATGTAAACACAGGAACGAAATCATGCCAACATATGTTGGTAGCTAAACTATGTATCATCACATAAATTGACATTACTAATACTGTTGAAACATAGGCACTGACATGTTAATTACATAACAAAAATTACACTCAATTTGATTTGTTTGTTTCAGTTCCAACAGATATAAGGACCCAGTAACAGGACTGATGGTTTATTTCAGAGTGACGTTATCTACAGTTGGTGAGTCCACGACAGGTTTTTTCTGATTCCCTGTGTGGGGTGTTTTACTTCCCCTAGCATAGACATCAGGCAAACTGGGGTGAAAAAATTTCCCATGTTTCAAAATGGCAGCATGGTGGTTTCGAACCCTGGTCCCCTCGACCTCCAGTCTGCCACGCTATCACACAACCCCGTGCCTCATAACCTACTAACATAATTTATGCAACTTCTATGCCATCAACTGTTGTTATTTTTATGCCATCCAGTGCATAAATACTTGGATTCTTGTTTCATAATCAGTTGTTACTTTTCTTACAATCAAAGTTAGAATCAAAATTAATCATAAATGTTAAACTTGCAAGTAACTATTTATTTACAAGTCTATATATCATGATCCTTTCTAAAGGCTGGCTTAAATTCTCTGCACAGAGTGCTTCTTGGTGATCACTACAGAACAATAACTTGGTTGACAATAATGACATTACATTTACTCCATTATTTTGAATAACTCTCTGTCAGTTTTCACTTATTGTCATATGGTAACAAATTACTTTTACATTACACTTAACAAATTACTGTACAACCATGTCAGAAACACAATAGAACCATCCCATAATTATGTTTTGTAGAAAAATATACCATAATTCTTATTTTATGAAGATTGTTACTTGTTTGACAAATGTAAAATATGCCTTGAAACAAGATCCCGACTGGTTCTCAGGGTTCATAATCTCGAAAGACAAATTCCTAACTAAAAATTTCCATAAATATGTAAAAATTGTCCCGGGGGATCATTCATAGAATATCTGGGTAAATATCGTCTGATGTGCTAAGTATTACATAATCCATCTCAGGCTTGCATTATAATCTTAAATTCGCTATGTTATTTTGGGATTAAATATTTTGTGAGTGACTCATGTTTATGGAAAAACTTTCGAGAATAAGGGCCCAGATGTCCTGTAGATGACTTTACCTGCTCTTCACTTCGAATGCGTCCTGACCGCCACACTTGTTTAGGTCAAACCAAGCCTTCCTCTCGGCATTCCTTCCACTGACGGCAAACTTATTGCGATGATGCAACGTCAGTGGACGGCGTTCACACACTAACTTCTCCTCACCCTTCTCAGTGTTGATCTGTGCGTTGGTGGGAGGAGAATTTACTGGCTCTGGTTGTGGTTCATGGAAGTAGGAAGATTTGCTGTGTAGAATTTCAGCGAAATCATCTTCTACGTGGCTGTGCTTTTTCTCTGGTTGTCTCAAAGATTTGTTATGTAGAACTTCAATGAAGTCATCTTCCATGTGGCTGCGTTTCGTCTCTGGCTGTCGGGCCGAGGACGCGCCTGACCGACTCTCTCCATACATTGCTGCCAGGGAAGTGTCATCCATAGTGTCTTCTGCTTCAGCTTCCTCGTCACCTTTACAAATGTAATAGTTGTAATAGTTTACAACACTGCCTATGGGTTAATTATGTCCCAGGAACCGACGGTAAATTAGTTAAAAATTCATACCCATTACAATTTTATATCACCCTACTAAAACCATACATTATATCACCCTACTAAAACCATACATTATATCACCCTATTAAAACCATACATTATATCACCCTACTAAACCGTACATTATTTCACCCTACTAAAACCATAATTATATCATCCTACTAAAAAAGTACATTATATCACCCTACTAAAACCATAATTATATCACCCTACTAAATTGATCATATCATCCAGATACATATATATTATAATATATTATATATATATATATGATTGCATCTCTACCTTGTCGACACCTCTTCTTGCTGTGATGGAATGTGGCCAGTTTCACGGTGACCTCCGTGTTTTTGGTATTGGGTCGGCTGACGTTCGGCTTGTTGCCCGTGGTTACCGCGACGTTCGAGTGGCCAGCAGCAGGCCTGTAGGATGGATCCCAGATACTTACGTGTCTCACTCCATCGCCAGTTGCAGATCTTGGCTAGAATGTCCAAAATATAAATTTAAGGGTTAAATACTGTATGTTGTTTCAGGGTTTTCATAAACATTTCTGCTACTTGCATAACATCTCCATTGTAATTTGTTTTACTTTTTAATCATATCAAACTACTTGTGTATTACAACATACATCTTCAGTCAGGACAAAATTATTTACAAGATATGATGAACCTTGATCATGCTTCTAAAATAACCAATAACCAACAGCCACTATCAAGCAGAAATTATAATCACATTACTTTACAAATGCGTGTTCATTTATATAGCTGAACAAACTGCGACAATAGAGAGAGGACAAAACTGCCTAGGTTTCCAAATAGTAACAAGTGGATTCGAACTCGGCACTTACGTGTCCAAAACTCAACACTGTGCAGCCCAACTCCAGATTAAAATTGGTCAAATTAAAAATGATTCTTACTTTATGTCCTGGAACAAAGTGTGCAATCTTTGCTCCAGTGTTGATGTCAATGTTCCCGAGTGCAATCTGCAAGGCCTTCTCAGACGCCATGTAACTGGCAGTAATGGTCAAGGCTTCTTCATATTATCAGTGGCTCCTGTCTTTGTCAGCAGATGCCAGTCATACGGATTACCACAGAAAATATTTGTATTTGAAATCATGTGTGAGTGGAGCAAAGAATACAGCCAATGGTGATACAAGTAGATTTGTGTTCACGCACGCACGCACACACGCACGTTGTTGCTCTCCTCTAAGAACTGACTTATACATGTGATTTTTCACAATTTATAGCAACATAATAACATCCACGTAAATCAAATCAGGAAACATCACATTTTTGCCGTCATACGAAGCCTCATCTTGTTCATCTTTCTTCATTACCCTCCTCCGTTCCTTAGCGCATTCATCTGTTGTTGACTTTAACATCGTACACTGATTTCAAGAGTGTGTGACCCTTTGGTTGTTATACACCCCTGAGCTCATGTTTTCAAGGATTTTAGAAATCTAAAGCTTAGAAGTTTTCATATTGTATTGTAAATTATCATTGATGGATAGTGGTTACTGTGAGAAGAAAAAAGATACGGTCCGGCGTAGTCAAGTTTCTCTGGCTCCACATCTGGGGGGTACGGAGTGAGGGGGAGGAGTTTTCTCTGCAGGGGGTCAAACACAAGATGGTAAAGAAACGTGTTGTCAGCCCGCTCGAATCCCTCGACGTATTCGTTCGGTACGGTCAGCGACTTCATGTTCAACAGAGCCGGGATCTTCCTCACCACCTGAAAGGAAAGACCACCATTACAAAAATGTCCTCCCTTCCCTACACCCCTTGATTGGGATGGCCGTAGGGGTTCCATTCACATACAATCTTTGCCAGCTTTGTCTGTCTTCTGCTGTGTGTAGCAAGGTCAGTAGAATTAAATACATTTTACTAACAAGTGTCGTGCCTGGGGGTGGCTAGTGGTGTCTGGGGCCCCACATTTAATACACTTAGCTAGTTGATCATTGTCAATCCCCATAGACAGATATGTACTAATCATCTATATCTATGTTTGTAAGGGGAATTGCCTTTCCTAGTTAAAATGCGGGCAGTGCCCATTGTAATGTCTACAACCAATTACTATATGCGAATAAAGGGCATTGCCAATGGTACGGTGAGTAAAAATTTTTCAAACGTTCTGTCTATGGTGAAGGAACATTCAGAACTGTTGAAACGGCCTCACACTTCAACCTAGTAAAGCTGTTCAATGTATCTCAATGTCTCTGGGAAGCTTTCAGCCATGCTAAAAGTCTTGCACAAAAGCACACACAGTCACATCAGTGTCTATAGCTGTTCATTTTTTTTAAACTGCCCAGGTTTTTAATGACAGCAAGGGAGCTCAAACCTGTCCTCTCCATTGAGCTTGGAGTTCTAGTTCTACCACTGCACTACAGTGCCCCACAACTGTCACATTTTAATCACCAGATGTCACTATGGTCAGATGATCTTTGACAGACCTGCCAAATTTTTATTTTGAAATCTGTATTTTTGACTTGAAAGTCTGTATAAAGCCATATAAATCCATGTATTACTAACATTTGTCATTAGTTAATTAGCCTATAGGCTATAGCATTCCAGTTCAGATTGAGTGTCACCATATATGAGGATACGAAATATACCTATATCAAACAAAATCTGCTAGCTTCACAGAAAATCTGCCTGGCATCAAAACTATTTGTGCTTCGACCGTTGCATTGGTTAGTTATAAGTTTATATTTGTGTGTCAAACACAAGAAAATATGTAGCAGTGCCTTATCACTATTTTTTTCATTTCAAAACAAATCTGTATACCTCCCAAAATTTTGTACAGCATAAAGGAAATTATTAAATACTCACCGTTTTCATGTCGGTCTGTCGAGTGCGCTGGAAGATCTTGGCGGCCTTGCCCAGCCCGATGCCAGGCAGACTGGGCAGGTAGTCACAGCCCGACAAGATGCACATGTAGCGGAACTTGTCAAACGTGTACAGGTCTGCTCGCATGTCCAGTGCTTCGTTCAACCTGCGCTTCTCAATGACAACTCCATTGCCGGCAAAGTCCATCTTGAACATAATCTACAGCATGGGGACAGAAGCGCCGTTTCATCAAAACTGTAAACATTTGTTACACTCCACTTATATAACCAAGGTGTTTCCACTTGCTTCAAAACAAGCTGCCACTGCCAAGAAACAAGGAACGGACTACGGAATGGTGATAATAAAGAGGACAATTTTCATACCCTAAAATATGTGAAATGCCGACAATAATACATGGATACAAATTTTCTTTTAACACAACTATTAAAGTAAACTCACTTCAATATTTCAGCAACCATCGGTTACCTTCTTCAGGAGCTGAGTTATTTGTGTTAAAAGAAATTAATTTAAATTTATTCTCCCAACATGATGAGCATTTTCACCAACGATAATAATTTTTTAAAGATGCCCACAGTTCAAGTGCAATATTCAGGCCATCTCTGTTTCACAAAACAATATTTTATAACGGTAAAGTTCTACAGAATGTCCACGTACACAGTCACAGCCAAACAGGACAAGATCTGAGTCCTCCGTGATGACGAGTTGGGCGACTCCGATGCGGTTCAAGTAGGCTAACTGGGCGTCAGCCTCATAAGGAGCGACTATACAATCAACACCCTTGGCACGACACGCCTGCAACACAACCAGTCATCATGTGGTTTACATTTGATTTGATTCAAATTTGATTTGAATGTTTTGAATCATGCTTACATTGCATGCTGAAAGGCGAGGTCAATATTCATAAATAGAAAACGGTCAAAGTATCTTTAAAAATTATGGATCATTAAAACATATTTGGGCTATCCAGAAGTTAGAATACATTAAATTTATATTACATGACATTATTTTACAACAACACAATGATCACTACTTTTAAATTAAATGTCAAACATAAATTTTTTAAACCTAAAAGTTACATGCAATGGAGTGATGTGAGACTACTCCCATTAGCCTGTATAAACAATGGCTGCACGCACATTCATGAGTTCGAGGGCCATATGAGGGGTGATATCGATGCACTTTGTAAGACAATCCCGAGCCTCGCTGCGCTTGCCCTCTCGCAAGAACTGGGCTGCTTTCTTCCGGTGTGTCTCACGACGCCTGAAAACAACAAAACATTTAAAATTGTTATAATGCTTAACGATTCTGGCTTGTTGCGCCTCTGAGCTCTGGTTCGTGTAGATTTAGATGCTACAGTTTATTATTATTACTTTACTCTCATAATCTGAATGGATATAGGGACAGCAAGGGATGACTTTACTCTCATAATCTGAATGGATATAGGGATAGCAAGGGATGACTTTACTATCATAATCTGAATGGATATAGGGACAGCAAGGGATGACTTTACTCTCATAATCTGAATGGATATAGGGATAGCAAGGGATGACTTTACTATCATAATCTGAATGGATATAGGGACAGCAAGGGATGACTTTACTCTCATAATCTGAGTGGATATAGGGACAGCAAGGGATGACTTTACTCTCATAATCTGAGTGGATATAGGGACAGCAAGGGATGACTTTACTCTCATAATTTGAGAGGATATAGGGACAGCAAGGGATGACTTTACTCTCATAATCTGAGTGGATATAGGGACAGCAAGGGATGACTTTACTCTAATAATCTGAGTGGATATAGGGACAGCAAGGGATGACTACTCTAATAATCTGAGTGGATATAGGGACAGCAAGGGATTACTTTACTCTCATAATCTGAGTGGATATAGGGACAGCAAGGGATGACTTTACTCTCATAATCTGAGTGGATATAGGGCAGCAAGGGATGACTTTACTCTCATAATCTGAGTGGATATAGGGACAGCAATGGATGGCTTTCTTGTTGGTCTCAATAATCCTATCCATTCTTTGATATTTCCCATGTAAGAATTTGTTCTCCTGCGTCTTATTTCACCATTGGTTCCAGTTTGAAAGTGTGAAAATGTTTACTGCCTTTCCATCTACTTTCAAACCACTTAAGTTTCCTACTTTTCAAGGCAGACACCAGACCATCTATGGATCCGCATATTCCTTCATTCTTCTTCTGATTCTTTGTTAGATAGGCTACTTTAAGAATTGTTTAATTTTTTAATTGTACTACTTTAACAGTTTGAATTATTTATATAGCATATAACACAAAGTTTGAATTATTTAAATCTGTTTTTCATACATGGGTTATTGTTGATGTAGAACACTTATAGTAAGCATAAGTTATGGCATATAAATGCAGAGATACTTACTCCCGTCGTGCTTTCTCTACGTTTCTTTTTGAAGGCAGTCGACAGCCATCAAAGACCATGATGGGCTTCAGCCCAAAGGCGAGCAGACTGTTCACATACTTCATGCAGTAGTGTACGTACCTACAACAGTACACACCCAATATACACATGTACACACCATGCAAGCACGCACACACACCACGCACACACCATGCATGCACGCACACACAACAGAATCTTGATATGAAGATTACCTTGGAAGACAAGTTTTGTATTTAGGTCTACTTGACAGAATTCACCCATAGTCGTAGGTTATTTGACAAATTTAGGCTTTAACCATTTTCAGCATGAAAGACAGGCCACATGGTCTGTGACACAACAGTAGAGGTGTATGTGTGGCAGGAAGTGGGAGGATGGTAAAAAAATGGTGGGAAATTGACCTAAAAAATTGGTGGGAGGTTGGGCGCAAAACATGTGGGAGATGGGAAGTTGAGACCCCTGCCAGACCGCTCATGGTATGATACGCCGTTCTGACGGCTTTAACAATTTGTGTGATGTATGATTAAATCTTGTTTTTAACTTTAAATGTCTGAAAACAAAATATCCACTGTAACAAAAGAAGGCAGCTAACCTGCCAGAAAATATTTTAATTCATTACAAATGGACGAATGTAAATAAAATCAAACTGACTGATCAGTTTTCTCGCCCATGGCCAGTTTTTCGGCACAAGCGAAAGCGCCCCGGTGAAGCCAACAGTAACTGTCGATGGCAACTGTGCAGCCCTTGAATTCCTTCACATTAGCCTGGCGCGACACCTTCTTCAAGAACGGCAACAGGCCTTGAATGCCCATCTGGGAAATAAAATGTGACTCTTAACATGGTGAGGTAATGTGGAAAGACACAGGTTCTATTACAGACAATCTAATACAATTACATCTTATCAGTGTTTTTTTTAAGCCTTAAATAAGGCTTAATATGTTAGGGTATACCGGCAGTTTTGTTATATGGGCAAAACATTTTTTTTCTGTTTTATATTTTTACAAAGCATCATGAATGTATGTCAATAAAATGTATCAATGTTACAAACACCTTCCTGATATTTGTGCTTTTGAATTACACAGGGTCGTAACAACTTGAAATGTTGTTTACACCCCATTCCCGACCCCCGGCGACTGGGCCGGGGGTCGCGGGAAAAGGTTCAGTTGTTTACAGCTGAATTCTGATTTGTTTTCGAATATAAGACATCATGCAGTTTCTGCTAAATCACGGTAGCAAAAATACTTACGGCTACGCCGTTAATCCACGATTACTGTGATCAATTTAGTCACATATTATGTTAGACCTTCGATCGAGTTAATCGTCGTATTTCCCGCGAAACGCGTCATCCAAATTTGTTTACATGCTATAACTTAATGCAAAGCTGGCCGTTTAGTTCTACTTCTTCTACCGGGGTACTAGTCTTCTATCGAGCACTAGTCAACCCTCTCGTCAAGGCTTACAAAATCGGTGTTCACACGTGCTAAAGTGCTGTAAGAGAAAAATAACAAAATATAACGGAAAAAGGAAAAAACATGATAGTGTGAACATAGTAATGCAATTTAAGGAGAGGAAAGTTTATAGCGTGAAACACGCAATATGAATTAATGTAATAATGCTGCAAGCTTGATATCCTCTGTCTGAAGATATCCAAACTTGGCGCTGTAGCTACGTCGACTGGCAGGTTGTTCCAGCTGGCTATTGTACGGGATAGGAAGCTGAATTGGATTAATTGCTCAGTAACTAGGGGGAGATGAAAGCTTCGGAATACGTGTGCCGAGAGGGTCTTGCATGGGGTGCGAGTTGGGGGCTGAGGTCCAAGGCGACTATGCCATATAATAAGTTACGTCAGCTCAGGTGGTTGAGCATGGTGGTGACACTGGCTTCACGACTGTAATTATTATAGACATACCCTGTTGTCCGTCTTTGGACCGTCTTTAGTTTTGTTTTGCAGGTTTGGGTGTAGGGGTTCTACAGGGCAGCGGCATACTCCATTTTGGGTCTGACATGGGTGAAATACGCTATGGTTTTTGAGCGTTGATGGCCAACTTAAATTAGAAATTTCTTCGTAGGAAAGCTAACGATGAATCTGCTTTTTTTGTGACACAATCAATAATGATAATTCCAGGAAAGTGTTTTGTTTATGACCACACCAAGATATTTCACTTTGTCCTCCTTTATTAGTAATTGGTCGTGAAGAGTAAATTAATTGTTTGTATTTGGGGTTACGGCATCTGGTTATGAAGAGGACACTACATTTCTGGGGATGGAACTCAATTTGCCACGTTTCTTCTTCTTGTACTTGAAATAACATGAAATGCTTTAATTTGAAACAATTTTGCACAATTGTTTTACATCAAGTCAACAGCATAGCATTGCTTAAAGATCCCTCATCAATTATTTTTTTCGCTAGTCTCATTTCAAATTCATTTTGCGCAAAACTAAAACCATATGCTTAGTATATAACCACTGCAACATGCTAGCTCGTTCGTGCAACTTTTGTATATATATTTTTGGTGAAATCACCAGACAAACTATTAACTTACTTAATGTTTGGTCAAACATTAAGTGAAGGGAAACTGGAAACGCCGGACACTAGCGGATTTCACTATTGGTGAAATGTCGTAACTTTGTCACGTGATCGATGAGAGGATGGATGATCCGCAGTTTTTTTACTATTTTGGATATCCATTATTTTGAGCCTTACCATATTTAACGACTACAGTCGATTCTTTCGATGATTTAAACAAAAATAGGCATTTTTTATTAAATCGACTGCGGGTGTTACTTAAACTAATCACACACTACATATTTGGACAGCGACGAACCGGATTTGCGATAGGCTAAATTAGTCGATGATGGAGTTTTAATACATTCACATGTTATGCAAAGATGATATGAGACAGAAGGATTTTGCTTCATCAGATCTTCTTTGGGAAGGGGGAGGAAGGCAACTTTGAGAAATCCGCAAGATTGGATAAAATTGTGTAATTTCCAGATGAATTAGGTCTACTTAGTAACTTACTCAATGCAGCACATATTATGCAGGCCTATGTCAACTCAGGTCGTTTTTCTACATTTTACATGTAGCCTATGTAGATGTACACCTGAAACATTATGTTGATGGGTTAATATTCTCAATGTAAATTACTGTTAAGTTAAATAAAAAAATGTTAAACTATTTAATAATTTTATTTACTTTTATTCAGTTCATGTATTGATGTTTTCTCTTGGTCTGGTATGAATATATAAAATTGTGTGGTTGCACTCGGACTGTTGACAATGATCATACAACAATACAGTAGTTGAAAATCAGTATAATCTAGATATGTTATTAAGTGAGACCAATAAAAGGGTAAATAATATAAGTATTATACTTCTTTTTTCTCAACTCAACACATTTTAATCAATAATGTGTACCGTATAAATTAGTGGTCCCCAACGTGGGCGATATCGCCCCCATGGGGGCGAGTTTTTGTGGCCAAGTGGGGCAAAATATTTGTCTGTGGTTCTAGGAGGTGTTGCACGGTGTTCGGGGGGGGGAGTGGTGGAGTATTGTTGATCATACATATTATAATGAAATCATCTGTGTTTTACATACATTCTATAGCACAGTTAGTAAAACACGTTCTGCTATGCTCCAACTCATAATGTCATCGAAGAAGAAATGTCGCCAGTATTCTGGTTTACCGATTTATACCGGCCTCACGCAATGACCAAATGCCGATGCGCATAATTTTCTCCCAAACAACATGCAACGAAACAACACAGCCATCTAGGTCCTAGGTACAACGATTGAGCACACTCAGCGCACATATCCATACAGGAAACCACTCGCTCACTCGCTCGCTCACTCACACGCCACCGGTCTCTCTCCTGGGTTGCCTCAAGGAGATCTCGGAGTGGCATATCCATCCATTCTTTGATGATATCGTTTGTTATCGAGCCACTTCTTTGGTCTTCACCGTTCTGTCCCCCGTTCAGTGCCTTGTACACTTTCCTAGGCGATGCTGTTTTGACGAGTGGTGTGTCCGTACCATTGTAGTGTCCTTCTTTTAAGTATATTCTGGACTGGTGTTTGGGGTCCTGCCGTGTCAGTGAAGGTTTGCACTACACATTCAAATTGTGTAGAAGAATAAGAAAGATAAAAGAAATACCATGCACCCATTATCTTTATTTAAAACTCTGCGCGACCAGTTCTTGACGTAGTGAAATCCTGGTGCTGAGACAATCATCATACTAACGGTCGCAGGCCTAGTTGTGAATAATAACACATTCCTTTACTCATGCACAATGTTATGTTACTGATAACATTGATAGCGTAAGTACCTGTCGAATGCAGGCACAGTGTTGTATTTTAAATTAAACAAGTTACTACAGTAACTTAACAACATTGAACAAGATTGAACAAGATTGAACAACACTGAACAACATTGAACAACATTGAACAACATTGAACAACATTGAACAACATTGAACAACATTGAACAACATTGAACAACATTGAACAACATTGCCATCTAAAGCAAAATTCCCAGATGGCAAGTGGATAAGGAAACCACTGGCTTATCGAGTGTCCAACAATGTTTCATCAGTGAGATAATTGTCAATTTTAGTTTTAAACAATTCACGCAGCGATCGTATAATTTACACAATCGGTAGATAATGTGTTCCTTTGATTTACGCTTTCTGATTTCCTGATCCTACACTGACGTCACTTCGAATTGTATATTTCTTCTGTCATTCTTAAGTTTGAAAATGTGGTTTTATTAGTATTATCATAAACATTCAATATCTAAAAAAATCTATTTTATCTTATTTTGTCATCTTTTAACCGTTTTATTCCATATTGGGATATCCCTCGTACAGGACTATAACAGAAAAGCGTGCATGGAGTCGATCCGCCAGCCATTGTTCGCATAAAGATATGACGTAACGAGTATTGCGATGCGACGCGCTATTGCCTGTTTCTATTACGTTTTGGTTTCTGCGCAGGAACACGGTGGACAGTTTTCTTTACGACAATATCGTTTTAACGCAGACATACAGACATTCCGATTTTCAGACATAAGTCTCTCCACCGCTCTTAGCTGAGGCTTTGCTGATCGCTTATGCAATGAAATACGACGCATGTCATTGTTGAGTACGATCCAAATCGACGACACAAATCTTTGTAGACGTAACTCTCCGGTGTCCGTAAGCAATGGCTAAAGAGCGTGTCCTACATATGATATTGTCAAGGTCATTGTTTAGTTTCTGAAAATATTTTCATGGGATAATCTCCTGATGTATATAAGTAGTCACTTATTTCACATCATAAGACGCAATATACTAGCATGGCGAATATCTGAAGGCAAATAAAAACAAGAAGACATAATAAACACTTGACATCATCATCACTATCACCACCATCATCATTGGCTGTCCTAGTATGATATGCAGGTGTTGGAGCAAAGGGACAGGAAGTTCCAGGTAGAAGTGAGGATTGCTCTTTGTTCCTCCCCGTCTCCTTTCTTCCCTGTTGTTTCATGGCGTCATTCAGTAGGCGGTCTGTCTCAAACTAGGCCATTGGCTGGTGAGTTCTACGCCTAGAGTGGACTCCCAGCTTAACCAGATTGAACAAGAATTAAAAAGGTTGCCATCCAAGACAACGGCCCAGATGGCAATTGGACAAGGAAGCCAATGGCTTATCGTGAGTACAACAGTTTTCATCTATGTGCAACCCGCCTTCATGAGATATGTATCAACCTTGTTTTTAAACATATTCACGCTGCTAGCAGTTACACAATCTATAGATAATTGGTTCCATTCTTTCATTGTTCTCTGTAAGAAAGAGTACTTTCTGATATCCAATCTACACTAATCATTTACTAATGTTACCTCATGTAATCTAGTTCTACTATCTTTCTTGAGTGATAAAACAATATTTCTATTAATATTTTCATAACCATTCAATGTCTTAAAAAACTTCAAATTTTATCTCCTCTTAACCTCCTTGTCTCTAGGTTGTTAACCACATTCTTTCAGGCGTTCTTCATAACTAAGGTCTCTCAGTTATGTAATCATTTTAGTTGCCCTCCTCTGTATTCTTTCAAGCGTATCTATATCCTTCTTACGATATGGTCTCCAAGCTTGTACACAGTACTCTAAATGAGGCCTAACTGTTGCTTTATACAGATATATAATTAGCTTTTTCTCCTTGTATGCTATATTTCTCCTAATCAACCTAAGAATTTGATTCCCATTTGAAGCTGCAACACCACACTGCTCTGAAACTTTCATATCAGCGCTTATTGTTACCCCTAAGTCCTTTTCTTTCACGGTAGTAGAACAGTATCTCCCATTTTACAGTGGTATGCTAATTTGTTCTGTTTTCATTAGTAATTTTGGTGGAATTCCATCCACTCCAGGTGATTTACTATGTCTCTATTTTCTTAGCTACCCGTTCATGAGTTACAAAATTAACTGCCCTAAATAGTCCGATGTAGCCCCATGAAATTTAGCATCTGTAATGAACTAATGACTGAGGTATCCATTTAGGTCTTCTGCCATTAAAATACGTTGTGATATTACATTTCCAGCACTATCTGTTAGTGGTCCAATCTTGTCTCGTACGTTTTGTTTACTCCTGACGTATACATAACAAATATTGCTGCCATTTTTAATGTTAAATGCTAATTTTTGCTTATAGCTTCTTTTATATTGTCTAATTTCAGTTGTAGCTGCATTAAGTGCCTCTTTGTAATTTGCGTAGTCGTCATCCTTTCTGGTACGTCTATAAACCATCCACATAGTTTGTACGCTGTTTTTCTAATAACTTCTTTTGACAAGTGTTTCTTTCTAGACCGTTTTCCTTGTTTTTTTAAGGGAACAAATTGTTCAGTGATACTCTCAATTTCACATTTTAGAATGTTCCAACATTCAATTGCGGTCTTGTTCATCAGCATGTTATTCCAATCTAGCTTTGCCAAGTATTTTCTCATATCTTTATGTTTACCTTTATTGACGTTTCTCCTGTATTTTTAATTTTTACTTTCTGGATTTACTTTGATGTCAAAATGTATCTGACTACGATCACTGTTACCCAATGTATTTTGACATTCATTTTGTGAAGACAGAACTGTATTTATACATATTCTCACCTGGTTGGTTCTAGCACGTGTTGAGTCCTGTATTAAAAATCGAAAGTCTTTGTCCTCAACCCCTGTACTCCACGACCCCTCCTTCCCATTACTGGTAAAATTCCTGACAGAATGATCTGCTCAACACGTGTCAGGTTAAGTGCTCTAACTAACTGCATGTATTTCTACCCTATGGCAGTTGTAACCCCTCCCCCCCCCCCGTCTCTGCGTTATTAGTCCCTACGTGTACTAGAATCGATCCTCCCTGGACCCGTGATTTTTCCACCCTATCTGTGCTAGCCTCTATTCTTGTCCCTGGAAGACAAGTCACCACGTCGTTCCCACTGCTCAGCGCTCTGTCAGTTTCCTAACTATCGAGTCCCCCACAAACACCGTCGCTCTCCTCCACACCCCTCTATCACTACCTCAGAGTAGCTCTTGCCTCGGAATGCGTTCCGTCGTATTCTGTCATGCAGTCGTGTCACCTGGTATCATGTTGTCCCATCAACATGTCACCTATCCCTCCAGTATCCTGGCTATATTGGGCTTCTATCGCCAAACGTATATTTCTATTACAAACGTATGTGTGTGTGTGTGTGTGTGTGTGTGTGTGTGTGTGTGTGTGTGTGTGTGTGTGTGTGTGTGTGTGTGTGTGTGTGTGTGTGTGTGTGTGTGTGTGTGTGTGTGTGTGTGTGTGTGTGTGTGTGTGTGTGTGTGTGTGTGTGTGTGTGTGTGTGTGTGTGTGTGTGTGTGTGTGTGTGTGTGTGTGTGTGTGTGTGTGTGTGTGTGTGTGTGTGTGTGTGTGTGTGTGTGTGTGTGTGTGTGTGTGTGTGTGTGTGTGTGTGTGTGTGTGTATAAGTATAATTCGTAGCATTACTTTAATAGGATGGCTGACCAAGTTATGCTTCCAGGCCCGCCCTTGTGTTTTTGAAAAGAGGGTTTCGGGCTTACACGATCAGCTTGGATGATTTCTGGAAAATGTTACGCTTAAAAAAATTCTCCCAAAAAGCAGCGTTCGTTCGAACCACCTGAACCCCACATAAGGACATATAGGTTCTGTAATCATGTGAGTTAGTATAATTTCTTATATATAATCTACACTGTTCCTTCACTAACGTATCCTCTATTTCTTCTATCATTCGTAAGTGAGAAATATAGGTTTATCAAAATTTTCATAATCATGCAGTACCTAAAAAATATTTTATCTCGTCCTATCACCTTCATCTTTCAACTGTGTTATTCCCTATTGCGAGATACATCGCATAGGATTGTAAAAGCAAAAAGTGCACGGTGTCAAACCGTCAGCCATTGTTCGCGTAAAACATATGACGTAACGAGTATTGGGATGTGACGCGCTATTGCCTATTTCTATTACGTTTTGGTTTCTGCGCAGCAACACGGCGGACAGTTTTCTTTATCGTTTTAACGCAGACATACACGTGTACCTTTTTGGTGCTCAGCCACAAGTCTCTCTACCGCTCTTGGCTGAGGCTTTGCTGATCGATTATGCACGAAGTACGACGCATGTCTTTGTCGTTTAAGGTCATTCCTTTATAGCGATATAGTTTTCAATTCACCAATCATAGAGTACTGCCTCATTGACCGTTAGTACTGGTCTTAGTGGGGAAAACAATAGCGTGCTGTTCCCAGTAGGGCAAGGCATAATTTACCACAGACGTTCCGATAATTTATATAATATGGAATCTGTTTCGTTCTCTCTCGTCGACATCAAGACGTCAGCTACAATTAATATTTTAGTTTTGATTGCCAACTAGGAAAGATGTAATTTAGTTTGTTCACTTTGCCACGCGGAACTTAATAAAACGTGTGCTTGAAAGTGCAGTCTCTGAAAAGACATACCGATCACATAGAATAAATCATTTATAAAGAATTTGTTTTAGAGATGTTGGACTGTTGTAAGAAAAATCAACAATTATTAAGCTTGTCTTCTTTGCTTTAATCTAGTGTCAAAGAAGACAGGATAAAAAGTGATTCCTGAGCGTCCTGGTGCCAAGGAACGAAGTAAGAAAAGCGTGGACGAATGCACTACTTGGTTTAGCATATTCTAGACCAATAAAGACATGGTGTCAAGTCTGTCGGAGAAGCATACAGCAGCTAATCATAGACTTCGTTATATCTATGTTGACATTACAACATAGAAGTACAAATCGGGAAACTATTCAAGAGATGTTGAAGCGCAATTTGGGGGTCATCCTACATTTGATTTTCCTACTGGTCGCCATGTTAACGTTTTGCATGATTATGAGAAAACGTGACATCACAAAGTCTGAATTGTTTTTACCTGCCGTTGTCACCATGTTATTGATATATTGTTCGAGTTTCGGCAAGATAAGACACGTCCAGTTCTAGTCAAATGCATGTAAGAGCGATAGTCGTCAATGTTATCCAGCGTGTGCATGTCTTGCTACGCACACATATCAAGTATCCAAAAATGCCAAATATCCTTCCGCCTATTAAATTCATCTAAAAATCCACAATTTCACTATCAACATCTTCAACGAGCTAACCTGGCCTTCTCAATTGCACTTACGTATTGTTTTATTTCATATATCTCAATTTACTGTGACCTACATTTTCGTCTGGGGAGAACGGGGAAACCACCAGTTGGATCGGGATCGGGGTGGTTCGTCTGGGGAGTATGGGGAAGCCACCATTTGGATCGGGATTGGGGTGGTTCGCTAGGGGAGAATAGGGAAACCACCACGGAAGAAGAAACTGTGGACATCTGCGTAGACGGAAGGTAAATATTTCATATTTTATACGCAATTTTATATGCGCATTTACCTGATTGACTCATTTTCAGGGTGCGATTTCCTCAAGTAAAATATTGATACAAAGGACATTTTATTGCATTCAACCTAGCTATGTCTGCACATTTTAAAGGTCGGTTCTCTGTTAACGACAACATGAATACGAGTCGAAACACCGGTCATAAGAGCATTACTTTCTTCGGTATACCTAAGACCATTTCCATGTAATTGTGACTAATTATTCTGATAATTATTCTCGTACATACTAATAGTATAATAACTTTGAGACATCGCACACTTATGTACACCTAAAATCAACCATGTCTATCCACTAGATGAAACCCGGACTGCTCTAGAACGGATGACATCACGAGACGCTCAACACAGGAAGACATCACAGATGATGGACAGACAGTGCAATGACAACCGTCACTGGCATGAAACCACGCGGCTTCCTATGAATTACGTATCCATTCATTATGTATTGTGTTCAAGCTAAGCACAACGAAACCTAGTTATGACCGATTGTATACACTTTCCTGTGACAGCGGCCACCCGTAAGGTTTTGATCATTTAGACAGATTAAGACATATATTTAATGTCATACGAATAAGGTGGCAGTGATTTTGATATGGTGACCTTTTCAAGGAATGTATTTATAAAATAGTCTTGAACAGGATAAAGGGTAAATTTGCGCATTACAGCAGCGCGCAACATTTCTAGTTGCTCGTGAGCAGACTATGCACGTGTCAGTGATTCAAGGAACCCGATGTACGGAGAGAGAATCCGGTTTGATTGGGCGACTAATGACTGGGAGCATCTTCCATGTGGATTTCTCGAAACAAAACTTGTAGTTTTGTTGATGAAAATAGAATCGGAGATCGCCGACAATTCACCAATCATAGAGTACTGCCTCATTGACCGTTAGCACTGGTCTTAGTTGGGAAAACAATAGCGTGCTGTTCCCAGTAGGGCAAGGCATAATTTACCACAGACGTTTCGATAATTTATATAATATGGAATCTGTTTCGTTCTCTCTCGCCGACAGCAAGACGTCAGCTACAACTAATATTTTAGTTTTTATTGCAACTAGGAAAGATGTAATTTAGTTTGTTCACTTTGCCACGCGGCACTTAATAAAATGTGTGCTTGAAAGTGCAGTCTCTGAAAAGCCATACCGATCATATAGAATAAATCATTGATAAAGAATTTGTGTTACAGATGTTGGACTGTTGTAAGAAAAGAAAAATCAACAATTCTGAATCATGTTTTCTTTGCTTTAATCTAGTGTCAAAGAAGACAGGATAAAAAGTGCTTCCAGAGCGTCCGGGTGCCAAGGAACGAAGCAAGGAAAGCGTGGATGAATGCACTACTTGGTAAGGTTTAGCATATTCTAGACCAATGAAGACATGGTGTCAAGTATGTCGAAGAACATCGAAGATGACTGCAGCTAATCATAGACTTCGTGATATTTATGTTGACATTACAACATAGAAATACAAATCGGGAAACTATACAAGAGATGTTGAAGCGCAATTTGGGGGTCATCCTACATTTGATTTTCCCACTGGTCGCCATGTTAACGTTTTGCAAGATTATGAGAAAATGTGACATCACAAAGTCTGAATTTTTTACCTGCCGTTGTCACCATGTCATTGACATATTGTTCAAGTTTCGGCAAGAAAAACACATCCAGCTCTTGTAAAATGTCTGTAAGAGCGATACCCGTCAATGTTAACCAATATGTGCATGTCTTACTACGCACACATATCTAGTATCCAAAAATGCTTAATATCCTTCCGTCTATTAAATTCATCTAAAAATCCACTATTTTTCAACGAGCTAACCTGGCCTGCTCAATTGCACTTATGTAAGACGATATGAATTGTTTTATTTCATATATCTAAATTTACTGTGACCTACATTCGTGAGGCATGACTTCTACGACGTTTCAACATGTAATTTTTATCCAGTTTCCTCTACAATATGAATGATGTGATGTTTTCTTGAATGCTCTCACTTTTTCAGATGAACTGATTAACGAAACACGGCTAATCGCTATTTCAATGTGTTTTTGTGTTTAGGATTCAACGAAACGGAGTTGACTGGTTCGGGATCGGGGTGGTTCGTCTGGGGAGAACGGGGAAACCACCAGTTGGATCGAGATCGGGGTGGTTCGTCTGGGGAGTATGGGGAAGCCACCATTTGGATCGGGATTGGGGTGGTTCGCTAGGGGAGAATGGGGAAACCACCATGGAAGAAGAAACTGTGGACATCTGCGTAGACGGAAGGTAAATATTTCATATTTTATATGCCATTTTATATGCGCATTTACCTGATTGACTTATTTTCAGGGTGCGATTTCCTCAAGTAAAATATTGATACAGAGGACATTTTATTGCATTCAACCTAGCTATGTCCACACATTTTCAAAGGTTGGTTCTCTGTTAACGACAACATGAATACGAGTCGAAACACCGGTCATAAGAGCGCTACTTTCTTCTGTATATCTAAGACCATTTCCATGTAATTGTGACTAACTATTCTGATGGGAGATTTTGCATAAACATTCCATTAGAATATAGCAAGCCCTAGAGCGTAAACATGAGATAACTACTACTAAATTTAAATTGGTAGAATTCCTCAACTGAAATTACGTATTGTGTAAACATGTATCGTACATACTAATAGTATAATAACTTTGAGACATCGCACACTTATGTACACCTAAAATCAACCATGTCTATCCACTAGATGAAACCCGGACTGCTCTAGAACGGATGACATCACGAGACGCTCAACACAGGAAGACGTCACAGATGATGGACAGACAGTGCAATGACAACCGTCACTGGCATGAAACCACGCGGCTTCCTATGAATTACGTATCCATTCATTATGTATTGTGTTCAAGCTAAGCACAACGAAACCTAGTTATGACCGATTGTATACACTTTCCTGTGACCGCGGCCACCCGTAAGGTTTCGATAATTTAGACAGATGAAGACATATATTTAATTTACTTCCGGGTTCATGTCATACAAATAAGGTGGCAGTGATTTTGATATGGTGACCATTTCAAGGAATGTATTTATAAAATAGTCTTGAACAGGATAAAGGGCAAATTTGCGCATTACAACCCTTGTGCAGCGCGCAACTTTTCTAGTTGCTCGTACGCAGACTGTGCCCGTTTCAGTGATTCAAGGATCCCGATGTACGGAGTCAAAATCCGGTTTGTTTGGGTGGAGTTGATGAAAATAGAATTGGAGATCGCCGAAAATTCACCAATCATAGAGTACTGCCTGATTGGCCTTTAGCACTGGTCTTTGTGGGGAAAACAATAACGTGCTGTTCCGAGTAGGGCAAGGCATAATTTACCTCAGACGTTCGGATAATTTATATAATATGGAATCTGTTTCGATCTCTCTCGCCGACAGCAAGACGTCAGCTTCAGTTAATATTTTAGTTTTTATTGCATCTAGGAAAGATGTATTTTGTTTATTCACCGTACCTCGCGGCACTTACAGCAGTTAAAATATTTTCATTTTGAACATTCATCGTGTAGTGTTCTACGTGTGGATGCAGTGTAACGGTGTTTTTGTTGACATCTAGGCTTGATTTTTTTATTTTGCTTCACATAATGTTTTCTACAAAAATCTATTTGCAGCCAACTCATTTCTCCGTGACATCTTGTCAAATCTTGTTTTTCCTGCAATTGCTTTTGAACATCCTTCTTCTGATGCCTCTGAGCAAAGTGGTCAGAATTTATATTTAGTTGTGGAACATTGAAGCTTGGTACATGGTGTAACAACAACCACCACACCATGATACTGGGCATAACAACCATCTGATAATATTTTAAAGCAAATTTGTTATCGTTATGACGACAGCTTGGTACTGGGCATAACAATTCTGGTGAAATGCTGATCATTCGTCTAAATGGGCTTCTCTTGATTTGTTATTGATAGCATCCCATGAGAAAGCATTCACACACATGCACGCACGCACACAACCACGCACGCACGCACGCACGCACGCACGCACGCACGCACGCACGCACGCACGCACGCACGCACACACACACACACACACACACACACACACACACACACAACAATTATTGTTATTTACGTATTTGTAATTTTTTAAATAATTATTTTCATTAATTAAGTCTCAATCCAAACAAAGTTTGGTACCGGGTGTAACCAGTTAAAGTTTGACAATTTGTTGGACATCATGAAGATCAAAAGTAAAGGCACTGATTCAAATAACTACTGTGACATAATACATTCATCATAAATTTTATTATACTCTGCTCTCTAAGTTAATTTTGGAAAATCATTAATTTGTAGTATTGAAATATTGGTGCGGGGGCTTGGTATTGGACGTAACAATAAAAGGTTCATTTACAAACAAAATAAGCGTGGGTAGGAGCAGCTATTGTAGGGTCCCATATCATTGCTTGTTACACAAATTGGAAACTATACTTTAACATAAGACACTTTAAATAGTGAATTATCGTTAGTAAATTTTAAATAATACCTTTCTGAAATGAAATATATTTTTGGGAAAGCTTATTTCGGCTGTTTTTCTTTTACATTTTAAAGGGATCTTGACCCTTCATTGGAATATACGACTACGATACGGAAAGGTATATCGAGATATGGTATATAATAATATTTTACATAAAGAAATAAGCAAGCAATAAGGCGGGAAAACTTCAAAACGAACTGTCAAACAATTTTGGAGAGTGACCCTAAATATATGTAGTTAAAGGAAGGTGGGGTAAGACGGCCCACCTAACAGAAAACAAGGGTATAGAACGAAACAACGCACTTATGTGGAGACAATAAATGTGCTATGTTAAAGACTTGTTCTTCGTGAACAACAGTTGCAGGACGCGCACTCTGTCCATCCATCGGTGGAGGACTTGCCGTATACCCCACACTACATACTGCTTGGTTTCGAGATAACCCTTTCGTTTTGATATGTGCCTCAGCGGTAGAGAACCAGTGACAGAAAGCTACACCGAAATTGACAGATTATTCGAGTGTTAGCAGAAAAGCACAGCAGTATTCCAACATGGCCGATCAACAAAAAAGTTCGGAGGCGGAGCCGTCGATAGCTAAAACTGTTCCAGGTGTTGGAGACACATATTCTCTAAACATGGACGCCATCAATCTTGACAGCGACTACAACCAAACGGCACATTTTGATAGTACGATGGCTGAAAGTCCTTCAAAATATGTACCATCGAAAGATGAGTTTACGTTTGTGTCCACATCATCGATGTCGCCATCGAGTTCCGCTCAGCCAGGTGTTGAATCTGTCATTTTCTTTCGTTGGTTGAATGGTCTGGTGACCGAGATAGTTTGAAATTTTATGTGATAATTAATGTAAACATTTGCTTTATCTTAATAAAACCAGGAAGTAATTTAGCTTAAATGCTCACACAGTGTTTATTTAATTTATTTCCACCAGGCACCACTATAACTTTAACTTATATTTATAAGACAATACAATAAGAAAAATACAGAATGCAATAACATAATATGCCAGTTGAAATGGGGATAGCAGAAGTGTAATACTTATGTATTGCTTTCCCCATTCATATCACCACATACATTTATATATATATATATATAATGTATATATATATATATATACATTTATATATATATATAATGTATATATTTTTATATATAGTGTACCTATGTTACATATAATTCATAATTACAGATAGTTTTGTTTGTTATCCACATAAAGTCATTCCTTTATCATACATTCATCCTAATATGGGCTAAGTTCCAAAGCAGTAAGTCGTAGCGTAACTGGTCACCCATCTCATCTGACATTAAGCATAGTCAAACACCCCAGTAGTGAATCTAGGGACATCATTCCATTAACCGTTTCACATACATGTATATTTTGTGACATACCATCTGACATTTTCTGCATATTTGCACCAGGAAGCAGACGAAATGTGCTTAAAATAATTTATTATAAGTTTATCGTCTAATAGTTGATGATATTGTATGAAATCAACATGCGCAAGACACCACATGATGTTGTGTTGTTCATCACAAAATGTCATGTAATTTTATATTTATGATTGGTTATTGTCAAGTAACTTTAGTGATATACGTACAATAATGATTACATACACGAAATACATGTGTATTGCGTGTGTTTATTGCATTTTAATTTACAAGATCTAGTGGTCACCCCCTGTTAACTTTCAGTGCTGTAAATTAAAACAAAGTTGAGAATCCCAGAAATCAAGAGATTTATGCAAAAAAGATGGAAAGAAATAACTTTTGTAAGAGCTTTTTTATATTTCAACTTAAAACACATACTTGACTATTTCTTATATGTAAATGTATCATCTTTATTATTTATTAGGTAATGGTGTTAGGGTATATAGCCTATTAGGGCATATAGCCTATACATGTACTTAATCTCATAGTATTTTCATTTAATAGCAATAGTTTGAACAGCAAATTATAAAAAATATTTGTTTAATTTTATGGTTAGTAATAATAGTTGTACATGCAGTTAACAGATGTAGTGTTTGTCAATTCTTCTATTATTATTTAAGAAGCAAACATCTATAATTGTTCTCTAATCCTGCTGTTCACTAGGTGGAGGTGTTAGTGGGGCCATGTCACCCATGGATGCAATGGGGGGCGATGATCTGGTGGGAGACAAAGATACATTGGTACGACGGA
This sequence comes from Lamellibrachia columna, assembly GCA_963662155.1. Classification (NCBI taxonomy): domain Eukaryota; kingdom Metazoa; phylum Annelida; class Polychaeta; order Sabellida; family Siboglinidae; genus Lamellibrachia; species Lamellibrachia columna. Next base: position 45,645,634 of record OY759262.1, on the reverse strand, counting down.
GAGGTGGTGCAGCATCAAAGTTCCTGGACAGCCGTGGATTTGGTTGGCTGATGGAAGAGGATGACTCAGATGAAGACTTCCAGAAGCCACTTCTGTGAGCAGCTTCAGTAGTTATAATAGAAACAGATGTGTGGTTATTCTTTACTACAGAAGCAGTAATTATTAATCGTTTTTTTAAGATATAAAATTTAATTATCCATTTATAATGCAGTATAACTGCACCGTACAGCCTGGTAAAAAAACCGACTCAAAGGTGCTAACCCTGGTCAAATGAAAAAGAATATTTAAAATAAGTTAAATATGTTGAATAAATAAAAGTTCAATGTCAATAAAAAAGTCATTGCTGCTGTGTACAATAATGTTACAAAGGCCACCTTTTGATATTGGTCCATGTTCATTTCATAAGCAGTGTTTTTTTTTTCAATTGTGTTGCATTGAACTGCCAGTCTGTTTTTAATGTCACTAAAAATTGAATGGGTCTGGTCAAAAATCTGCAAAAGTGGCTCTGATCTGGCTCTATATACTATGACATATAATAAGTCTTTCGCAAGTTACCCAATCTAACGATCAAAGTAAATTCTTTCGATGGTGTTAACAAAAGTACGCTTTCTATTTTAAACTGACTCCTAATATTGCTTAAACTATTCTCACAGATTTGAACTTCAACGAACCGAATTCGCAATGGGTAGTAGGGATATTTAATAATAACAAGTTGAATAATGTGTGCTATGTAGTCAAATTCAGTAAGAAATACAATTTCAGGGAGGAGTTGGACATTGATGTGACAGACATCTACTACAAACTGAGGTGTGTGCTACTGCCCATACCAAGACTTGGATTCAACCGAAACATTGTGCGAGACAATCCTGACTTCTGGGGCCCCCTGGTGGTCGTGCTGTTCTATTCGATCGTTTCCTTATATGGACAATTTCGGGTAAATATCCTTTACAATAATTTGACAGTGGATAGTGTTTCACTGTGAAATATACCGGGTAGTTTCACTGTGAAATATGAAAAGTAATTGTCAATGTTTATGTGAAATTGATTCACCAACAAGTTTTATTTACTGTTAATTTCATTCAGAAGTATTGTACATATGTAGGATTGAACTAAAAGGCATGTTCTTATATAATGCGGTATCCAAGCTTTGGGACTGTTCAAAGCGCTTTACACTTCACCCCCCTGACAGACCTGTTCATTCCAATGTCATCTCAACTTCTCTGAGAAGCTAATAATATATTTTGCTGTTTCATTCAGTTCAATGTAGTAACTACATCTGACATAATTCCAGGTTCTCGTCATAAATGAATTAAAATTTAAGTTATCAAGAATTAATTCTATGGGAGTTTTTCCAAAGCAAATGCATGGTATCATAGTAATATGTAATTGTAATAGAAATTTTTTTCTGTAATAGTAATGGAAGAACTGTTTTCAAAAGTAATAGTAGTAGATCCTAAAGTTATAGATACTAGTCTATTACTTTTCTATTACATTTATTGCTGCAAATTTACAAAATATCAGGTTTGTTTGAGGATCACACTGGATATAAAACCAAATTGCGCCAGCACTGGAAAATGAGGTTTATTTTCTTTCAATTCCAATTCACCTTACTCAAAATGTTTCAATTCCAATTTAAATTCAACTTGCTCAAAATCTTTCAATTCAAATTCAGGAATTGAATTGAATAATTCCAGTTCATTTTTTAAATCACCACAGCCCTGGTTATGAAGCTAATGCCATGGCTTGAAACACAACTTATTTGCAGGTAAGAACAGGACGTCTTGCAATGCTTAGTAAAGAACCCTAGACATGATGCTGAGTAAAGCTGGCGAGAAACTAGAATTTATACATATTATACTGAGATTGTACTTGCAGGTGATATCGTGGATTCTATCAATCTGGCTGTGTGGGTCACTGCTGGTGTTTTCTCTCGCCAGGGTATTGGGAGGAGAGGTAACAATGTTCTAGCAATTTCATCAACTACTGAAAACTATACCCATCGAGTCCGGATTTTAAATCTTCTTTGTACCTGATTGTATTTACACAGTTGCCTCGTGCCACATGAATTTATTGACTAATGGGTTCGCAGTAAAATTGTCTTCACGAAGTTTCCAACTGAACGAGTGTCACTGTAGCTGAATATATGAAGCGTTATCTGCCAACATCTAGAGAATTGAGTTCAAGACTAATTTCTGGTCGCCAGTTGGCATGGCAAGCTGGCCATCCCATACGTGACTGGGTTGGCCAGCTTGCCATGCTAACTGATGAGCAGAAGAACTAGTCCTCCCAGAATTTAGTTCCTGATGAAGGCTTCTAGCAGCCAAAACGTTGAGTAAATCTCAATAGTTATGATTAAAAGACAATTGTTTAATTATTCTCTACCAACGTTGATTTTCACAAATGTCTGTTACGTCATGTAGCATAGTTGTTTCCAGGTGAACTACTCGCAGTGCCTGGGAGTGATCGGTTATTCACTTCTACCCCTCTCGTTTATTGCCCTCCTCTTGCCCGCCGTACACAGTCTGCACTACATCAGTTTGTTTCTAAAGGTCAGTCAATTGTTTATGGTAATGTTTAGTATAACTGAATATGCATGTTATTAAAAAACTTAAAATAATAAATAAGTAATTTTAGAATACATATCTGCTCACACCTGTCAAATTGCTTTTATTAATTTCTGGCAGTAAAATTAAATGCCTGTGTATTATCTGGTTTTGGGTTATAAAAGAGTTTTCATTGGATATTATCCAGGTACATTTCTACAATATTTGTGCTTACTATCGGACAACCCACCAGCTGTGTGAATAATTTTTACAACTATGAAAATTGTGATGGCACTGAATTTTGCCCATGTAAAAACAAATTTCTCTGCAGTCGTTTTTCATAGATTCCGACAGTGTCTTTTGTTGTTTAAAGTTTATCTCATAAATTTTCTTCCACATCATAAGTAAAGGTTGTGGTTTCTGTTGTAGTTCCTCGGAGTGATATGGGCGACTTACAGCGCGGGGTCATTGCTCTGTGTGCAGGAGTTGCAACAGAAACGCCCGCTCTTACTTTACCCCATTTTCCTTCTGTACATATACTTCTTGTCTCTCTATACGGGGGCGTAAGCAGCTCAGTGAACACTACAGAAAATGTAATTGATATCAAGGATGAAGTGCCACTATTCAACTATTGGGAATTGGAATTGATTGGGTTTGGGGTGTATATTGTAAATATTGCAGTTTGTTTTTGATTGGGTCATTGTGCAGTTGTTTTACCAATGTCAAAGCAATCTTCGTTGTGTGTTCTTTACCAAAAATATTTATGCCTAATTTAGCTTGTATCTTTCAATAATTTTAATCACTTGGCCTACCGCCCTCACATATTATTCATTGTTACCAAACAGGTTTGTTTAGCAAAGTATCCCATAACAATGTAGCCTGAGATGCAATTGAATATCTTTTGTATTCTTAGAAATAAACCTAATGCTAATTTAGCTCGTTGTGAAATGACATACTTGGGGAATGGTAATACATAATATTACACACACACATGCATACATACAGGGTTATTATGTGGATAGTTATCATTAAATATTATTTATTATTAGCCTTGACCCATTTGTACAGATGCCAGGCTGACCCGCATGCATTATGTGATATGAAAATGTGATTCGGCATTGGTCAGATTTTGTATCTGTATTTGGGCACGTTAACAGTGAAGAATACTCAGAATAGATTCGTTTTAATCTTATTTTTCCACCAGCATTCGCAACTTGACCTCATTTCATTCCATATAGGTTGTCTGTGGTTGTTCATTTCTGGTTTGTATTAGCTAAACGACACTGAACAAGTGATCTTAAAAGTGCAAAGTCAGATCGTATTTACCATAAAATCATATAATATAGTAAAAGTATAGTCATTCTAACATATTGACCGCCCTAATGGGTTTTAATAAACTACAACTGTGTAGACCTTCGCATTTTGTGCATTCATCAAGAACAACTGGCGACAATTTGCAATACGTGTGGAAAAAATTTATTGGCATCATGCATTAAGGATCATGTGATTGGGCATATCATTCACACCTGTAAAATTACATTTCTTGCAATGTATACATGATATTCGTCCCAAAAGAATCATTAAAAAGACAACAAAGTACTGTATATATTTTAAATGTGGTGCATTAAAACACATTTTGGCAGTGAAGATGTTAGAATAAATAAAGTTTACATAATGATTTTATGATAAAAATTTCATTCCTTTAAAGTGTAATTTTTTTAAATAGGATGTATATCACAACGCTAATAAAATTTACAATACTTACACAATTGTAATGTTTTGTCAATGTTAGCAAACTGAGGTCAGGTTCGTCAAAATCAACCTAGGATCATTTTGTATGACATTTGTAACATCTTGTCTAGAAATTGCAACCATCGTTTTCAATAATTGTCTTTTATTCTGCTCTTTGTTGTCCTGGTCTGTGTAGAACCTCTTTGTTGTCCTGGTCTGTGTAGAACCTCTTTGTTGGCCTGCTCTGTGTAGAACCTCTTTGTTGGCCTGGTCTGTGTAGAACCTCTTTGTTGGCCTGGTCTGTGTAGAACCTCTTTGTTGGCCTGCTCTGTGTAGAACCTCTTTGTTGGCCTGCTCTGTGTAGAACCTCTTTGTTGGCCTGCTCTGTGTAGAACCTCTTTGTTGTCCTGGTCTGTGTAGAACCTCTTTGTTGGCCTGCTCTGTGTAGAACCTCTTTATTGGCCTGCTCTGTGTAGAACCTCTTTGTTGGCCTGCTCTGTGTAGAACCTCTTTGTTGGCCTGGTCTGTGTAGAACCTCTTTGTTGTCCTGCTCTGTGTAGAACCTCTTTGTTGGCCTGGTCTGTGTAGAACCTCTTTGTTGTCCTGCTCTGTGTAGAACCTCTTTGTTGGCCTGCTCTGTGTAGAACCTCTTTGTTGGCCTGGTCTGTGTAGAACCTCTTTGTTGTCCTGCTCTGTGTAGAACCTCTTTGTTGGCCTGCTCTGTGTAGAACCTCTTCATGTGTATGTGTTTTATCCAAGAAATGTTTTATATTCTCCTGATGAACCATAACTGATGTTGCTACTAACCTATCCCCCACACGCTTATTTACTGTCCCTGTTTCACTCCCATATATCAATTTATACCACGTGTAGCATGCGGGGACTCTTATTCTGGTCTGCATTCATATATTGGGTTGTTCTCATTTGATAAGACAAAGTCTCTTTCATTGGATGTGACTGAAGAATTAGGTAAACGAAGAAACAGCAGCAGCTTGTTCTATATGCAAACCTTTTTATATTAAAATATGTACACAGACATTGCAGTAGACCTGATAACAAAATCAAAATATCTTCCCGGTTATATATCACACATGTTGAACCTGAAAACGTCAAATATATCAATCCATTATTTACCAGCACATCACAATGTAGGCAACGTTGTCGACACTAAATAAAATCGTTGGCATTATAGTGAAAATCCGTCGCCAGCAAAGAAACTGCTACATTAGAGATCTGCTGAATACAAAATTGAACGACAATCTTTTAGTAACCATCATTACTAGAAGATAACATATATAGTTCAAGAAGACTCATCTTTGATGAACCACAGTAGCAATAATAACTTGTTACCTAAAGCTCCATTTATACAATGCTGTAAAACCCATCAAATGTGCAGTTCTTCAGTTTAAAGCATACCGTGTCCATAGAATTACATACAGCAAAGATTTGTTATTTAATCAATTGTTTGTTATCATAACCACTTTTATATATATATAAGTTGACATAAATTCACCTGAGTAAGTAATGGCACCACCACAATCGTCCTTACAATGCATGCAAACCCATTTTGTACCTAAAACAACACCGAATATTAGAAATGACACAAATGCTGCATTGTGGCGCCATCTAGTGATGAAGTCATTCCGGCCCTAAAGCAGGTGGCCCTTTTAGTATGAGCTAAATGTGTACCCAGATCCTACAACACACCATAAACGTTACATCATCAATGTTACGTTGATATGTTACATTATCATTTAATTATAGACTTCGCCATTAGACAAGTACAACCACCTTTAAACCACATTTTTAAATGTCCCAATAGATGGTATTCTGCACATAAATAGTAGACAGAAGTTGCCCGCACAGAGACTCGTCTGCACCACAGCACTCAGCCTATTTTACAGCTGCCGAACTCTTCCACCAGCCTGCATGCAATCGCTTCTGTACAGCGTCTCTCTCCGCTGGGCTAAACTGCAGAATGGTAGCAATGGCATTGGCCATCTGTAGCCGCCCCGTGCCGCCGTAACTTATCATGTAATGATAAACAACATTCTTCAGATACTCGAGATTCGCATTCTCTCGCGAACGACTTCGCTCTAACTTTCTAACCTGTTCCTTCAATGCTTCAATTTCGTCGCTGAAATTCTCTGCCTTCATCACAGAAGACTGCTGCAACTCGCGGAGTTCCATTTCGAGAGAGTGTTTCTGTCGGCGAAGGTTCGCTGTCTGGACATCGTGCCGCGCTGTTTCTTGAGCAAAATGCAGCAGGGACATCTCTCCGCTCAGAGTTGACGAACAAAGGGAACTCTTCCCTAATAATTCTGTCACAATTGACTCCTCACCAGAGCTGGCACCCGCCTCTGACAGATTCAAACCCTGCTGAATCTCTGAACCCCGCCGAACCCGATCGGCTGCTCGAAGCGTCTCCAGCTCACGGTCTTTCTCAACAAGAAGTGCGATGGTGCGATCACGGTGCCGCCGAATCTCGCGTTCCAGATCGGCTACTTTGTGTTTGTAATTGGCCTCCTGGGTGAGCTGTTCCTGTCGGTGACACTCCTGAAGGGACTCCATTATGCGGTGGAGGTCTTCCTCTTTCTTCAGGTGCACCTCCTTGTCACCAACAAGCTCGCTCTGTGCCTCGTGTAACTTCTCCTTCAGCTTCACTACCTGAGCCTTCACCACATCCAACTCCTTGTTTCCATCAGAATCCTGTATGCAATAATAATACAAACATGTATGCGCTTCTGGAGGCGAGTTCACTGCCAATTTCAATTAATGTGTCTATCTGGCAGGCTTGGGGCAATTAACTTAAAACTTAATTGTTAACTTGCACAAAAGTTAAATTCAAGATTAACTTAACTAGTTAATCTAGATTAATTTCCCCAAGCTTTATTCACGTATAGTGTATTGTGAGACAGTGAGACATTTGATTAACTTAATAAATACAGAGTAAAATACTAAAACAATTATATGAAATAAAAGAAATGCAGACAAAATTTGTTCTGTTGTTCTTGTTGCTGGGGTTCGAACGGGACGCATCTTATCCACATAATTAAAATCCCCATCTTTAAATAATTATTTTAACATATCCAGAACTTGTTTTGACCTTGGTAGAAATCTTTTTTGTCTTATCAAGATGACTTTGTCAGTACTAATGACAATAAATTTTGCATCAAGGAATGGCTGTTCTTTTCTTATCCTCATGTGAATCTTATGTGGATGATGTTATTTGCCTAGTACCGGTACACACAGGCAAGGCAGAGGAATTACAATCCAGTCGTCCCCACAGGTAGCATAAGATTCACAAGAGAGGATGAAGAAAACAACAGCATGCCATTCATTGATACAAAATTTACCAAAAAGGACGATAGCAGTGTGAAGTCGACAGTGTACAGAATGAAGACCCATAATAATAATCAGTATCTGAACTTCACGTCCCACCAACCCAGGCACCAGAAGTCAGAACCCTTATGAGAGATGATAACTTCTGAGGTAGGGGACAAGAAGTAAGAGGAAGAATACCTCAAATGAGCCCTTAGAAGGTGCAGCTATTTGCTATTGATAAAGTTGATGGAAAACAAACAAGAGAAACAGGACAAGAACTACAGAAACCAGGTTGTCATCCCATACGTAGTGTCTCAGAGAGGGTTGATCAGGTACTGAAGAAATATGGGGTGTTCACAGCCACGCGTCCCCACATAACTCTGAGATGTCTGTTGGCACAACCAAAGGACAAAGTAGAACCAGAAGAACAAGATGAAATAGTCTTCCAAATACCGTGTAAGAGTTGTGGCACATCCTACATAGGAGAGAGATGGTGATTGCTTAAGACCAGACTAAACGAACACAAGAAAGATGTAGAGAATGCACCAAAAGAACAATACACGAGGAGCAAAAAGAAATGGTCGCAGTCCAAGTCAAAGATAGGACAACGAAAATGTCTACTAAGGTAAAAACAAGTTTTGGATATGTTAAAATAATTATTTCAACATGAAAATGAACTATCCTGGGAAATGTTAATTATTTTAAAATCCCTATCTATTCACACATGTCAAATCTGCACATTGACCATACCTTAGTAGCAATGTTCTTGAGCACTGATTGCGCACGCAGCTTGTAACGTTCAAACTCTTCCCGCAATTGTTCGTACTCCTCATGACATTTGTCGTGAAGGTCACTCATGTCACCACCGTCAGCCTTGTGCAGCAACTCTGTGGCACCACATTTATACAGTGATATTCTATGGTGTACAAAAGTAAAAAACAACTCACATGACAACATGATTATGACAGGGTAAAACTGTTATTTAAAATGACTGGAGTAAATTTTAATTTAGTTTTTAAAATGTTAACATCTCTGATACTCCTGTTTTAATGACTTCAAAGTTTTGGTGCTGCGACTTTGAATATGCGATCACCCAGAGTCTTGCGTTTTGTCCTAGGCACATCAAGTATTAACACATTATGGGATCTCAGTCTATACTGCATATTTCTGATGGTGAACATTTCTGTCAAACACTGGGGACTTGATCATGCAGTGCATTAAATTGTAACAAGCATGCCTGAATTTGATTAACAGAGAAACATCATGATGCTTCACAAAACTCACACACACACACTGACTTCTCACCTTCCACATCAACAGGGTTGTGCGTCTTTTCGTAAGCGGTCTTCAGCTTCGTCTTCAACTTGAGGATTTTCTCAATCAGCCTCTGTACCTCAGTGATGCCCTCGTCACTGCTGTCATCACCCTGAGTGGCGTCACCACGACTCTGGGTCAGCTGTGTCAGTGTCGAGTTTTCCACCTGTAATTGGGCGATGCGTTCTTGCAGCTTCTTCGTGTTCGCCTGGTCCGTCCATCGGACGTGCTCGTAGTCGCCCACAGCTGCAGACAGTTGTGAGAGTTTTGACTCGAGGTCTGAGACAACCTGCTCATGGTGTTGACTCAGCTGAGCCTGCTTCTCCTCGGCGTCCAGGGTTCGCTTTTGTTCCTGCAGGAGTTCGATGCAGTGCTCTGCCTAGCAATGCAAACACCAGTCTTAGTATGATGAAAGTGGTCATCAAGTTCAGAGAATTACAAATTGTAATTTGTAATTAATTACAATCAGTGTAATGTACAGCATAAAGACATCACATGTTCACCTTCAGTCGTTCTAGACCAGCCTGGAGCTTTGTGACAGAGGCTGACAGCTGTGATGTTGAGTCTTCGGCAACCTGACAGCGTTTTTTGGCAGCTCGTAGTTCACCCGACAACTCCTCGATCCGTCTCTCATGGTGATCAGACACTTCCACGTTTGTCCGTTTCTCCCTCAACTCCTGCTTGGCTTCATCCAGCTACAGGACAGTGGAGCATGGTCAGTCATACCAACACAGCTACGGGACAGTGGAGAATGGTCAGTCAGACCAACACAGCTACAGGACAGGACAGTGGAGCATGGTCAGTCAGACCAACACAGCTACAGGACAGGACAGTGGAGCATGGTCAGTCAGACCAACACAGCTACAGAACAGGACAGTGGAGCATGGTCAGTCAGACCAACACAGTGATTCTAACACAACTGGTATTTTAATCATGTCATTACATTACAAGAAAAGGACTTAGGAGTAACATTAAGTGCTGATATGAAAGTTTCAGAGCAGTGTGGTATTGCAGCTTCAAGGGGTAATAAAATTCTTGGGTTGATTAGGAGAAATATAACAAAGATGGAAAAATAGCTAATTATACCTCTGTATAAAGCAATAGTTATGCCTCATTTAGAATACTGCATACAAGCTTGGAGACCATATCGCAAGAAGGATATAGAAGCGCTTGAACGAATACAGAGGAGAGCAACTAAAATGATTCCACAACTGTGAGACCTTAGTTATAAAGAACGCCTAAAAGAATGTGGTTTAACAACCTAGAGACAAGGAGGTTAAGAGGAGATCAAATTGAAGTTTTTAAGATATTGAATGGATGTGAAAATATTGATAGAAATATTTTTTTCTCACTCAAGAAAAATAGTAGAACTAGAGGACATGAGGTAACATTACTAAAGATTGTGGATTGGATTAGGAAGTATGTGTTCTCACAGAGGACAATAAATGAATGGAACAAATTATCAACAGACTGTGTAACTGCTAGTAGCGTGAATATGTTTAAATACAAGGCCGACACATATATCAGGTTACACATAGATAAAAAAAATTTGCACTCTTTATAAACCTATGGCTTCCTTGTCCACTTGCAATCTGGGCCTTTGCCTTGGATGGCAATCTTGTTAAATCTTGATAAATGATGTATGAACAAATACAATAAAGAATACAGGCAATTATGAGAAGAAGAAATAAAAGAAATCTACCTCATTTTAGAACTGTTTTCATTCATTCTGCCCACTGGTCACATACACCCACCTTGAGGGGTACAAATATGCACCAAATATAATCCCCTCTGATCCACTTACTCAATATGTGTACACGTATACCCTACAGTGTTAGAAACCCTAGATTTTAAATGAATTTATTGAGTCAATTCAAAGTCAAGTCAATCGTTTTGGCAATTTCAAAAAAATATGCATTTTTTTTATTAAACCGACTGCGCATAAATTATTCACACTGACTGCAACGATTGAGAACAGTCCCCAACTTTGAATTTCCTCAAGTCATTAGGCGTGTGAAGTAAAAACATTTGGTACATTTGTGATCTGCGTCCCTGCGTGATCACCCTCAATGGATGGCAGAGTAGCACAAATAATCGCACACATCTACAGCCTTGTTTGTGCTATTCCACCACTGTCTCAGACAAATTCAACGGGACGCAATTTGCAAATGATATATAAAAAAGTCAGGATTTGCTATATCGAAAGAATGGGTTATAAATCTTCTAGTACTGGAATAAAATGGGTTCCAAACAAACAATGTCCCCAGGATGATGGCCTTACTTGCTGCTCCAGTTGTTCCCTGACGATTCTCTCGCTGGCAAGAAGTTTCTGTAGTTCGCGCAGCATCAGGGAATGGTCGTTTTGTTCTGTGTCTCGTTCATTCTGCTGCTTACGTACTTTCTCTCGCAGCTGGAAACATTTTTAATCATAATACAAAAATAATTATCCATAAAGAATGTGTCAAAATTAAGTAATGTGTGCAGTTGTGTGGTGATATACATCTAACGGTGTTGGGACTGGTAGAACATCCAGAAAACTATCACAATACTTTCTTATTGTCTTATTGTTTTATCATAAAATCATGTTGTGACATTACATAAACTATGTTGATTGTACCATATTGACTGTGTTTTAATTAACCACAATGTGTTTTAATTAACAACAATTGATGAATATAATTTGATTTTTGTCTGGTTTTGAACATCGACAATACCATTCAGCATAAACACGATATTCAAGTTGAAACATCCAAATTAAATTAAATTGATAACAGTCAAATTACTGGTTCATTAAAACATATTTGGGCAGTCAAGATGTTGGAATAGATAGTTTTACGATAAAAATTTTACAATAAAAACGATCAGAGTTTGTACCTTCTAACTACGCCTACATTCCACAATCAATTCCATATTGCATAAAATGCTGAACTCAGAAGCAGTGTTGGTAAACTCACCTCATGCGTTTGTTTCTCTTGTTCTTTGTAAAGTTTCTGCAGTTTCTGGTTCTCTGCTTCAGCCTTTGCCAGTTTCTCATCATAGTCGTGCTGAAAGTTGAACGTCATCAGGACTATCGTCAGATGATATTTTTCATCTATATTAACCCTTTAGTGCGAAGACCTCCCATAACCCGCTTGTGCGCAGACCAGCTATAACCACCCATCCGGACCGGTTCACCTAGGGTTATCCAATAAAAATGGTCTTGTGGCATTTTAAATTATCCAATCATTATAAAAACGGGTCACCGGTTCAACAGGATGCTGATGTAGGCACATGGAATCCCCATTTTGGACTAAGACTGTGAAGTGCCGCTTACCAACAGTTTTTTGGAAAGAACATCAAATCAAGTTTATCAAATTGATGTTTGATAGTGATGCGTCGTTTGGCGATTTGATTGAAACGTTTTGGCATCACTGTTATGCATTATTGTGGCACCATCTTTCAATGACAAACACGGTATCAACGAGATGGGGGTTGGAAGACATCCCCCTGAGGACGCCATATTTCATGGATAATCTGGCCATGAAATGTTGACCGTGGCATAGTCCATTGACAGTTTGAGTGTTTCTTTGTTCATTTGAGCTGTATTTTGGTAGTATTATCATACCGCTAAGGCGTAAGGCCTTGTTTTACCTGGACAAAATTAACATAAATGGCTATATTTGTTACATAGGATTGCCTATGTGGCAAGTGCAGTGGAATGTATCTGTGCATCAAATTGAAGTTGAGTTTTTCTTTGTTTCTTCATCATTCCATGAATTTCTCTTCATAATCAGAAAATTTACTGATTATAACAGCAGTTTTAACAGCATATTTTAGAACTACATTAATTTCTGTGTACAGTGTAATTCATTTCAAATCATTTAACGCATCGGTTGTCGAGATATCCTCATTTTATTGCAAACAACACATGACATCAACTACAACGGGCAACCATCTTGAAATTCCTTGTCCACAGGAGAGCAAGGAATGAGAAACCTGTCTGCCTAGTAAAGAGTTAAATATTAGTTAAGTTTTATCAGAAATTGACAATAAGAGTTTCCATCACAGCCGAAATTTGGCATGCATGGGTCAAAGTTGACTATTATACAGTGAAGTAAGTTTTTATTGCAAAATGTCAAACCATTCGCACATGGTATAAAAATTTATTCATATGCATACAATATTAAGGGTGGCAACAAGATGACTCTAACTCACCCTCAATTTCTTCTTCTCTGCTTGGTATGTGGCCTCCATCTTGTTCTTCTCAGAGGTCAAGGTTGTCAGTGACTGTGTCAGTGTCACCAGCTGTGTCTTAATTTCGGCTAGTTGTTGACTCTCCGTGTCACCACCATCAGTCTGACAGACAGAACATGACATGACCCCGGACTACAATAGTGACATTTAGTTGAGTATATGACTAGCCAGACCACATTCCAAAGAGATAGGCGCAGACAGAATAGACAATGGAAGGGCTGACAAAGCTTTCATTATTACACATTTATTCTGTATCATCTTCTTCTCCTTAATCCTTTATGGGGGAAGGGCCATTCCCTGCTGTTCACACCTGCCTTTTCCAGATCTCTCCTCACACATTCCCTGCTGTTCACACCTGCCTTTTCAAGATCTCTCTTCACACATTCCCTGCTGTTCACACCTGCCTTTTCCAGATCTCTCCTCACACATTCCTTGCTGTTCACACCTGCCTTTTCCAGATCTCTCCTCACACATTCCCTGCTGTTCACACCTGCCTTTTCCAGATCTCTCCTCACAAATTCCCTGCTGTTCACACCTGCCTTTTCTAGATCTCTCTTCACACATTCCCTGCTGTTCACACCTGCCTTATCCAGATCTCTCCTCACACATTCCCTGCTGTTCACACCTGCCTTTTCTAGATCTCTTCACACATTTCCTGTTGTTCACACCTGCCTTTTCCATATCTCTCCTCACAGACTCCCTCCACCTTAATTTTGGTCTCTTTCCGATGACATCATAAAACAGCTTATTAAAGCACACGTAGTTCACTTAGTGTTAAGGTAACATAATACAGTTACAGCATCTTCAGTCTATTCTGTTTTACCAAGAAACTGGCACCCTGTAATATAGGATGGACCTATTGATAAAAGTAACATTTTAAAGGGCAGATTAAAACAAATACATTAGGATGGCCAAGGGGGAAATCATGTGAGGAAAACTCATCTAAAGTCAGAAAGCCTCCTTGAGTTACATCAAGCTCTGAAACATTTTGCAAACTAGAGAACATTAATTAGCACTTTATCATACCTCGCTATCCGCCCCTCCATCTGTTGGGTCCCTATGAGGTAAAGATGCACCTTTACTGGTGGCAACTTGCGACACACTGAGGGCTTTGACGGTTGCTCCCAGAGCCTCTTTCTCTTTCAGCAAGCCCTTGTAGGCAGTCACCACATCTGAGATGAAAAACGATGAAAGTAGGTGAGTTGTACAGACGAAAACATACAATAATGAACTTTCAAATCATGTTAAAAGTTGCAAGCCACCCAAAATAGGGCTACATTTATTCTTCAAATGTTGATAGCCAGTGAATATTTCAAATGATCCGCTCTTGTTTTGTCTGCAATATTTCTGCTATGATCTGGCAACTACGAAAGCAATAAAGCTGAATAATCAGCTAAAAAAAAGTTACAGATCGACTGCCAGTCTGCCACCATGCTTAGTGAGTTGACACAGAAATGTGATTCAAAGTTCAAACCTCTGAGCCGAATCTCGTAGCGATGAAGCTGCTCTTGCTGCGACTCGACTGTCTTGAGAAGCTCGGATCTGTTTTCTCGGCTGTTCATTCTGTCTGAGTTGTAATCTTCGTCACAGGTTGTTCTATGTTTCTGGGGCTTTCATCTTTGTAGGTGATCTATACACAAGGTGAATATATGGATATTTATAATTTTACAATATTGGTTGTCCTAATTAAGCACAACATCTATAAATGTGTTATGTAGCGGTACTCAGTGATAAGATTTATGTACATAGTTGTATTTAGTGTTGTGTTAGGAATTGGTCAAATGTTTATGATTGATCGTAGGTTTATTAATGACAGATCATAGAAATTAATCAATATGTTTGATAAATCTCAGTTTCTATTTGTACATGTATTTTTGTAATAATGAAAGAGAAAACAAACGGTTGTAATTTGTTGGTTTTTTTATTTATTTTCTGTTGTGCTGCTGAAGAGAGCTAAACAGCCAACCATGAGTGTTCTCTCTTCCTGTCGTCTTTATACTAATTGTCATATCACAGTTTCGGACAGATAACTCATGGATCTACAGTGTATGAAAGTCAGAATTAATATAATATAAAATGATCGATTGTGATCGATTCCTTGATCCTTAACCAGAACATCACATATATCAATATCGTCCATCAGTGCACGATATTGAGATATCCCCTTGTTCATGTTACTCCAATTAGCATCTATCTGGTGCTGTATATTATATATCACGGTCTGTCCTGTTCAACCGGAAAGGGACAAACTATACTTTAGGATGGTTCTGATCTTAGGATCTGGTTTAGTTCCTCAATGATCAGATTTTCTTCTTCAGACTGTATTAACAATTCAGAGTTTCCCGTTCCACTCAGTGGTGCTTCATATCCATAATGATATAAATAATACCACCAGGCTTGACTAGGATTTAGGCCTAGTAAAAAAAGAAACTAGTTTCTCGTCCCCGCCCACTTCCTTTTTTGCTGCCACCTCCTTTTATTATTTACTAGTGTATTGAAAAAAAAATTATTTAAAATATTTTTTCTCCGGTTCAGTGAAGAAATCTCTGTTCAATATTTGCCATCCGAAGTACTGTTAGATTCTTTAGGTTCACTATTTATGCACCATACAGAGTGTAGGGGTGTATGTGTATTCTACAGCTCTAGTCTAAGATAAGAACGATGACCCCTTGCTTTAGATACTCTTTATGCATACACATTTACACAATACCAGTCTCAGTCAGTATAGATGCCATTCAGTTGTATGCCTATGAATTAGTTCTACAAACTAATGAAACTATTCAGTTGTATGCACGTGATATAAACTAATAAAACCATTCAGTTCTACAAACTAATGAAACCATGGCCAAACCTACACATGACATTCATCACTGCATTTGCTTCTTGTTTGTTTCTAGTCAATTTAAGTAGTCTTCCAGTGTAACGCGTACGTGCCATATTCCTTTGACGTAAATGTTTCTATGCATCTGCCATTCCTGCTAAAAAGCGTTGTACTTGCTAAATTGCAAATGAAATGGCAGGCTCTATGGCAATATACATCACTGACATGTTCCACACTGCATCAAACAAAATTACAGCTTGTCTTTATATCAACCACAGTGAGCATATAGCAAAAAAATGGTAAATCATAAGGGCCTCCCTTTTCTTTAAAAAAAAAATCCTGACGAGAAACTGTTTTTTTTTTTACTAGGCCTTATCTGGTCGGTTTTTAAACGAGTTAATTGATTTGGTTTGTACCACACTTATTCTGGCTCTGGGACTGGGCGGCTTTTCCTTGGTTCAGCCATTGACTGTAAGTCTAACTTCTAAGTCTACACAGTCCCAGTGATTGTCAGTGACATGTCATTGATTTGACAGTGTAAATTGTAAATCTAATGACTAATGTTGTACGACTACATTACATTACATGATTAGTAATCATATAGAATTATCATCATAATAATCAGACGTAGAGTCGACTGTAGACATACAACTATGCAAAAAACCATGTCCTTCGATAAAGTCATAAAATGCCAAAACCGGGGCTTTTCTGTCCTTACTTGAGGCAAAAGGTTCAACGTGCTTGTGAACTCACTGTCCTGCTGCAGGGAGTCACAGAAACTCATATAATAGTATGATTTGCCGGCTAAGTGGCGTGGCACAGTCATCTGTCATCTTTGTTGTTGTGACACATCTACTGGAAATGTTTTACCACCTAAACAAACTATACGCCGGATGCATGCGTCTTCTGTATCTTCAATAATATTTTTAAATAAACAAAACAATGAATGTTATCACAGAGCAGTGATTAATGTAATAAAATCATTAATTTAAACTAATAAAATTATCCAATAATATTTGTCTTATACTGAGTAATTTTATTTAACTTTTTCATGTGGCGTTAGTAGAACTTGTAGGGGTAACTATTATTTGGCGAGACAGTTCTGAACTTCCGGTGTAGCACGTTTTTCGAGGTAGCTATCAAAAGCTTACTTTAAGTCTTAACATGTTGGAAAATACGGTGTTTTATCTATATATTTTGTCCTTTATAAATAACCGTCAGCCTTATTGTGACGTCATAAATCTAATGCACGTTGTGTTCGTTTGAGTCAAGCTCACTCGTCGGCAGTCCTTTTTACGAAATTATGGGATAATGCCATCGTTTGACCATCGACGATGGTCAATCACATGGTTGTATTGTTGATCCTATCCAGAGTTGTTTGATTTAAATCACTACAAAAAATAATTGATTTATGATTTTTTTATTTCCGATTTTTTACATCGCTGATTTATATGAATTGAACACAAATAATTGTTTACAAGCATCAATATGTTTGAGCTAGTCCCTTTCTGAATGTAGCAAAGCCACGCAAACTTGTCTTCCAGAGGCAGGGCCTGAGGAAATATCTTTTCAAGTTAGAAGCCCTCAGTTAAAGTCCACTTGGAGCTTGTGCTAGTTGTTACCAATTAAGTATGTTGACTCAAGTGAGATAGTCTGGGCTACATTTGTTTAATACTGTACCAGTTGGCAGTCTGGTTAGAGACCCTTAGTCGGGCAGAGCTCTGGACAGGTTAATCCACCCTCTCAACAAACAATAATTACCAGGTCTACAGCCACAGACACACAGCATGCTTTCATTTCCAAGACAGATATTGCAACTACAAGGGGTGAGGCCTTGTGGACATTTTATAATGGGTGGATTCGTCCCAATGAGTGCCACGAATAATAAAAAAAATTTATCTGGCGCTATATCAAATAAAATATGTTATTAATATACATGTATTTTAAAATGACAGTTTTGTTGCTGTTGTAAATCAAACTATGTTATTACTTAGGTTTACTTAGGTTCTTCCTGACCGTAGGCGGTGGCCTCGGTGGTCAGATCTTCAACTTTCCCTTGGAATGCTCTACGACTTCCTGGCAAGGCAGCTTTGTAGTTGTAGAGAATATCCTCAGCACTCCAATGTCTATCTAGATGGTTTTTAAATGAGTTGACACTTGGGGCAGTTACAACTACTTCCAGTAGATCATTCCATAATCTGGTAACTCTAAGTGAGAAGCTTTCTTTTCTAACATTTGTACAAGCACGTTCTATAAACAATTTCAAACTATGACCCCTTGCTCCTTCCCTTGTATTACTGTCTTTGTGCAGCTTGATAATGTTAGATACATCACTGTCATATTTCCCTTGGAGCAGTTTATATACCTCAATCATATCACCACGAGTTCGTCTATATGCAAGTGTAGGAAGTTTCAATCTCTGAAGTCTTTCCTCATAAGGAATATTCTTCATACCAGGAAGTTGCTTTGTTGCGCATCTTTGCACATTTTTGGCATCTTTGTATTTCTGTTTATAAGGGGACCATATTGATATTGCATAATCTAGATGGCACAAACTTATGTTGATTTAGGGTTGTAAAGGACCTTCTAATAACTGCCATGATACTATATGCTTTGTTTATTTTTGTTTGATGTGTTTGTCAAATTCTAGGTTTTAATCAATTATAACCCCAATGTCTTTTTGTTCTTCTATTCCTCCTAATTCATAGGCTGTATTATCTATCTTCAGGTTGTATGTATACTCTTGCTGTATTGTTTTTCCTACGTGCATTAAATTATATTTATCTGGGTGGAACCTTAATAACCATTTACTTGACCAAGATGTTAAATAATCTAAGTTGTTCTGTAGTGTATGCTGGTCATTTGGACTAGTAATCATTTTGAAAACCTTTGTATCATCCGCAAACATATATACATTCGAAATTATATTCTCAGGAAGATCATTTATATATAAAATAAATAGGATCGGTCCTAAGACACTGCCCTGTGGAATACCACTTGTTATATTTGCCCACTCGGAATTTGTACCATTTACATTGACCTGCTGTACATGGTCAGACAGAAACGCCTGGATCCATCTTAGTGTGTAATACTCTATGCCATACGATTTAAGTTTGCCTATCAATCTTTTGTGAGGGACGGTGTCAAATGCTTTCAACAACCTAGGATGAACACCAGCTGGCCCAACCGATTTACACACATTAAGGTTATCATGGTTTTTTTTATCATTTCCTCATCAATAGTCAATTCTTCCATGTTGTGCCTTAACTTCACTGGTGGAATATGATGGATATCACCATCATGCTCTATAGTAAAAACACTTTGAAAAAAAATTCCTAGGACATCTGCCTTTTCAGTATCAGAATCTGTGAGTTTAGATTTAGGGTCTGTGTTCAGGTCTGAAACATCTTCCCGATTCTTGGTTTTGGAGTTCATATATTTCTATACTGCTTTTGGGTATGTCTTAGCTTCTGTTGCTAGTTTCATCTCTAATTCCTTCTGTATCCTCCTCGTTAATTTACAGACTTGATTTCTAGCCCTACAATATTCAGTATAGTATTTTCCTTCTTTTGTCTCCATATAACGTTTCCATAAAGTGTGTTTTTCTTTATTGATTCCTTGTTTAGGGGCACTTTTCCTTTATGTCTGTTAATATTACTCACAAGTCGATGAGGGATGAATTCATCCTCTATCTTTTTAATATATTCTTTAAAACCTAACCATTGATGGTTTATAGTGCTCGTGCCAAGTATCTTGCCCCAGTCTGTGTGGTCTAGTTTCGTCTTCATACTATTATAATCCCCTTGGTCGTAATAATATTTGAGTCGTGTATAGCTTGCTATTTCTGCATAGCACCTAAATGTTATGAAGAGAACACAGTGATCACTCTTACCAAATGGGCTTTCATACACTATATCATCTACCATTTTCATTGGTGAAAACTAAATCAAGAATGTTCGATTTATTTCCTAATCGCCCCCTTGTGGGGAGTGTGACATGTTGGAAGAGGAAATTATCTCTTATTCCTTCTTTAAATTTAGTGTCTGGTCTATTAGTATTCTCTGAGAGTTTGTACCAGTTTTGCCAGTCTATGTTGGGGTAGTTAAAATCTCCAAGCAAGAGATTATTATTAATAACTTTATATAAGCAAAAATCATGTACCCTCTGTTAAGACAAGTACCCAAATCGACTTGAGTAGAACACGTTTGAAAGAGTTTATAAATGTAAACATCTATATAAATGTCTATATACAAAATATAAAAAAATATTCGATTAAAAAAAATTTTAATCCGATTTTTTATATCTTTTTTAAATCATGATTTTTTTAAACCCTGATCCTATCATTATCTCTGTGATCATTTTGCATCAGAAATGGTGATTTTAGTTTAGAAGAGACTCGCATGCAATTGTCTCAAACAAAAATTTAACAGGACTCTGGAAACAAGTTTCAAGTGGCTTCCTATGTAAACTGTCACACTTAGTTTGGGTTACAAGTTAATAACTTAATATATAAGTTTAATGAACTATTTGTGAGGTATCTAATTTTTGGTTGTAATATGTTGTATGTAAAATATGTTATCAGATGGCTGAGTTGCTAGGAGACAAGAGGTTTGCCCATATTGGACGCGACCCGCGCTTCAGAGAGATGAAGAAGCAGCATCACAAAGTGAAGATCGACAAGCGATTCAGGGGCATGTTCAACGAAAAACGTTTCAAGGTTAAATACATGGTCGACAAACGAGGTCGTCCGGTGCAGACAAGCAGTAGCGACCACTTGCGTCGATACTACCACCTCTCTAGCTCGGAGAATGAAGACTCTGATGGATCAGAGGGTGAGGAGGAAGGAGAAGAAAAGGAAGGTAAAGGAACAGATGAAAGTAAGAAGAAAGAAAATCAAGGTCATGGAAAGCTGAAAGAAGTGGCTCAAAAGAAGAAGGTGAAAGATGTGGAAAGAAAAAAGAAAAAGAAGCCGAAAAGAGGAAATGCAAAAGAAAAGCTTGATGATGAAACAGAGGAAGATGAATGTGTCATTGAGGTTGATTCCATGAATTCAAAAGCAGTGAAAGACACTCGGAAACAACAGAGGAAATCAGTGCCAAAGAATATTGGTGTTTCATTAAAAAGTCCAAAGTCAGGAACAAAACATTTGACAAATAAGGAGGTCAACAATAAAGACGAAGAATCTTCAGAGGCATCTTACGAGTGTGAGGATGGAGATGATGAGACTGAGAGTTCAGACGAGGAGACCGAGGAAGATCAGTCAGACCAGGGTTTGTAGTTTTAGCATTGTGTGGCTAAACACTGGTTCTGTAGAAAATGCATTTCGTTGCTAAAATTAATAGGCTTTGTATTGCACAACTTGATATATAGCTGACAGAAACATAATATCATCAGTATCAGTCTAGTTTTCTGTACATTCTTGATTATGTTGTGCATTGTATTCAACCATTGCTGTGTTATGTATTATGTTATATAATATTTAAATTATTATGTCTGTTGGATGACATTGTTTTTTTTATATAGTATAAACTCTGTATAGGGAATGGCATGACTAACGTCAGATGACTTTGATAAGGCAAGTGGTATGGTATGTGTTGGTCTTAAACAGTCTACAACTATGGAATAATTTGTTAATAATTTTTTTTGTAATCTGGCAAAGCACCAGGAGCCATTTATGATATATAAGAATGAACATCAGCGTCATTGCTGGAGATGACATCATTATGTGAGCATAGTCGGTTTATTGTGAAAGTGACAGTTATGATTCTTGTGAGTCTGCCTTATTTAAAGCAACTGTGTCTGTGATGTAGATGTTGTTGGCAAGACGCCTGACTTCGCCAGAGGAGAAGGGCTGGAAGACAGTGACGACAGCGAAGATTCTGATGCAGAACCAGGTAAATCATTGTACATGTAGTACACATTGTGTACCCCGTATCAAGGTGTATTGTCTCATGTTCTCTGTGTCATGTTTGTGATATGTGTAGCAATTCTAGGCTTTGTATCTCAACATCCTCCATTCATCTCACATGTCCAAGAAGTGTCAGAAGTGTTCTGTACTGGAATGTTTCACGTTGACCTGCCAGGCTCCCGTCAAAACTAAAAAAAAAAATTATATTTGTTCATAGAAGGTCCCTGGGAAGTCCTTTAATATAAAAGTGCATAAAAAAAAATAACATTTTAAAGAGATTTTGCTATTTTATAAAGATAAAATGTGCAGCAGGTCACAATATAATTTATATATGTAATAGAGTTGTTTGTGTTTTTACCATTGAAATGTTTTGGTAATAACATTTGTGAGTGTAACATAATAATGATAGTAACTAGTTAAGAAATTTAGGAAATAATGTTAGCACAGAGTGTTTAATAATCTTTCTGGTGAAAGTGCATTGTATACGTTAAAAATTAACATATCGCCGCACTTTTAATCAGTGTCTGTAATAACAATAAGTCATGTGATAACAGAGATCGAACACGACTGGGCTGAGTTGGACAAGGATGCTCCTGAGGCCGAAGCGATCACGCGACGACTTGCTGTATGCAACATGGACTGGGACAGGATCAAGGCCGTTGACCTTCTCGTGCTCTTTAACTCCTTCAAGCCACCAGAGGGCGTCATACACTCCATTGTTGTAAGTGCAGCGACAGTCGCTTCATACGATCTTGTTGATATGGCACTTCCTTCGTATCACATGATCTTGTTGATGTGGCACTTCCTTCATGTCTCATGAACTTGTTGATGTGGCACCTCTTTCATGTCATATGATCTTGTTGATGTGGCATTTCCTTCATGTCACATGTTGGAGTTTTGTTAAATATCTTCCATTTTTTGCATAGTCGGCAATTGTAGGCAACAATTCAGTAATTTTAAGGCCACACATGGCAGATAGATAGGATATTTTTTATATTTGTGCAAATCGTGTAATGTTTTCTGCAAAAAAATATAAAATGGGTCTTACTGGGTAAAAAATATATTGAACTTTTGTTGAGAAAATGGCCATCAAAGATTGAAAAAAACGGGATTTAAGTGAACTTTATAGATAATAAGTATACAAAGCTATCAGAATACAGTGGAAACACATTATGACTATTTTTATATAAAAAATACATTTCACCTGAGGTGTCTTACCTTAAGTTGTTGATTTCAAAGTATTATGGAATATATTTCATCGATAAATGTGACAATACATTGTAAGCTTAACACTAATTAGATCCGTAACATATCCAGGAGCCTGTTTTTTTAATAAACTGGATCTTGTTATTCCTGACATCATTTGTCATCTTTCGAGATAGATCGTAATTAATGGAATTGTCTGCTATTATGTGTTATTTTTTCTTTGTAAAAACTGTTACTTTTTAACCATTACTTTCTAATGTTTTAGCCTTTTCCTGTTAATTTCCATTGTGTTATCCAGTGTTGTGCATTGTAGATATATCCTTCAGAGTTTGGCGTCGCTCGGATGAAGGAGGAAGAAATGCACGGTCCGGTGGAGCTCGTCACGAACACAAAGGATGATGAAGGTAAGTGACCTTTGCGGACTTTATGACAGCAAATATTATCTGAGTGTGTAAGTTAGTACCCCACCCTGATCATATTACAGGAAGTAAAGCTACTTTTCAGAGTCTCGAGTGTTAGCTCAACAGCGTTTCCAAAATCCTTCATCATCGTCCGTCTGGTCACCCTCCGGTTGCCATGTTGGTGGTTGTCACATGACAGCAATTCCCAGGAAATTACAGGAACATTGTAACCCCCGTTTCTGTTGATCGCTGGGTGCCTCGTCCATGGTCACATGCAACAGGGGGCAATTGAGGTGGACCTAAGGAACCGAGAGGGTCTTGAAAGCTCGGTCAAGCTAACAAGTGGATAAACTGAGATTGTTGCATTAGCTGCGTGCTGATTCCGATTGTTTCTGTTGACAGAGACCGAGTACAACACAGAAAGGTTGCGACAGTACCAGCTGAAGCGACTCCAGTATTACTACGCCGTTGTCGAATGTGACACGCCGGAGACAGCTAGCGCCATCTATGACAACTGTGATGGGACGGAATATGAGAGTAGCGCAGCCAAGCTGGACCTCAGGTACACGTCAGACTGGATCAGGTGTTGATAGATATCAAACACGTTTCTCCATGTTCTGTTTACGTCTCTACTTCTGCTCTTCAGACAATATTCGTATCTTTATCGGACTCAGCAACACAGTGGTTAGAACAGTGCAATGTCAATTGAGTGGACCAGGGTTTGAATCCTTGCTGCCCTATGAAGCTTGAACTATTGTATTCACGCCACATTGCCTCAGTTCACTGAACTGTATCAATGAATACCTGGCTAGTGAATAGTCGTGTAGTAAATGCAGCATGGCTGAATGCTTTCCAGAGAAGTTGAGTTGGTATAGGAATGAACAGGTATGCTGGGAGTAAAGTGTAGAGAGCTTAGATTTGTCCAGGAGAACACGATAAATGCGATACATGTATAAGAATGTACTTTTATATGACATTTACAATATTTTAATTTCCGTTGAACATCAGATGTTATCTTGACTGTACTGTTTGGCTTGTGATACGAACATACACAGTTTTCTCAAAGTGAGAGTTGTGTTCAACGAAATTGGTTGTAGGTATATTCCTGACGACATGACCTTTGACCAGGAAGTGAAATCTGCTGCACGTGATGTTCCAAGTAACTATGAGCCTTCGCTGTTTGTGACTACAGCACTGCAGCAGTCGGCTGTAAGTAATAATTTTTTTCTGTGTGCTTGGTACATCATCACATGACACATTTTTGTATCCGCAGTAATCCATCTGGGTTTTCTAAATCTTGTGTAGGGACACACTGGTCTGAAATGGATATATGTCATATCCTAAGGTAGCTAGGATGGCTATTCTGTTTTAGTTAGCCATCCCAGCAACCTTAAGAACTACTGTATTATGTCTACATGAAAAGAAGTCACATATGACGTCATATAATAAACAATTTGCATTACCATAACTATGATAAATATTTATTCTTAGAATGGGATGGTTTTCATTCCAACAAGTAATATACGAAATTGTGTAACGAAGTAGTTTGGCTGAACAAATAGAAAATATTTGATTAAAATGTGATTTTTACCATTAGTTTACTTTTTTATATGACCAGCGTGTCACGTCACTTGACCACCTGGTCACTTTGTCAGGTTGAGTTGACATGGGACGAGACAAGCAAGGACCGCATCGCTGTCACCATGCGCAAGTTCAACAAGGACGAGCTCGACGAGATGAACCTAAATGACTACCTGGCTTCCGACGATGACGACGCGCCAGGTGATGCATCATTGTCCAATGTCATGATGCTTTATCTTGTGTTCTCACTACATTTTATGCATGCACGCATGCACATATAGTATTGGTCATACTGTTCCTTTATTTTAAAGCAAATTCCGTTATTTTTTTACCATCCCTTCAAATTAATTTATATTCCCTTATTTTGGCAAAGTATTCCTTTAAAGTGAAACCAGAGGCATTGTTTTTGGCCTTTGTACCTATAAGATTGCCTAAAAACTAACCACTTGCAACTATAATCAAGAATATCACACAAGTGGTTTACTGGGAATCTTCTAAAAATACGAAATTCTGGTCTAATGTAATTTTTTGTGGAGACTGACATATTCAATAGTGTTTGCAATTTTGGCCAATCAGCATCGAGCAGCCCCTTAACCCCCAACGCGGCTGTGATGTATGCTGTGCATATCGCATGTATTTTTAACGTGGTTGAGATGTGCAGTTACATTTTTATTTGCGTTTATATTGGATTTACACGCAGCAAAAACTCTTACAATGCTGTACTGTGCAGCATTCGGATGTAAACATGATTCAGCGAGGCGTAGAGAGTTGTCTTTTTTTTTCGATTTCCTCTGGGAAAACAGATAATAGTGAAGCAATGAATTCACAATTGTGAATACGTGATATGCTAGACTTTGTTCGGCCCATTTTGAAAAATCGTGTTTTGAAATTGATATATTTTCATCAACTAATGGGTGAAGATCCTTCAAAACGTCAGCGTTACCGACAGTCTTCCAGCATGTACCAAAGGCTTCAACACAACGCAAACACTTGATCAAGAGAACTCAAATCAGAAAGCAAGGCAGTTAGCAAACAATGAATGGATGGACTATCTTGCCAAATAAGTTGATTTTAGATGCAAACAGCATGTCCAAACTTATTGGCAAGTATGTGACTAAAATCGTGTACGTCTACGATCAGGCGTTTAAAGTTGGACTTGTGGGAAACCTAGTCAGCGCTCTTGACGTTGGATTCTGAACAAACATGGCGCTGCCCATGCAAAAAACGAGATATATTTAGTTAATCACTTGCATGATATTCTTGATTATAGTTGCAAATGGTTAGTTTTCAAGTACTCTTATAGGTCCAAAGGCCCCCAAAATGCCTTTGGTTTCACTTGTAATTCCTTTATCTTTTTCATGGTAAAAAAATACCATGAAATGTGCAAAATTCCATTATTCCCAACCAACAAATTGCTTTTAAAAATTGCTTTTTTGGATGCAACACATACTCGAGTGCCCTACCATACTCGAGTGCCCTGCCATACTCGAGTGCCCTGCCACACTCGAGTGCCCTGCCACACTCGAGTGCCCTGCCACACTCGAGTGCCCTGCCACACTAGAGTGCCCTGCCATACTCGAGTGCCCTACCATACTCGAGTGCCCTACCATACTCTAGTGCCCTACCATACTCGAGTGCCCTGCCATACTCGAGTGCCCTGCCATACTCTAGTGCCCTACCATACTCTAGTGCCCTACCACACTCGAGTGCCCTGCCACACTCGAGTGCCCTGCCACACTCGAGTGCCCTACCACACTCGAGTGCCCTACCACACTCGAGTGCCCTACCATACTCGAGTGCCCTACCATACTCGAGTGCCCTGCCACACACGAGTGCCCTGCCACACTAGAGTGCCCTGCCACACTCGAGTGCCCTGCCATACACGAGTGCCCTGCCACACTCGAGTGCCCTGCCACACTCGAGTGCCCTGCCACACTCGAGTGCCCTGCCACACTCGAGTGCCCTGCCACACTCGAGTGCCCTGCCACACTCGAGTGCCCTACCATACTCGAGTGCCCTACCACACTCGAGTGCCCTACCACACTCGAGTGCCCTGCCACACTCGAGTGCCCTGCCACACTCGAGTGCCCTACCATACTCGAGTGCCCTACCATACTCGAGTGCCCTACCACACTCGAGTGCCCTACCACACTCGAGTGCCCTACCACACTCGAGTGCCCTGCCACACTCGAGTGCCCTGCCATACTCGAGTGCCCTGCCACACTCGAGTGCCCTGCCACACTCGAGTGCCCTGCCACACTCGAGTGCCCTGCCACACTCGAGTGCCCTGCCACACTCGAGTGCCCTGCCATACTCGAGTGCCCTGCCCTACTCGAGTGCCCTACCATACTCGAGTGCTGTATTCGACGTAATATCCAAAATAAAAATTGGGCCATGGAAAAATTTCAAATAATCTGTTCTCATCAGCATTCACCAACATTTTGTCTACACACAGGTAACTGTTTAACACTAGTGGTGTCATTTAGCGACTACTGTAGAACAACTAAAAAGTGGTGCAAACTGTTTAACACCAGATGGCACCACTTTTCAGTTGTTCCAAATTACAATAATTATTTATCCTACTGATTAAAAAAGGGGGTGTGTGCTAAGTAGGGCATGTACACTTAATAAGTCAATTGGACTGGTCGAATACGGTATGTTTTTTCTGATAACAGATCCCTACGGAGACTTGTTGGAGGCTCCCACATTTGATGGGGAAGATGAGGAGAGGGATGTAGAGGAGGAAGGAGAGGAGGAGGCGATCAGGAAGTACCAGGCCCTGTTGCAGGGCATCCAGGCGGAGGACAGACGGAAGGAAGACAAGGGGGTGGAAATGGAGGTGTCATGGGGACTGGGTGAGTCAGACAACATTTCTATATTCCAAGTATGTTGTCCTGGGTTTGTGTGTGTGTATCTATACTGTAAAGTAGTTTGTGCCTGTGTCTGTATGTTCTCTCATATCTCTGTCAGTTTCGCATGTATGGGGCTGAAATGTTATCGGCATGCCCAGGGGTCGATGAGGATGGGTCGGACATAAAAAAATTCTAGATATTACAAATGAACCTTCGTGGACATTTGATGTTGTTACTAGCCTATCGTAATCAATATTAGATATGTATGAATTTTAGTCGATAGATATGTTAAATTTTTGGCAAAATGAATATGTAACTAGATGAGAAAAAAATTATTGAATTGAGGAGCGCTTTAATGTGGTATCCTTGAGTCACGTCAATGTGTATGTTACCCCAGGGCTGAAGGAGACGACACAAGACATTGTGAAGAAAGCACAGAAGGAAGAGTTAACTCCATGGGAGACCTACCTCCAGAAGCGACGGGAGAAGAACCGGGCTAAGAGGGAGCAAAACACCAAAGCATCCGACACTGCTGTGAGTCATATACCAGGTTGTTTTCAGGGATGATAAATTTACGCTATTTTTTGTGGAAATTTATCACAGAACTTAAACGAAACAATGCCTAAGAATACACGTTGACCACTCTGGAGCCCAGGACACATGGAGGAGGAAAATTGAAATTAAATAATTATTGAATGGTTATAAAAATATTGATCAATACATTTTCTTCAAGTTTAAATTTTTTTGAAGCCATGGTAAATGACATATCTGGACCACTCATTGTGGATAAAACATTGTGGACTATCAAAAAGTCAATGGCTTCCATGTTGTTATGCCACCTGGAAATAATGTTGAATGGCAATGTTTACCATAATCTCTTCATAATCTTTATAAAAAAATTTGTATAAATTTGTTAGTTTTGGTTAATCAGCCTGTAGCGTTCCACTTCTGATCACGTGTCGCTATCTATTAGGCTACAAAATGTTCCAACATCAAACGAAATCCACTTGGTTTTGCCGGAAATCTGCCTATCTTCAAAATGATTTGTGCTTTGACCACTCTAAGTTTGTTATTGAATGTTAAACTGTTGTGATGAACGCAAGAAAATATGTACTTTATTGCGAATTTCCATTTGAAATAAACCTGTATCCTGTATAAAAAGAGAATACGTGGTACACTTCCAAAATCTGCATTGCATATGGGAAATCTGCACGATGTGGTAGATCTGTTGATATGTCGGGATGTCCCCCCAGGTGGAGGAGACGGCAGCATTCAGTGATGACGAACTACCTTCAGGTAGTACCGAAATGGACTTCTTCACGGAAACATTGTCTGAGGGTGAGTAGACCACTTCAACTGTCATTATTCAGGGCATACAAGGTGTGTGCCTTGTATGCCCTGTATGTGTGTGTTGGAAAAAGGTGTGTTGACAGTTTGAAACCATCTGCAGTTATTGTTCTTTGTTTTGCACAGATACTAGATGCAAACACTGTATTCTTTGTTCTCTCTTGATTCTAACTGCAAATACATTAATATTTGTTTTTTCTCAATCAAATGTATTAACTCTGCAGAGTTCTGCTACTAGCTGCAAGCTGTAGTGTTCTAGCTACATACATTAACCAATGTCTTATACTGATATTATGTACAAACACTGTATGTTTAGTTTTGATACTACATACTTGTACCTGGCTACTGGCTACTGGCTAAAAATATAAAAGTTTGTGCAGGTAAAGCAGACAAAAAGAAGATGAAGAAAAAGAAGAAAAAGCAGATGAAACTAACTGCTGAAGAAGAGGCAAAACAAAACGAAGAAAAGGTTATTAGACTTGTATTGACATTGTTTGATTTATTTCTTAGTTACTATGCTTTTGTTAATCTGTGAAACAAGTTCTGTCTGTGAATTAAATATTATCCTACAATGAAAAACATTAAACTGGCTGATATTTGTACACAAAGATAATTAGTTTAATTTATTAATAACAGTTAATATAACTAATTGTTGATAGCTTTATTGAATTAGGTTTTACTTATATGTGGTAGACCGAATATTTATTTTGTTGATGTTTATTTTGCCACCAGGCGGAGCTGTCGCTACTGATGATGGACGAGGACGATGAGAGGGAACACTTCAGCCTGAAGGAGATTCAGGACAAGGAGAAGATGACCAAGAGGAAGAGACGGCGGAAGAGGCTGGTAGAGGAGGAGGCAGCCGCAGGCAAAGACACATTCCTGGTCAGCAATATTTTATTTATTATGTAATATTAAAATTTAGTTATAATGTTTATTATATAATATTAATATTTTATTAACTGATTAGACCCCACAACGGCCGCGGACGGCCGCTCTGTGCAGTCCTGGAACAGCCGCCGCCGGCCGCATACAGGACACCCTCTATTAAAAAAAATCCTGGCGAATAATTACTGAACTAAACGCTACCAAATTTTGCCACTCCTAGCGGATACATTTTGCAACAACAACAGCTCGTTACGTGCATGTGTTGCCCTTTTGGAAATCTTTATTTTTATCAGTTTTGTTCACGCTATCTCGAAAATTTTTATTTCTATATTTGTCATGATAAAATATGGTGTAACCTGAAAAATAACCGTCAGAATTTGATAATGTTTTCAGTGGTGCAAAGCTAACACATATAGCTACATTTTCTTCGCTGAGTTGCATAGGGTTATAGCATGGGATCATTGTCAAATGTCAGTTGCAACTTTCAAAGTTTTAACAAATGTACTATTTTGTCTTTGCAAATTGTTATCAAATGTCAACATTTTATTAATATATCCTATTTCTATGTATACATGCATGTGGAGAAATTACTACTCTTCAAAATAAACACAACTTGTAATTGTCAATATTGAATATATTTTTTCCTACAGATTTTTTAACACAAGGAGGTAAAATCGCTCAAAATTTGCCAGAAATCCTGGGAACATGGTGGCATGTTTTAATAAAATCCTGGGGCCTAATGGGTTATACAATATTAATATTTTATTATACAATATAATTTTGTTTACAATATTAATATTTTATTATATGAATTGCTATATAATTGTGATTGTTTTTTCAAATGTATCCAGAATGTTCCTACATATATAATAATAAGTACATTTAGCGCTATATATATGGACAAAGTACACCCAAAGCCACAACAAAATGGTGCTTCACCGTCAATCGAGAGGACTAGAGTCGAGTCCACCTACGGCCATTTCGAAACATGGGCGATTTCGTTCACCCCAGTGTGCGGTATCTTTCGGAAGAGACGATAAAAACTTTTGTTCCTTCAGCCTGGTGTCTATGCCAGGGGAAGTAAAATATCCGACACAGGGAAATGGAAAAAACCTTTCATGTACTCGTAGAACCAATGATCTCGATGTACAAAGACCCATATGGATGCTGCATTAACAGCTGCCAAAACACTTGCTCTGATATTTGGAGTAAGCATCATAAGTGCCTAGTCTAGGCAGATACTGGCACTGTGTAAAACCAAACATTGTATTCCGCTGTTTCAGATGGACTTGTCAGACAATCGCTTCGAGGCTGTCTTCACAAATCCTCTCTACAACATTGACCCCTCATCCCACGAGTTCAAGAAGACAAAGGCCATAGAGAATCTGATTGACGAGAAAGTGAAGCGGTGCAGACGAGACGGAAAGAGCACAGCTAGAGTGAAAAAGAGCGGAAACGAGAAGATGGAGAACACAAGTGTCAACAGTGAAGATAACACGCAGACAGATCCACCAAGAAGTGATTCCTTGGTGCAGAAAAGTGACACTTTGGCGCTCGAGAGTCTTATTAAATCTGTTAAGGTCAAGACAAAACTGTTACAAGATAAAAAGAAGAAGAAAGTGAAGTGAAATGTTACTAATCAATCACTAGTTTTTTTCATGCAGAAACTTGAAATGGAATGTGATGTCTTTGTGAAATTATTTTAATTAAAACTGTTAAAATAAAGCATAGTGTACTCTCATGTTTTGGTAATTTCTACAAACAAATCTGCAGAGGCCAATGTAGCATAGAAAGTTAACACCTCATGCTTTATGCAATTTAGTTTTGACATTCCAGATTTATCTTCTTTTGAAAGTTGCAACAATATGCAGAGGCCACCCCTCACCAGAGATCAACTTGCCATGCAGCGAATACCACATTCCCATGATAAATGTGATATGCACCCTCATATAAGGCCAGTGTACCTTTCCAAGAGGGGTGGCCTCAAAAAGAGGATATCTATTCAAAAGCTGTGCAAGTAATTCAAAGCAGGCATCAATTAGGTTATATAAGTGTTGTGACCAGTTAACCATGACATTGTCATGACTGGGGCAACAAGAAACAAACCTTGTTCGGTGAACCATGACCCAAGTTTCCACTGTAATTGATCTTGTCTTGCCAGAAGACATTTATGTGTCACTATGAAACCGCTGAACCATGACGTCTAGAGGATTGTTGTGAATATCTTCAGACAGGCCAGACAAGCCTACCCCAACGGAGAGCAGAGTAGACATAGATGCTCACAACTATTGAGCATTTTATCTTTCTATACGCTATAAAGGAAGTTAGTAAAGGGGAATGTATCATAATGGGAGATTTTAACCATGGACACATACAATGGAATTCTCTAGAGAGCACAGGGATTGAGGACCAACAATTTCTATTTTTAATCCAGGATAGCTTTCTTACCCAGCACGTACTAGAACCAACCAGGGGAGAAAATGTATTAGATATAGTTTTGTCATCACAAAAAGAATTAGTGGACAATGTAAAAATATTTGAACCATTGGGTAATAGTGACCATAATCAAATACATTTTGACATCAATGTAAAATCAGAAAGTAAAAATAAGAAAACGTACAAGAGAAACTTCCACAAAGGTAACTACAAAGATATGAGAAAATACTTAGCAAAGCTAGATTGGAATAACATGCTGATGAATAAGACCACAATTGAATGTTGGAATATTCTAAAATATGAAATTGAGAGTATCATCGATAAATTTGTTCCCTTCCAAAAACAAGGAAAACGGTGTAGAAAGAAACACTTGTCAAAAGAGGCTATTAGAAAAATAATGCTAAAACAAACTATGTGGAGGGTTTATAGGCGTACCAGAAAGGACGAAGACTATTCAAAATACAAAGAGGCACTTAATGCAGCTACAACTGAAATCAGACAATCTAAAAGAAGCTATGAGCAAAAACTAGCATGTAACATAAAAAATGACAGCAAGAGTTTTTATGCATATGTCAGGAGTAAACAAAACGTACAAGACAAGGTTGGACCTCTAGAAGACAGTGCTGGAAATATAATATCACGGGTTTTTAATGGTGGAAGACCTAAATGGTTACTTCAGTTCAGTGTTTACCAAAGAAGATATTAGTTCATTACCAGTTGCTGATACTAAATTTCAGGGGGCTAAATCTGACTATTTAGGTCCGTTAGTTGTAACTCCAGAATTGGTAGCTAAGAACATAAAGGCAATGAAGGATAACAAATCACCGGGAATGGATGGGATTCCTCCAAAATTACTAATGGAAACAGTAGAACAAATCAGTACACCACTTGCAAGAGTATTCAACTTGTCATTAAAAGAGGGAGTTGTTCCGTTTGAATGGAAAGAAGCAAACATCATACCATTATTTAAAAAGGGTTCGAGAAATAAGTCAGAGAATTACAGACCAGTGAGTTTAACGTCAGTGATTTGTAAATTATTAGAAAGGTTAATTAAAGACCATATGGTGGACTTCCTCGTTAAGCATAAATTATTAAATTCATCTCAACATGGATTCCTTAAAGCGAGGTCATGCTTAACAAATATGTTATGTTTTTTGGAAGAAATCACTAAGTGGATAGACGTGGGATCGTCAGTAGATATTATCTACTTAGATTTTCAGAAAGCTTTTGACAAAGTGCCACATCAAAGATTACTACTTAAATTAAAAGCCCATGGTATCGGGGATAGCATAACTGACTGGATAGAACAATGGCTGACTGACAGAAGACAATGAGTTGTAGTAGATGGAGAAGTTTCAAATTGGAAATCGGTTTTGAGTGGGGTACCTCAAGGATCAGTATTAGGACCTATATTATTCTTAATTTATATCAATGACTTGGACGACAGTATAACAAGTAACATACTGAAATTTGCGGATGACACAAAACTGTTTAGAAAGGTTAATACTGATGGTGATAAACAACATTTACAAAACGATCTAGACAGATTAGTGAAATGGTCTGAGAAATGGCAGATGCTGTTCAATTTTGGGAAATGTAAATGCCTACATACAGGACATGGGAACTTGAATGTAAACTATAAAATGGGAGATACTGCTCTGGGTACTACTGTAAAAGAAAAGGACTTAGGAGTTACAATAAGCGCTGATATGAAAGTTTCAGAGCAGTGTGGTATTGCTGCTTCAAAGGGTAATCAAATTCTTGGATTGATTAGAAGAAACATAACATACAAGGGAAAAAAGTTAATTATACCTCTTTATAAAGCAATAGTTAGACCTCATTTAGAATACTGTATACAAGCATGGAGACAATATCGTAAGAAGGATATAGATACGCTTGAACGCATACAAAGGAGAGCAACTAAAATTATTCCAGAAATGAGAGACTTTAGTTATGAAGAATGCCTGAAAGAATGTGGTTTAACAACTCTAGAGACAAGGAGGTTAAGAGGAGATCAGATTGAAGTTTTTAAGATATTGAATGGGTATGAAAATATTGATAGAAATATGTTTTTCTCACTCAAGAAGGATAGCAGAACTAGAGGACATGAGGTAAAATTAGTAAAGGATCAATGTAGATTGGACATCAGGAAGCACTCGTTCTCACAGAGGACAATAAATGAATGGAACAAATTGTCTACAGATTGTGTAACTGCTAGCAGCGTGAATATGTTTAAAAACAAGGTTGACACATATCTCAGGAGGGCGGGTTATAAGTAGATAAACATTGTTGGACTCTCGATAAGCCAATGGCTTCCTTGTCCACTTGCCATCTGGGCCTTTGGCTTGGATGGCAAATCTTGTTAAATCTTTTTCTCACTTGTTTCTTTGCAAGGTGGCAATCACATCACTTGATTTGTTCCACTTTCTCGACTGGTCATGTTCCATCTTCTTCCGGGTACGAGTCAACCCTCTCTTCAAGGCTTATAGACTCGGTGTGTGTGCACACGTTCTAAAGTGCTGTAAGAGAAAGTAATATTTGGAAGAAAGAGAAAAGATGATAGCATGTGTGTAGAACTTCAATTTGAGGAGAGGAAAAGTTGATAGCATGAAAAATGCAATATCAATTAATGTTGCAAGCTGGAGATCTTCTGTCTGAAAATCTCCAAACTTGGTGCTGTAGCTGCGTTGGCTGGCAGGTTATTCCAATTGGCTATTGTACGGGGGAAAAAGCTATACTGGATGAATTGCTTAGTGATTAGGGGGAGTTGAAAAGCTTCAGAATGTGTGTGTCGGGGGGGTCTCACCAGGGGTATAAGTTGGGGGAAGAGGTCCAGGGCGACTATGGCATGCAACGTCTTATAAAGCATGACAAGACAGATGTCGGTTCTCCTTTGTTGGAGGCTGCGCCAGTGCAAGTGTTTGATCATAGTGGTAACAGATCTATCACGATCTTCTGCCATTCTCTCTCCCTCTCGGCTGTTCACCTCTGCCCTTCGGAGATCTCTCTTGACACTATCCCTCCATCTTAATGTTGGTCTTCCTCTTCTCCTACCACTGTGCGTTTCATCTTTATAGTCTGTTAATGATTCTGTTTATCAACCAACAAGTAGGACATGTATTATGTGATGCTATATTCATCTCAAAAAAGCTCACACCTACACAGGTATGTATGTCATTTTGAATGTATGTAGACAAATACATACATACAATCATACATACATAGATGTATGGAACATATCAGACGTGTAGGATGCATTATAACATTAGTACATTACCATGCTATTTACTATTTACCTGAAAATTATGATATAGTATCCTTTAATGTCCTGTCATAAAATAAATGCCTTATTTTATACATAAAATTTGTGCAAGTTAACAATGATGAAATACAATTTAACAAACTCACCTCTCACAAAATTACTACCAGCATGCAATATACAATTATATATTTATATGGGTAGTTCTATTTATTAGGGGGCCAATGTGTGACATTGGTACTCAAATTTAACAAACTCACCACTCACAAAATTACTACCTGCATGCAATATACAATTATATATTTTATATGGGTAGTTCTATTTGTTGGGGTGCCAATGTGTGACATTGGTACTAAAATGTTTAAACTAAGCCATCAACTATTGCTCAAACATGTTAAATTTATCAAATTTATAAATTTTTTCTTAACAAATGCCATACATCTGAGCAGAAAGAGCCTCAGCAGGCGCATCCAGCAGTTTTGTGTGTAAAGGGGACAATAAACTTGAAGTGTTTTTCTTTAGGAGTGGTCCAAACAATTGATTTCTATCAATGTTGCCAAACATTTGGTACAACACCATAACTACGTTACAACTAACATTGTTTGGATACGGTCTCGTTTGACTAAACTATAATTTGGGGTCTGCTTTGTCTGCCGGTTTGACCGAATATGGTCAACTTTTGCCAATTATGCAACCAAAAACCGATTAAAATTAAACATTTATTATAACTTGAGGAATAGGATCTACTGAAACATTGTTCAAAGCACCAAACTAATTGTATCAATGAAATTTCCAAATATTTAAGGACAAAGCAGAGGTTCCTCGTGTAAAGGGGACACCAATTTTTTTGTGTCCCTTTACATGGGGAACAACAACTACATAGGGTGTACACATGAAATTATGCTTTGTTGTAAACAAAGTAAGCCCATTTGACCTTTATACATGTCCTAGATAACCTGATAAGATCATAAATATAGTGAGGACTTGTCTTGTGAATTGGGCTAATAATTAATTTGTACATTTTCTTGTAGTTCCGAAACACTACATTTCTCTCACGCTGGCAGCAAGCAATTGTTAGAACAATAAAATTAATGGTTCTGAAATTTTAAATACATGTATATGCTAGAAACCCATTATACTATGTTTGCCCAATGTAACATCACAAATATAAATGAACACTATTTATCTGAACGAACCAAAGCCAAAATGAAAGGTTCCTCGTGTAAAGGAGACACCAAATTACCAATTATTGGTGAGGGACCAACTTTTCAGTCTTTTCTCAAGTGACATGAATTAGGTTAATAACAAGTCTGACAGAAAATTAAAATTGAAAGTGCACACATGAAACTATTTAGGTATACATGTAGACTGACAGAACAGTAAATTAAACAATGTTGACAATATATGCCAGAGATACAATTTATTTTCCGAATTCAACTTAACAATGTATTTCAGGCAAAACCTGAAAGTGACACTTCCATATCATAATATAAGCACACAAATGTCAGAGCTGTCCTGGGGAAGGTCACAGTTCGACTTCTTTTTACTGTTTGAAAAGCTTCTTGGGCTTCGTCAAGTCAAATTTGATTAGAAGCCGCAAGCCAACCATCACATATTAGAAGCCGCGAGCCAACCATCACATATTAGAAGCCGCGAGCCAACCATCACATATTAGAAGCCGCAAGCCAACCATCACATATTAGAAGCAGCAAGCCAACCATCACATATTAGAAGCCGCGAGCCAACCATCACATATTAGAAGCTGTGAGCCAACCATCACATATTCTGGTGCTGGAAGTTTGCTGATGATATCACATGCTGGATGGAGGAAAAAACGTCTTCACTTTGTGGTCAGGTATAAAGGTTTCTGTTGTTTTCTACCATGTATGTTAAGCTGTAACCATTTTCAAATATTAAAGCTACCTGTGAAAACAAAGAGGACAGAAATAAAGGTCAAACATGAGTTTGTCATTTTCAAATAAAATTGTCTCTTGTTGGTTGAACACAAGATAGTAGCTGTGAACATTGAAGGTCTGGGATAATGAAGGGTGTTAAATCTTTCAACGTAATCATAGCGGTAAAATAAAACTTACCTTGGCTACATACATCTAATCTGCTTTGTTCTTCTTGCCTGTGTTCTTTACTCTAACAGCGACAAACTCGTGCACTGCTATCACATCAGTAGCACTAACTGCACCTAAGTTAAATACAATTAAATGGTATCAAATGTTAATCCGCAGTCATTATTATGGTGTCTGCAAAAATACTTTTCATATTTCTGCATTTGGTACACACTGAAATGGATGTGAAGGTATTCCAAAGTTATTCCTGCTTTTCTTTAAAACAGGTAATAACAAACCATATGCAGTGCTTGTTATGTTACTGAAGTAACATGCACGCACACACAGAGTCAGTCTTGTTATGTTACTGAAGTTACTGAAGTTATATTAATAACACCCACCCACCCACCCACCCACCCACCCCCCCCCCACACACACGTCTTCTGATTGAAAAATTACAAATTGAAATTTCAGTATTTTCAGTGCAACATACAAAAAAACCCAGAAATTAATGAACTGAAACGGTTTTGATTTTACATCCATTTGAAATTCCAGTTTGGTAGGAAATAAATCAAACCAAAGTTACAGAAAACGATGACATCTCAGTTTGTGATTTTTATACTTAAGCCAGGTTATCTCATGCACGTCGCAGTGTAGCATAAAATGTATTTTAGTACTGCAAAAAGTCGGGTATTGTATTGTATAAATAATAAAATCATCAACACTCTGCATATTCAGATCAACACCGTAAAACCAAATATTTATTATTAGCATAGATATGTGCATGTGCATTAAAGTGCAAATAATATAGTACAGGATACATGATATATATATATATATATATATACATATAATTATATATATACATATATATGT
Organism: Lamellibrachia columna; assembly: GCA_963662155.1. Classification (NCBI taxonomy): domain Eukaryota; kingdom Metazoa; phylum Annelida; class Polychaeta; order Sabellida; family Siboglinidae; genus Lamellibrachia; species Lamellibrachia columna. The sequence continues at coordinate 45,606,854 of OY759262.1, read as the reverse complement.
GTATATAATCACCACACTTCATAACAGTTTTCCTAGCAATATATTTCAGCAGTGAAATTCCTGCCAGAAATCATCTAATTACAACTCCCAACATTATTACATAATTCTGATAAATACCGATATGTAATGGGATATTACAGTGATGATATGAAGGAGTTGTTGTCACTGTCAGCGACAAGCACAATCTCATTAGTGAGCACTATTAATACAATGCACAATACAAACAAGATTGTTTGCGTTATATATACAAGACCAATAACGTATAGCCTCCTGTGTCACCATAAAATAAATTTGTAACTTGGCCAGATTCCAGGTATTAAGGACTCAAGATCAGCCGTTGACTACACCAATGACAAATGTAAGTTTAACACATTGTCCTTAAATATAATTTTTAAGTGTGGTAAACAATATTAACATTTAACAAGATAGCTATCCAAAGCCATTCATTTACCATCCTCTGTGAAAATTAACACTTTCTTACATCCAATCTACAATATGTTCTCTACTAACGCTACTTCGTGTTCTCTAGTTCTTCTACCTTACGTAAGTGTGAAAAAATACTTCAATCAATAGTTTCATAACCATTCAATATTTAAATTACTCTCACTACTAAGATCTCACTTCTAAAAATCAGTTTACTTGCTCTCCCTCTGTATGTCATTGTGATATGGCCACCAAGCTTATATGCAGCACTTTAATGAATACTAAATCTAACAAATTAATTTATAATGCCATTAACGAAGATCAATAACATGAAACAAGAAAGTTATCAAGTCCTTAAACAATGCATATATGAAAGCACAATGTCACCATTCTCTCTATCACTGTAACACATCTTAAAACATTCATTAAAACAACAAGAGGCAGGACTGACCAACTGTCAATAAGTTAACACACCATAAACTACCCGTGGAAATAACTTGTAACAGTCAGATATGTTTAGCATTCAGTTAGGTATTAACGAAGACGAACTCTGCACAACAACAGCATTCCATCTCCAACATTCAGACATTTGACATGTAATTAGGTATCACAAAAATGGAAGTCAACCTGTGCTAAGAGTTTCTAAAAACTGCATTTGAGCCAATTTCGGATGTACGTCAAGATCGGATGTACGACGAAAATTGGTGTGTACTAAACACTTTTTACCTTTTTAATTGGTGTGTACTAAACACTTTTTACCTTTTTAATGATGTTATAGCAGATAAGATATCGAATTTTTTTTTTATTAATCTTAAGAGCCAGATATTTAAAAATACTCCGGACTGAACATCTGAGCAAACTGAAATGTAGCTTTTCCATTAGTGTGCTATTAGTTGGGGCTGACAGTGGAAAAGTAGTGTTTTTTACAAGAGCTGCATGTTAATTGTTGCATATATATTAGATCTTGTTTGTTTTCTTTAACAAACTGTTGTAAGATGCAAATGTTATTCATATGTAACATTAACAATTAATACCTTCCACAGTATAATATAATCTGCTGTTTCTTATCTGGAACTTTATAATTTGTTTAATATGTACGTTTGTGGATCTTGAGTCTGAATAAAGATGGTAATAATACCGTAATTACTTCCACAAAAGAAAAACATTTCTGGAACATAAACATGTTGGACTGAATTTGTTGTGATCATACTGCTACCCCTATCCAATACAAGTGCTGCCGTCTGCACTAATTAAAAACAATGTTCCTTCGTTGCCCCGAACCATTGTTTTTCATATAATAGAGATATTTCGTTGAGCAGAATATACCAGGCATTGAATATGGAGATAGCGTGAAGGATTCTCATTTACGCTGACATCACCTGTAACTAAGGTAATAAACAGTTACAGTCTATCGTACACTTCGCTGCTTTTAAATTTGTGGTTTTGTTAAGAGATTTTTGTGGATCTGCTGTATTAAAACCTAGCATGAACTGGGATTATGCTATACCACAAAGGTGTGAAGTTTTTTCGATGTTTGCGATTTAAAAAAAAAAAAGAAATCGCAAACTTTAAGCACTCGTGAACATTTCCAGATGTACAGTATCAGTACTGACCCACTACCTACTACGTGGTTAGCAGTCTCACGTGTCAACTTCCGGTCGGAACACTTGGGAGAGTTTGCGTGTGTAAACCTTGGCACTGACACACGAAAAGTTGTGCAGGTCACACATATCAGACTCAATCTGCTCCCATCTCGACTTGGCAAGGTTCAGTTTGAAGATGACATTGATGCGATGCACGCGGTACATCGTACGTCGATACTCGGTGACGCCGCACGCGTACAGACTGCTAACGATGACAAACAGCCCAACGTTGCACAGGTTGTCTGGAAGCTCCGGCCCCTGTCGCCACTGGTTCCGTTCGATGTTGTAGATCTCGACAGAGTTGAGCGATTCACGCGTGATCGTGTGACTGCTTTGCGAGTAGATCTGACCGCCAGCAATGTAGATTTCGTCTCCCCAAATGCACGCGCCAAAATTAAACCGTGGAGTCGGCATCCCCGCCAGTGACGTCCACACCGCACTGCTGGGCTCGTAGCGCATGACGATGTTGTGGGCACCGATTCCAGTGCGGCCACCGAGGATGTAGATGGCGCCACGGTACACAACGGCGGACAAGTCTACCAACGTGGTGTGCAACATTCCAACATAATTCCAGCGGTTCTGCTCAATATCATAGCATTCAATGATCTCGGTCGGATGTTGATTCATTGTCAGCCCGCCAAAGCAGTAGATCTTGCCACTGACGTATGCAAGCGCAAAGTTTGACTTTGGGAACAACATCGACGCTTTAGGGACCCATACATCATGGTCGTTGTCATACTGAAGGAACTCTTTCCTCACCATCTCGTCTTCAAAGTCTTCTACCGAATCATCATCGTTGTCATCACTGATATTCTCATGATACATGTAGTTGCCGCCGGCAACAAATATCTTGTTGTCGTCGGTGACAATACAGGCGGGATCTTCAACATCGTAACCAGTGGTTCTGCCCTCATGGTGGAAATCACTCATGCAGTAGGTTTCCCGTGTCAGAGGGTTGTAGCAGTTGATGCTGGGTTTTCGCTGGTGGATACCGCCGACCATTAGGATGCAGTGTTCTGGTTTGATCATCCCAGATCGGAGAAGTGCTGTGAAGATACTCTCCTTGTGATAAATGTCCTGGTTAATGTCAAAATCGATGAGCTCGGCAAGGAGTTTTTTACATTTAGGGCACTTCTTGATGAGAGGGTTGGGGACAACTTTCTCTTGGATGTAACGTGTCCCCAGTAGTCCAAACCGCACACACGGTAGTAGCCTTGACATGAGGGTCAAACGAGACACCTCATCGTGCTCTATCCACCGCATCAAGGCCTCGTAGACTACCTCTTCCTTATCAACATTCAACTCATTTGAAGAAATCAACTCCTCGATTTTATCATTTGGCAGATTCACAAACTCATCTCCCTGACTAGCTTCGGTGAAGTTTTTCTCCATGTATTCCCGTGCCTTGGCCTTCAGTTCCCCGCACATGTGTATGTGAGCAAAACAGTAGACACCAACACAGTTGCACACGTCAAGTTGTGTCTCCATGAAGCGTGCACATGCCTTCTGTATTGGCATGATCTGGAAGAGGGATGCAGCCACCAGTAGGCTCTGGGCATTCGTGCGAGTTATTTGAACTTTGCCAGTGTATGCATAAGCAATGATCAGTTGCACAGACTCGGCTTCTACCTCATACAGGTGAATCTCCTGTTGTTTGCTTTCAGTCAGATCTGTTGTGAACATCGCTTTGAAGTACGGACTGGTTGCAGCCAACACAAGACGATGACATGGAAACTTCTGTTTTTGAACCAGCAGTGAAACATCAGCTAATATGCAATCGTCATACATACACTTCATCATTTCTAGCAATGTCCCATGGTGTTCTTCATTCTCAAACAGCATGGTGTCAACCCCGCCAGAACCTGCCATCATTTGGGTTGTCTACAATGCAAACAATATTTACAATAAACGGTTTATCACTGTCATTAACATTATGATATTTGGGTACTTTTCCAGAATCCAGGGCTTCCCTCAATTTTGTCGTTATTAACATGCAATATATTTATAGTAATCATGCACAATGGATATTTATCTACAGAACATGTAAATTATTAATATGTTGTGTGTAAAAATTTGTTTTTGTGCTGTCTTGCCCCATTTATTTGCAAGGTGGTGCTCAAAACCAGTTATACATGTGAATTCAAGCACAGAGAAAGGTGATCAAATGTGTTATTACACATGTTTAATAATTTACATGTTCCATAGATAAATATGCATTGTGTATGGTCATTGTACACATTGCATGTTAATAACAGTGAAATTGAGGTGGACCAGGATTGTAGAAAAATGCCGATATTTGTGCTAATCTTAACATTTCGTTAAAAATACCTAAACAACGACCTTTTCGTTACTCCGTCTGTTACTGTCCATCAGACATAATGTTTAACAGCAACTAGACACAAGTGTTAGCATATCACTCATGTGTTTAATAACAAGGTGAGAATAACAAGCTAACTGCCGTCGTTTAACCAGAAGCGAGGCGGCTTCCAGTTACGATGTCTGTTTACGTATGAGCTCCGCTGTTTAATTAATTTTTGGCTGTTTACAGTGGAGAAAGGGCATTTTTCATCCTAATTGTATTATTCTAGTAACATACTGATTACCGTACTGTGATGTTTAGATGTAAATTCAAAAATTTTCGTTCTTCCGGTTAGGTGCACAATGTAAACAACACAGGTAAGGTTAGAAAAAATCAGTAATTTAGTAACAACGTAGGTAGAGTTGCACTCCCAACCTAAGTCTTCTGTATACTAACAGGCAATTTCAACCAAGGCCCTCTTTTACCCAGAGTAGCCCTGGGACAGAATTATGTTTTTCTTGTTAAGCACTGCATACTATAGTCACAATGTCTTGGAAGCCCCTGCACATACTCTCAGTACAACAGCACACATAGGGTAAGTGTTTACATACATGGAACTTGATTTTTTTCTGGAATTATGGAAATGAGTGAAAACGATCAACACACAGGTCCAAAACAAGACACTGGCGAAAATGCAGCAATCTCTAGCACTCCCAGGGTTGAAAAAAAATCATGATTTAAAAAAAAAATCTTATTTTTTATTTAAATCGGATTTTTTTATTTATTTGAAATCTGGTATATAGACATTTATATAGATGTTTATATTTATAAACTCTTTCAAATGTGTTCTATTCAAATCGATTTGGGTACTAGTCTTAACAGAGGGTACATGATTTTTGCTTATATAAAGACATTAGACAATGTCCACAAGGCCTCAGCCCCTGTAGTTGCATAATCTGTCTTGGAAAGGAAAGCATGTTGTGTATCTGTGGCTGTAGCAGTGATAATTATTGTTTGCAGAGAGGGTGGATTAGCACCTGTCCAGGGCTCTGTGTACTCTAGGGGTCTCCAACCAGACTGCAAACTGGTACAGTATTAAACAATTGTAGCCCAGACTGTCTCACTTGAGTCAACAAACTGAATTGGTAACAACTAGCACAAGCTCTAAGTGGAAGTTAACTCGGGGCTTCTGACTTGAAAAGATACTTCCTCTTGAAGACAAGTTTGTGTGGCTTCACTGCATTCAGAAAGGGAATAGCTCAAACATACAATGTCATAAAATATTTGACTATCAGGCTATCTGGTGACAATACAACTACACAAGTGTGCGCACATTGTGCTTTTGTATTAAAAAACATACAACACTTTTTTGATCTCGATGCTTGTAAAAAATTATGTGTGATAAATTCATATTAAAAAAAAAAATGTTAATCTTAAATAAAAAAATCATAAATCAATGATTTTTTTGGAGTGATTTAAATCATGATTTAAATCAAATGATTTAAATCAAACAACCCTGAGTGCTCCAATCACAAAACTACAAATAAGTGGACACAGAGGGGTAGCAAAAACTCTGAATTGGGAAGTGATGGTAGAGAAGCTTGGAAATGTGAAGACTGAAAAAATCTTTAAAAGTGAGAAAGACAGAATGCTTGAGTGCAAGTACTGTGGAAACCGATACTGCATTAAATGCTTGAAATTCAAACTTGGCGAATATGAGGCAATGGGGAAACCCAGATGCATGTGGTTTGCTTAAAATACAAACCAAGAATTGAAAAAAATATTCTCAACGACAAAGTTATTGAAGTGAGATGTGACGTGTATTTCAAAACTATGAACATGAGATTTGAGGCCATAGAAAAAAAACTGGAAGCTAAATGCGATAGCAAAGAAGTAAAAGAAATCATAAGGCAGGAAATGGATACAATGCATACATGTAGACCAAATGATGATGAAAGCAGGAATCTACAAACCACCCAAAATAGTGGAAATGTTGTGGAGGAAACAGTAAAAGAAATAAATGAAAGAAAAAATAGGGAAACAAATTTCAATGCCCCAGAACCAAAAACAAACCTAAACGAAGAGAGGATGAGGATAGATTGTTTGTTGGAGGGTTGTGTAATAAGGTGTGCAATCTCAACCTTGACATAAAAGATGAGATAACCAAAGTTTTCAGGCTAGGTAAAAAACAAACAGACGGAGATACAGGTGTTACTGAGCAAAAACCAAGACCTCTTAAGGTAGTAATGAAAGACACTAACAAAAAGGTGGAATTGTTCAAACAACTATCAAACTTAAGAGATGCAGAGGACAAATTAATATAAATGTCTCAGCATCCAGCACGACTTAACAAAAAAAGAGAGGAAGGAAGGAAACTCCTAGAGGAGGCCAGGACAAAAGAGATGAATGATGAGGGGAAATGGTTGCACAGGGTGAGAAGCCCAACATGGGCCAGAAAAATTGTAAGATTCAAACCTCGAAGGGACGAGGAGTAAGACAAGAAAAATCATCTAACCAGAAAAACACTGTAAATACAAATTATACACGTAAACAGTTAAAATGTTTCTACACCAACGCTGATAGCATAATCAATAAATGTACGGAGTTCAAAGCTCGAGTCATATCACATAAGTGTATGATGATTGGGATCACTGAGGTTAAACTGAAAAACCAGAAATTTCTATTAAACACAGCTGAACTGGGTTTGAGTGACTATGATTTATACCATAACATCGATAAGCAAGGACGAGGTGTTTGTATATATACCCACATAACACTAATGCAAAACCCTTCCTATCTTTAGAATCCAACTTTCAAGAATCGATATGGGATGAGATCAAATTAAACAAAAAAGACACTCTTCTGATAGGATGTGTATTAAAAGCCCGGGCAGCTCTGGCACCAATAATGAACAATTAAATGAACTGATTAGTGAGGTAATTTGCTACAAACACTCACATCATCTCTTGCTTGGAGATTTTAATCACTTCAACATAGACTGGCAATACTGGTACACGCTCGCAGAGAATACTAATAGCCCAGACACTAAATTTAAAGAAGGAATAAGAGATAATTTCCTATTCCAACATGTCACACTCCCCACAAGGAGGCGATTAGAAAATAAATTAAACACTCTTGATTTAGTTTTCACCAATGAAAAAGGTATGGTAGATGATATAGTGTATGAAAGCCCACTTGGTAAGAGTGATCACTCTGTCCTTATCATTGCATTTAGGTGCTATGCAGAAATAGCAAATCATACACGACTTAAATATTATTGCAACGAAGGGGATTATAATGGTATGAAGGTGAAACTAGACCACACAGACTGGAGCGAGATACTTGGCACAAGCACTATAAACCATCAATGGTTAGGTTTTAAAGAATATATTAAAAATATAGAGGATGAATTCATCCCTCATCAACTTGTGAGTAATATTAACAGACATAAAGGAAAAGTACCCCTAAACAAGGAATCAGTAAAGAAAAAACACATTTTATGGAAACGTTATATGGAGACAAAAGAAGGAAAATACTATACTGAATATTGTAGGGCTAGAAATCAAGTCCGTAAATTAACGAGGAGGATACAGAAAGAATTTGAGATGAAGCTAGCAACAGAAGCTAAAGCAAACCCTAAAGCAGTATGGAAATATATGAAATCTAAAACCAAAAATCGGGAAGGTGTTTCAAACCTGAACATAGACCCTAAAAATCCTAAATCTAGACTCACAGAAAGGGAGGGAAAAGGCAATTTGTTTTCAAGTGTTTTTATTATAGAGCCAGGTGGTGATATCCCTCATATTCCACCACTGAAGTTAAGGCACACCAAGGAAAAAATTACTATTGATGAGGAAATTATAAAAAAAACTTGATAATCTTAATGTGTGCGTAAATCTGTAGGACCAGATGGTGTTCATCCTAGGTTGTTGAAAGAGTTATCTAATCATTTATATAAACCACTAGCTAGGCTATTTAATAATTCACTTGCTATGGATGAACTACCAAAGGAATGGAAACAGGGAAGGATCTTAGCCATATTTAAGAAGGGTAAATGAAAAAAGGTAGGAAATTATAGACCAGTAAGCCTAACAAGCATAATATGCAAATGTATGGAACACTGTATCAAAGACCATATTCATGATATTGTCAATAATATGACGAGAAATAAATTATTCAGTACGTAACAGTTTGGTTTTATTAAAGGTCGTTATACAGTACTCCTACTGTTAAATTTACGGACTCATGGACAAAAGCTTTAGATAGAGGGGAATCCATACACGTAGTATATCTAGACTTCATGAAAGCATTCGACACCATCCCTCATAAAAGCTTGATAAGCAAACTTAAATCATATGATGCTTCAAGGGGAATATGACAGGGATGTATCTAACATTGTCAAGCTGCACAAAGACAGTGATACAAGGGAAGGAACTAATGGTCATAGTTTGAAACTGTTTTTTGAACGTGCTCGTACAAATGTTAGAAAAGAAAGCTTCTCACTTAGAGTTACCAGATTATGAAATGATCTACCGGAAGTAGTTGTAGTTGCGCCAAGTGTCAACTCATTTCAAAACCGTCTAGATAAACATTGGAGTACTGATGAATTTATCTACAACTACAAAGCCGCCTTGCCAGGAAGTCGTACAGCATTCCCAGGGAAAGTTGAAGATCTGACCACCGAGGCCACCGCCTACGGCCAGGAAGAACCTACGACAAAGTAAACCTAAGGCCAAGCAAACGCCTATTTAGGCTATTATCAACCATAGCATAGGCATAGCAACCTCAATCGTTAAATTAACGCACATAAAAACATGTTTTCCGCAAACAAAGTCATGCGCATAACTTACAACAACAGTCGAAATATATTCTGCGGGCTCAGCAAACGACAATAACACAAAAACGACAATGAAAGAACCGTTGGCTAAGTTGTCGCTACTTCCTCCCAGTTTTTTCCTCAACCCAATACGGCAATAGTGGCAACTTGTGGACATTTACCATTTATAGCCTCAAAACCAAATTTTTCCATATACATTTGCTAAATACCAAATCAATATATAGATGTTGTTGTTAAATAGTAGAAAAACATTATATGAGTTAATAAACGTGCTGAAGCATATATTGTACAAGGCCACAATTTTAAAGTTTAGCCCCAAGTAGCCTGGACGTAAGACTAATCACCCAACGGCACGGACAAACACCGCTGCCCTACCGAACGGCACCGCAACACCACCGAGAGAATACCGGCTCAGCATTTACAAACTAGTCTTTCAAGAAGTTGAAGCGCACAGAGTTGGAATTGTACAACCATTGAATTATACGGTATACCATGGAATTATATCCCCAGGAACCTGAGCTCAGAGGCGCAACAAAACATAATCACTAAGCATAATCGTGAACAGGGACGCGCAGAGTCATTAGCGGAACGAGGGACAACCGAAGATTTATGGTGGAAAATGCAATGTGGAATAAATATGTCTTGAGTTTTTTTAGGAAGATAGCTATAGATATTTTCAAAGTGACGGGGAGTTCATTCCAGACCCTGGCGCAGCGACAAAGAAAGCACGTTTACCCAAGTTACGTTTTGTTATAGGTACAATAAGTTGTGGTAATTGAATTGACGATCTGAGCTACTTAGATATATTTGAAAGACGCAGAGGACTAGTCATGTAGGGTGGTTGTTGTGTAGATAAAGTACGATATATAAGATAAGTAACAAGAAGCCAGTGCTACTGTTTAAGAAGTGGTAGTCATGGTGAAAACCGAGGTGCCCTGAATGCCACACGTGCCAGACAATTTTGCACTCTTTGGAGTTTAGCCAAGTTTCTTTTACCAATGTTATTTAGTCGTGAATTACAATAGTCAATGCGGCTACTAATTAATGCCGTTGATATTGTTTTAGCAGTAGATATAGATATGTGACGCCGAATTCGACGGAGATCACGTATATGATAGAAACAGGATTTACATACTCGAGAAATATGCTGGCGAAAGTTGAAGTCACTATCAAAGACAACACCCAGATTACGAACAGTATCTGATGGGAATATATCACTGCCAAGTAGTTTAACTGGAAAGTGGCTGCACGATGACCCTATTTCGTTGTTGCTTAGTGCCAATAATAATAATAAGCTAGGCATGTTTTATCTGGATTAAGCTTTAGCTTACTTGATTCCACCCAAAACAAAATATCAGCAAGACAATCGCCTAAAGTCGATACAGATTCTTGTGCATTTGATTGTGAAAGTGATATGTAAACCTGTGTTTCATTAGCATACAGGTGATGACTGAGATTATGATTAGTAATGACTTGGCTGAGATACGTATAATACATATAGGCTAAACACAACATGGCCAATAACTGATCCTAGCGGCACTCCGAATGGAAGGTGTTGTGGGAAAGATATGTTAATCCTGTGGTATCTGTCTGGAAAATATGATTTGAACCATCGAAGAGCTGTGCCAGAAATGCCAACATGTCTATGAAGGCGCTGTAAAAGAGTAAATGATCAATAGTATCGAAAGCAGCTGCGAGATCTAGCAGAGGAGTGCTTAGGCAAAGTCAATCGCCCTACAATTTTTTTTCTATCTGGCTTTTACTGTAGTAGAGGCGAAGATCTTGTTCATCAAAAGCGTAAGTATTTTCATGAAACGTGAAACCTTACAAAAACGCCTTAAACAGAGCAATAAACACGTCTTTCGTGTCTGTATGCATTCTTATATGTATATCACTAAAGTTACCTGACAATAACCATGTAAAAGTGTGAAATTATTACTTTTTTGTCAGAACGCATGTGCTTGTCAAGGTTTGTATATAACCGGGTGTTGTTGTGAGCGAGAAAAGCATGCGGGATTTCCATAGATCTATATAAGGTCACGCTAAGAATTGCCGTCTGCTGGCCATAGAGTTACATCATTAATAATGCCCCTATAAACTATTAACTTACTAACGGGTGTTTTATTTATTTCTGTGCTGCTGGCCCATTCTGGCCTCATTCTACACGAAATCGCGTTTGATCATGTGACCCAAAGGCAACATCACGTGCACAGTATGGCGGCTAATTGTGAAATGTTTTCTATGTCACCGATAAAAGTACTCATAAGTAATTATTTGGAGCACATTTCTTCAGTTTCTTGACGCCCAATCGTCGGTTGTATGTCACGGAATACACATGTGAAACGGTTAGTGCGTATCGGTTTTAAAACTTAAGTTATTAGTTCCGTAGCCAAATGGCTACGGAACTGCCAAAACCATGCTTTAGCAAATGCCGTACGGGATTTTCGCCCCAGAGACGAAGAGCGGGGCGAATTTTTTTGCCTAAGAAGTGCTGTGACTTTGCCATTGTCCATGTTGTCAACTATAATCATTGCATATCTCGAGAAGAGCCGTTCCGGTAGAGTAGAATCGTTTATATTTATTTGCGGATGGACTCACAGCAGCAGTAGACAGTGGCATGGGTAACATAACAAATATTTTTGGTAGTAAACATTGTTTAAACTAGAAGCGCGGGGGTTATAAATGCGTGTGTTTAAATGCTAGGAGTATAGTAAATAAGAAAAACGAATTAAACATTATGGTAGAAGATATTGACCCTCAAATAATTGGTATTACTGAATCATGGGCCAACACAGACATAACATATGCTGAATTATGATTGACAGGTTAGGTAATGTTTAGGAGAGATCGAATAGGAAGAAGGGGAGGGGGAGTTATTTTATATGTTAAAGAATCTATTCAGGCTTATGAAATAAAATTCGAAAGGGAAGCAGATTGCGATGAAGCTGTTTGGTGCAAAATAGTTTCAGGAAATTCAAAATTAACTATTGGATTAGCTTACCGAAGTGAAATTGAGAGTATCATCAATTAATTTGTTCCCTTGAAAAAACAAGGAAAACGGTCTAGAAAGAAACACTTGTCAAAAGAAGCTATTAGAAAAATAGTGTTTAAGCGATCTATATGGAGGATTTATAGGCGCACCAGAAAGGATGAAGACTATGCAAATTACAAAGAGGCACTTAACCTAGCTACAACTGAAGTTAGAAAATCTAAAAGAACCTTTGAAAAAAAATTGGCAGGTAATATAAAAAACTGACAGCAAGAATTTATATGCTTATGTAAGGAGTAAACAGAAAGTTCGAGATAAGGTTGGACCACTGGAAAACAACAGTGGAAACATAATTTCAAACGGGTTTCAAATGGTCCTGAATGAATATTTCAGCTAAGTTTTTACCACAGAAGATATCCGCTCACTTCCAGTTCCATTTACTAAATTTGAGGGCAATAAATCAGAACATTTAGGGCAGTTATTTGTAACTCCTGAAATGATAGCAAAGAAAATTAAGAAGATGAAAGATAATAAATCACCTGGAGTTGATGGGATACCACCAAAACTGCTTAAGGAAATTGTTGAGCAAATTAGTACACCACTTGCAAATTTTTTTAACTTGTCACTAGAAGAAGGAATAGTTCCTTCAGAATGGAAAGAAGCAAACATTACGCCGCTATTTAAGAAGGGATCGAGGAACAAGCCAGAAAATTACAGACCAGTGAGTTTAACATCAGTTGTATGTAAATTACTCGAAACATTAATTAGAGACCACATGGTGGAATTCCTTGTAAAACATAAATGAATAAATATATCTCAACACGGGTTCCTGAAAGCAAGGTCATGTCTAACCAATCTCTTATGTTTTTTGGAAGAAATTACAAAGTGGGTAGATGACGGGTCAATAGTGGATGTTGTCTACTTAGATTTTCAGAAAGCTTTCGATAAAGTGCCACATCAAAGATTGTTACTTAAACTAAACGCCCATGGTATAGGTAATGATGTAATCAACTGGATAGAAGAGTGGTTTACACAGAGAAGACAGAAAGTAATAGTAGACGGTGATATTTAAAACTGGAAATCTGTTCTGAGTGAGGTGCCACAGGGATCATTAGGCCCTATACTATTTTTAATATATATAAATGATTTGGAAGATGACATATCTAGCAAAGTACTAAAATTTGCAGATGACACAAAAGTATTCAGAAAGGTTACTAATGATACAGATAAACAAAGTTTACAGGATGATCTAGATAAATTAGTTAAATGGCAAATGTTATCCAATTTTGGAAAGTGTAAATGCATTCACATAGGACATGGAAACATGGACGAAGAATATAAAATGGGGGATGCTGTACTAGATAGAACCACACAAGAAAAAGATTTAGGAATAACATTTAGTGCTGACATGAAAGTTTCAGAGCAATGTTGGATTGCTGCTTCGAAAGGAAATCAAGTTCTAGGGCTAATTAGGAGAACTATCACGTATAAGGAGAAGCATCTAATTGTACCCCTGTACAAAGCAATAGTTAGACCACATATGGAATATTGTATTCAAGCACGGAGGCCGTATCGTAAAATGGACATAGACAAGCTAGAAAGAATACAACGAAGAGCAACTAAAATGAATCCAGAATTGAGAGACCTTAGTTACGAAAGCCGCTTATTACAATGTGGTTTGACAACACTAGAGACCCGGAGACTAAGAGGAGACCAAATAGAAGTGTTTAAAATAGTGAACGGTTATGAGGATGTTGATAGGAATATGTTCTTCAAACTTAAAGAAGGCAGTAGAACCAGAGGACACAAAGCAGCATTAGTTAAGGAGCAGTGTAGGTTGGACATGTGAAAGTACTCTTTCTCACATAGGGTGATAAATGAATGGAACAAACTGCCAAATGATTGTGTTAATGCTAGTAGTGTGAATATGTTTAAAAATAGAATTGACAGATAGATATCTGATATTGATCTGAAAATTGTTGGACTCTCGATAAGCTATGGCTTCCTTGTCCACTTGCCATCTGGAACTTGTTGTTTGGGATGGCAATCTTGTTAAATCTTGTTAAATATGCAGACTGTAGATCATTTGATAAGTGATTTTATAGATATATCCATGAAGGCGATTAGCAGCTACTTTTCCCAATACTTTTGACAGAAAACTGAGATTGGAGATAGGACGATAATTATTTAGGTCATTCTTACACATAGTTTATTTTTAATAAGAGGATTTGCAAGAGCTTGCTTGAAATCCCGTGGAACAACTCCGCCCTGCGTTGAAAGGTTTATGATGGTAGTAATGGGAAAGATGAGTTGATTAATTTATGCAGGTTTTTAGTAGAAGTGTTGGAAATGGGTCAAGATTACTTGATTTGTAAGGAGATTTTTTAATGAGAACTTCATTAGTAATTGCGTGTGTGTGGTATGAAACACTGTTGTGCATTTTCAGAAAGTGGTGGTTCAGGGAAATCATAGTCATTATCATTAAAGACAAAATTCGATCGAATGCGAGCAATCTTATCTGTGAAGTATTTTGAAAAAGAATTACACAACGTATCCAATGAAGAATGTCCACGCAGTGCTTTTAATTTCTGCCTATGTAGAATTATTGTGTTTACGGATTTCCACATAATACTAATATTAATTCCATGTAATTGTACGATATACCATGGTTTACCTGTTTCAAAACACCATGGTATTTTACCGTGGTTTCCCGGTTTCAAAAGAACATCGTATATTACGTCATTTATATTTACCTATATTTACCTATGCATGTCTAAGCCAATTCTTATTTTGTTTATTTACAAACATAACTTTAAACATGATGTTCATGCACCTTTTAAATTTGTTATATTTTATGTCATAATTTTTTGTTTGTTTTACTGTGCCAATCGTATAATTCAACTGCTATAGTTGCCATTTTAATAAAATTATTATTATTATATACCATGGTTTCCACGGTATATATACTGGTGTACACATATGCGGTGAAACCTGAAAACCTACACACTGTGGACTTCTTCTTCCTCATAAGTGCATATCCTACTCTGGAGCATTGTCGCACTGTGGTGACTATATACAACGTGAATGTGTTGGCTGTGTATATCATGAATGTGGTGACTATATGCAACACGGAGTGTGGTGTTTAAAAATCATGCTAAAACCTCTGCTAAAATGTGACTAAATTAGGTTAAGGATAAAATAATAAAAAGGTAAAATTTGTGCAAAGTGCTTAAGCGTCCAGAGTGGCCAATCCTCCCTTGAAGGTGTCCAGAGTGGCCAATCCTCCCTTGAAGGTGTCCAGAGTGGCCAATCCTCCCTTGAAGGTGTCCAGAGTGGCCAATCCTTCCTTGAAGGTGTCCAGAGTGGCCAATCCTTCCTTGAAGGTGTCCAGAGTGGCCAATCCTCCCTTGAAGGTGTCCAGAGTGGCCAATCCTTCCTTGAAGGTATCCAGAGTGGCCAATCCTTCCTTGAAGGTGTCCAGAGTGGCCAATCCTCCCTTGAAGGTGTCCAGAGTGGCCAATCCTTCCTTGAAGGTGTCCAGAGTGGCCAATCCTCCCTTGAAGGTGTCCAGAGTGGCCAATCCTCCCTTGAAGGTGTCCAGAGTGGCCAATCCTCCCTTGAAGGTGTCCAGAGTGGCCAATCCTTCCTTGAAGGTATCCAGAGTGGCCAATCCTTCCTTGAAGGTGTCCAGAGTGGCCAATCCTCCCTTGAAGGTGTCCAGAGTGGCCAATCCTTCCTTGAAGGTGTCCAGAGTGGCCAATCCTCCCTTGAAGGTGTCCAGAGTGGCCAATCCTCCCTTGAAGGTGTCCAGAGTGGCCAATCCTCCCTTGAAGGTGTCCAGAGTGGCCAATCCTTCCTTGAAGGTGTCCAGAGTGGCCAATCCTCCCTTGAAGGTGTCCAGAGTGGCCAATCCTCCCTTGAAGGTGTCCAGAGTGGCCAATCCTTCCTTGAAGGTATCCAGAGTGGCCAATCCTTCCTTGAAGGTGTCCAGAGTGGCCAATCCTTCCTTGAAGGTGTCCAGAGTGGCCAATCCTTCCTTGAAGGTGTCCAGAGTGGCCAATCCTCCCTTGAAGGTGTCCAGAGTGGCCAATCCTCCCTTGAAGGTGTCCAGAGTGGCCAATCCTCCCTTGAAGGTGTCCAGAGTGGCCAATCCTTCCTTGAAGGTATCCAGAGTGGCCAATCCTTCCTTGAAGGTGTCCAGAGTGGCCAATCCTCCCTTGAAGGTGTCCAGAGTGGCCAATCCTCCCTTGAAGGTGTCCAGAGTGGCCAATCCTCCCTTGAAGGTGTCCACAGTGGCCAATCCTTCCTTGAAGGTGTCCAGAGTGGCCAATCCTCCCTTGAAGGTGTCCAGAGTGGCCAATCCTCCCTTGAAGGTGTCCAGAGTTGGGGATGTGACTATGCACTCAGTCAGCTTGTAAGATTCTCGCGTCTCTTAAGGGCGCGTGCATTCGTCGAGAATATTCACAATTGTGTAGTAGTAGTCTTTGTCGCTCGCCAGATCGTCTAGCTGCTTACTGATAATGCCGCAGACGATCAGATCGGTATAATAAGCCGTGAACGCATCTTCCAGGTTCGCAAGATTTTATTGACGCAGAAGTGTTGATCGTACAACATAGACTGGTCTCTCTACCGTTGTTCTTATTTCTCCCATTTAACATTTAAAAGTGTTCAATAAATTAACTTTTCGAATGGTAAGGTATGTATGGGCCGGCGTGGCCCACCCTTGCCGATAAGTTTAAGTCCAAATTGAACGAGGTGCGTGGTAATTTAGATCGCGCGCACCCGTTGTTTTATTAATCTATTTCTGGCCTATTTATGCCAGAGATTACAGAAGAGCCCCGCCCCAGTGGAGGCGCGGTTAACCATTTTAGGAAATCGAGAAAGCCGTTATTGGCCGATGTCCATATACAACCGTCATCCCCGTACATGCTGGAAATGACCGTCGTATGCAATGTATCGAGTCACCTTCTGAACCCCCCAGGACTGGGAGACCTTCTTATGTCCTTGGGGACCGTCAGTTGCCAACTAAACTAGTTTCTCATGGCCTGCATTCTAAATCGGGTAAACATTTCTTCCGTTTGACAGTCCAGTTATTATTACAGTCGGGGCGACTCTATGCCTCCCTACTGTGTAGTCTAAATAATAAGCAAAGCTGCAAACTGGCCAGAAACTAGCTTGACTTACATAAGTTGTATCAATCTGGGTTTTCTTTATGCTAATGTTAAATTTTTTATTAAATATGTCTGAAATGACCACTATCTCTGTTCTTACCATTTTAGGCTGACCAAACCTTACAAGCTGGTTCCATAGTCGGATATCAGCTGGAAAGAAAGAGTGCCTATACACGTCTCATGAAGTAGGGGACGAGATAGCGCATGTTGTGACCTCTTGTGACGAGTGTAGCAGGATGTGATAACATGGCCGCTGGTATGTTTATAAGATGGTGTGCGACATGGTACATCATGACTAACCTAGCAGATGTCCTTATGTGTTGCAGGGATTCCCAGCCGAGTCTGCTGGTCATCTAAATGGTACCGCTGATGGTCCTGTAGTCCCCAGTTGCAAATCTTGCCGCCGGCCGTTGGACAGCTTCCAACTTCTGGATGTTGGTCTTTGTGTGGTGGTCCCACGATGTGCTGGCGTACTCCAGGATAGGCCTGACTAGGGTCTTGTAACACTGTGCCTTGATGTTGGTTGGGCGTCTTGTCGGGATGTTGTCTGGGCCAGCAGCTTTGTGTGAGTTAAAGCCTTGGAGGATCTTCTGGATGCCAGCTTGATATATTGTGAACTGGTGCATGTCTGGGGATGGCTCTCCACTCATGGATGGTATGTTGGTGCTGTTTTAACAGCCCTAGAGACAAGGAGGTTAAGAGGATATAAAATATCAAAACGCCGTTGTCGCCTCTCTGTGACACGTGTTCGCCACGATGAGGTTTGTACCGTTTAGCATTGACGTCGCGTGTTTTTATGCATGTTGTCTCAACTGCGTCTGCCTGTTTGTCGGCAATGCTTCTTCCCAGTGCCAGTATGTCTGTTAGGGATTCATCTGGCTGTCCGAGTGCACGTCGTCGCCGACGGTTGGATGTGCAATGCTGTATCAGCCGATACAACTTCTCGCCATCCACATTAGTGAACTTACAGTTTTTCGACAAATGGCGCAACTCATTGACGTATTTACCTAGTGGTTGCCCGTCCTTTTGATAACAACTTCTGAAAATATATATTTTCATCTGCACGTTTGATTTTGGCATAAAGTAATCGTTCAAAATCGTTTTCGTGTCATGTGTGCCGGATAAGTTTTCGTCAAGTTGCGGTTTTTCAGCATCATGAATATCATGGACGCGTTCGCCGGCGTAGAGCCGCGGCGACATACGTTTACGTTCGCCGGCGTAGAGCCGCGGCGACATACGTTTACGGTCATTGTCGGCGATGCTTAACCCAACGAACAAGTTGTCTAGCCGATTTACCCATTTTCCCACCTGGGACCAGCTTTGCTTTATTAGTGTTGCAGTCGAACGTCGGATTGTTCACTGTGTGACAATGTGTATATTATACATTTATTGTATGGTTATACTATAGTCGTAGTGATAGCCGCTATCTTACGTGACAAGGTTTTCTATAGCTATTGTCGAGCCAGGCTAAGCGGTAATCCTAGCAATGGGTATTATGTTAGGTAACAGGCCGGTACTGTTTACTGAAGCGTATAATTGACTGGTAGACTATATATATATATATACGCTGGGGACTGTTCTAAGCGGGGTCGGTCGATTGTAGTTCGCGAGGAGGCGGCTGCAATAGTTAAGAGACGGCCGGTGATAAGTTGCGAGAAGGCAACTATACTACAATAGTTAAGAGACGGCCGGTGATAAGTTGCGAGAAGGCAACTATACTACAATAGTTAAGAGACGGCCGGTGATAAGTTGTGAGAAGGCAACTATACTGTAATTCATAAAACACGGTTGTAGTCCGCGATAAAGAATCAGTATAAAGTAAAAAGCTGCAACTATACTGTAATTCATAAAACACGGTTGTAGTCCGCGAGAAAGAATCAGTATCAGTAAAAAGCTGCGTGAAGCTATCAAAGTTACGAGAAGAAAACAATCGGTTGGAAGCGAGCAAGGAGCAGATATAACAAATGGTGTGACGCAGCACAATTTGAACAATGCCAGAAGCGACTGGCGTAAGTATTATCTATTACGTTGTTAGCTGATAATATGTGTATGTATTTAGATATATTCGTATGCCCTATGTGTTAATACATGATATGAAGTTGAAGAGTCATCTACTGTAAATATGGTTTTTAGAATTACCATAGAATTAAGCCATTATTTGCATAAAGTGTGTCGGCCATTGTTGGTATAGAGCTTGTCGGGTGACACGCCTTGTAATCGTATTTTGTATAATTTAAATGGTAAACTGATATGATTGTCATTGCGTTGTTATTCATGTGTAATTATGGTAATTATTTTCTGTCAACGTATCATACAGAACCAGCTTGGAATATAGCGACTGGCAACCAGCGTGGGCTGAATAGCCGAGAGAAGTATACGCAGCAGAGGGCGGGCTGGAGCGTCGTGAGAGGGCGTGGTCGGTTGAGCGGCAGAAAAAGATGGACTGTCTGGGAACCAGTGACACAAGTAGTGTGTAGACGGTGTTCAAAAAGTGATAGGTGAATCGTTATCGAGCGATATGTGAAATGCGTTCGAGCGAATATGTGAATCGCTTTCATTGTTATTTCATCTTAATTCGAGTTCTACTCGCAGTGTAGTGAGGCGATGGTTATTATTTATTTTCTTTGTTTCGGTAATTATGAAATTCTAGATGTATGTATTGTATATGATATACATTCAGTAATTGAATGTAAATTAAACACGTTAACTGGCTTTTATAGTCCAATGGAATTATTTATTTACACGACAATTGCGCGACAGTGTCACACACTGTTACTTTACTTACTTTACTTTACTTTACTTTACTTTACTTTACTTATGTCCTGCACTTAATGTGGTGACATGATGATTACGTGGTGGTTTCGGTTCTTCATTGCAGTTACTAGATTTGCCCCGCTGAGGCTCGTGTCTTTCTCTGTGATGTTTTGCAGAGTTGTTGTTGGTCGACCTCTTCTCCGAGGGCCATCGGGCTTCCAGAGCAGGACTTTGTTGGCTGCTTCGTCATGGCGCATCGCATGACCTGCCAGACGAAGACGCCTTTGTCTCACGACGGTGGTGATCCGTGGAAGGGAGCCGTACAGTTCTTCGCTAATCATGTGATGGAGCCAGGACACGTTTGAGTGTTTTTGCACCATGATGCAGCATGTAGGTGCCATACAGTGCATGTTTTACTGTTTGTGTTAGCGACCATGAATCGCATCCATATATCAGGGTCGGTTCGACCGTCCTCTTGAAAATCTTCAGTTTGGTGAGTCTGCAGATGGGCGCTCTCCAAACTTTGACAAGGGCGTAAACTGTCGCCCATGCCTGGGCTATTCTGGATGTCATGTTGTGAGTTTATGTAAGATCCGATATATTTAAAATCCTCTACTTTCTCAATTTTACTCCCATCTGATGAGTGTACACTATCATTAGCAGACGGGTTGATATGGATGTACTTTGTTTTGCTTGGATTGAGAAATATTCCAGTAGATTTGGAAGCACTTTCCAATTTATGAAGTAAAAGTTCTACTTCTTGTATCGTGTCAGCGAACAGAGCTATGTCATCGGCATAATCCAAGTCAGAGAGATGGCAGGCAGGATGTCTGGTGCTTCGGTGTCTGGTTAGAGTTAGTCCTCCTCTGTCATCAATCGCAGTTATTAGGGCGTAGTCCATGACTGTGATGTACAAAGTTTATTAGTCACTGTTTTCCCAAGGTGCTACCCTTCAATACAGTGGGCAGCTGCCCCGTTTGATCGACCCCATCCCTAGTTTAATAGTGCTCACAGCTTCGGCTTAATCAGTTGGTTGAATTGACGTTGGATACACGACGAAGTCTTTCTCGTTCCAGAAATGTACAACATTGGATGATTTATTGGTCAACAGGCTCCCGTGGTTCCCGTACAGACATGTAGTTGTAAACGCGTAACCACATTTTAAACAGGACATATGTATATGTAGGAAGCAGAAATAACGGTGTAATGTTTGTGATGATTGGGGATGGTAGATATATATATTATTTTACTTCCTACACAGACTTGTGGCACTGAAAGGAGCACTAGAAAGAAATTATACAAGTATAACTATCTAATTTCCATTTAATTTCCAATTATTGTGTTTATTGAGTTTCAACTCTGTATGTTTCGAATTCAACTGCATATAATTCTTCTGCGGAAAGTTTCTTTCGTTTACGTCATGGATGCCGAGCTGATATTCATTTCTTGGTGGTTTTGTGGTGCCGTTCGGTAGTACAGCGGTGTTTTTCCGCGTTGTCTGGCCTTACGCCTAGGCTACTTAATTGGGGCTACACATTGGTCAGGTGAACTCTTTGGTGAGGCCGTGTGGGTGTTTTGTGCGCGGAGGAGTGGCACGGAACAGGTGGAGCGTCATTTACGCTGTTTTCGAGATATTTATTGCTGAATTGTTTGTACAACTTTGTTGCACATACCACATCGAGTCTAACTTATGTTTAGTTGGCTCAGCAGATTCGTACTGTTAGCGAACCTTGAACTGAACTCAAGACTTTACCCTGACAGTAGCACATGTAACTGACATGATAAACCGTCAACACTATGTCAGTAATGTGTCAACCATGTGGTTATCAGTCGCATGTGTCAACTCCCGGCCGCAAGACTTGTGACAGTTTGCATGTACATAACGTCCGCACCACTGACACACGCCAATCAAGTCCGACTCAACCTGCTCCCATTTAGTCTTGGCGAGGTTCAGTTTGTAGACGTTGATACTACATTCGTCATCCATCTTGACACCGCACGCATACAGGCGGTCGTCAATGACAAACAGTCCAAAGTTGAAATTTAGTTCAGGCAGTTCTAAGTCCTCTCGCCACTGATTCCGTTCAATGTTGTAAATCTGAAGAGAACAGATCGAGTGGAACGACTTCCCGCTACTGGACATCTGACCGCCAGCAATGTATATATCGTCTTTCCAAACGCATGCGCCAAAGTTAATCACGCCATTCGGCATGCGTGCCAG
Organism: Lamellibrachia columna; assembly: GCA_963662155.1. Lineage (NCBI taxonomy): Eukaryota > Metazoa > Annelida > Polychaeta > Sabellida > Siboglinidae > Lamellibrachia > Lamellibrachia columna. The sequence continues at coordinate 45,584,517 of OY759262.1, read as the reverse complement.
CTCTGTCTGCTCTGCCGTACTCGGTTCATAGCGCAAAGCGACGTCAGATGAAACATATTCAGTGCGGCCACCCAGGATGTAGATGGCGCCACGGTACACAACAGTAGATAGGTCAACTAACGGAGCGGGCAACTGTCCAACGCATTTCCAACGATTCTGCTCAATATCATAACATTCAATGTCCTCGGATTGACGTCGATCCTTTGTCATTCCGCCAAAGCAGAAGATCTTGCCGCTGACGCATGAGAGCGCATAATTTGACTTTGGGGACAACATTGACGCTTTCGGGACCCAGACATCGCGGTCGTTGTCATACTGGAGGAAATCTTTCATCGACATTTCATCTTTCATCTTTCGATCGGCTCTCTGTCCTTCGACATCGAAGTAGCTTGGTATCGCTACATCGTAGTAGTCATCGGGGTTTACAGGAAGCACGAACCTGCCGCCACTAAGGAAGATCTTGTTGTCGTCGGTGACAACACAGGCGGGATATCTTTTATAGAAACCATTGAATTCATATTCATCGTAGACCTTGCTCATGCGATAGGTTTCTCGCGTCATAGTGTTGTAGCACGTGATGGGTTGTAGATTGCAGTGATCTGGTTCCATCATCCCCGATCGGACAAGTGCTGTAAAATTACGATCCTCGTGGCAAATGTTCTGGTTACTGTCAAAATCGATGAGTTCATCAAGGAATTTCTTGCACTTGGGGCATTTCTTAATGAGTCGGTTGCGGGCGACTTTCTCTCCGATGTAGCGTTTCCCCAGTAACCCAAACCGCAGGTACGGTAGTAGACTTGACAAGTGGGTCGAACGTGACAGACTGTCGTGCTCTATCCACCGCATCAAGGCTTCGTAGACAACGGCTTCCGTCTCAATATCCAACCCATTTGAAGAGATCAACTCCCTAATGTGTGTCAAATTCACGAAATCTTTACCCTGGCTGACTTCAGCGAAGTTCTTCTCCATGTATTCTCTTACTTTGGCCTTCAGTTCGTTACACATGTATGTGTGAGCAACACAGGAGATAGCAACACAGTTATCCACGTCCAGTTGTGTCGCCATAAAGCGTGCGCATGCTCCCTGTATTGGCGTGATCTGGAAGAGGGATGCAGCTACCAGTAGGCTCTCAGCATTTGTGCACGTTATCTCAACGTTGCCAGTGTATGCATAAGCAATAATCAGCTGCACAGACTCGGCCTCTACTTCACGCAGGTGGATCTCCTGCTGTTTGCTTTCGGCCAAATCTGTCGTGAACATTGCTTTGAAGAACGGACTGATTGCAGCCAACACGAGACGATGACACGGAAACTTCTGTTTTTGAACCAGGAGTGAAACATCTGTTAATACGCAATCGTCATACATGCACTTCGTCACATCTATCAATTCCCCATGGTGTTCTTCGTTCTCATACCACATGGTGGTAGCAACCATGCCAAAACGCGCCATCATTTGGATAGTCTGAAAAGTAAAACAAATATTTATAATCACTCGAATATCATCGGTTTATGATATTTTAGTAATGCATATTTTTTTATTACCTAGCTACCTTTTTGCATTTCGGTTTAATATTGTCCATTCAATATTTTCTAACAGCAAGCCAATTTTAGCGGGGTACCACAGGGATCAGTATTAAGACCTATATTGTTCTTAATCGTGATTATTATGTATTAATTATTTGGAAGAGAGTATATCACGCAAAGTACTGAAATTCGCCGATAACACAAAAGTATTCAGAAAGATTAAAAGATACACAAACCATAGAAGATTATCTAGAAACTGGTCTGAAATAGATGTGATCTGGTGACCCCGCAAATAACGGGCCAATCAAAATGATCGTAAACACGCCCTGTCACGTGTTGGTTAGATGGCTGGCGTAACCTGATATCGTAGACAACACGTTACAAATACAGATTAAAGGGCTATTGAGGCGGCAAATTAAGGGGACATGTCAATATTACAAATGGCCGTTATGTTTTGTCAACAATACGTAAAACGCCAGTGAAAGACGGGCGGGCGGGCGGCGGGCATGCATGCATGTATGCATACATTGACATGTTGTACCAGTTACCACAGGAACTCATCAGAGCGGGTAACTTGAAAAAATGCGAACAGCATAAATTCAACAAAGTTGAAATTCGTGAGTTTTCAGCGTTTCCATTTTCACTTGACTTGAAGTAATTTAATAATTTGTCTGATAAAAACTACATACACAAGTTGCACAAACGGGCTAGCATGTTGCAGTGGATACTGGGTAGGTTTAATTTTTCGCAAAATGAAATTAAAATGAGACTAGTAAAAAAATTTATTGAGGAGGGACCTTGAAATCTCCCGGACGTGGCGTTCATAATGATAATGCCACTCACCAGGTAGCGCCACTACGCCCAAACACTCCTCGAGACAACAGTGCGGCTACAACACGCGGGAAAGTAACAAAATAGATTCAAGCACAGCACTTACAATAACAGCAAAGGTGTTAACTGCTGCATCGACAAACGGCAACAACGAAAATCCTGACTTTAGAGGAACTCCTTGTTAAGTTTCAGCGATTTTTTCTCACCTTTCTCCTAGACCCAGTGGCTGCAACCAGAGCTAGTGTATACCGAGCTGCGTCACTCCGACCTGCGTCATTTTGTAAATTGACGTTCAGCGCCACCAAGTAGAGGGCAGCTACAACTTTCGTCAACGCATCCGGTAACTCGACTCCGCATGCGCCAACTCTCTAGTAACATTTCCGGGTGAGAGGGCAATCGACGTCATAAACCCATAAACCACTGTTGACAATGCGATTGCGTTTCATCATAATTATCTGCTACACAAACGCAAACTGTTCTCGAATATTATTGCTTTTACTACAAACTTCCTTAAACCTAGTAATGTAGTCTTCACAACTGACGCGGTTATACAACTGGACATCCGTTGAATCAAATTGCACGCATCGGCCATCGCCATATCATATGTTTTTATGGCATATGGGACAGTGCCACTGCCAGTGTCAGTGAGTGACACTTGCTGATGTTGGGGATATCAATTAAAATATATATTTTGTGTTATATATTGTTATTATATTGCTGAAATTCAGTACATCGTACATATCACGTTTTGCAATTACCATCTGATGTGCCATTTCCAAAGAAATAAAACCTACCCTGTACTAAAATCTCAAATTTCCTAGACAAATTTTCGGCATACCAAGTAAATTATCAATATCTGTAAACTAGTTTTATTAACTTACTAGTTAACCAGAACATTATCGCCGATCTCTAGTTTCTTGTCGTATATTTTTTTGCAGTCAGACTCAATTAGACTTGATCTTGAGGTCAGTGTCACTGTAATTGGAACGTCAATTCCGGAATTGGTGAAATATAAATGGTATTTTCAGTTACTTTTCAATTATTTCTTGTAACTTTTCTACCCAAATTATTTGCTACAAATATTAAATTAAATATAATATGTTTATCATTATATGTATCATGTACTCAAAGGAGTACAAACTACAAATACACATCCAAAGAAATGTTCACCAATAATTTCGGAAAATGAACTTAAATGTATATGCTTAAATGCCAGGAGCATAGTAAATAAAAAAAGCGAGTTAGACATTATGGTAGCATATACTGATCCTCACGTAATCATGGGCTACTAAAGATATAGTAGATGCTGAGTTATCACCGACAGCTTATGTAATGTTTAAGAAAGAACGGGGGAGGGGAGTAATTGTATATATATATATATATATATATATATATATATATATATATATATATATATATATATATATATTAAATAATATACCCAAGCATATGAAATAACACTGAAGAGTGAAGGAAGCAATTTGGTGTAACATAGACATAGTTACCAATAAGTCAATATTAACAATAGAATACTAATAGATCGGAGTAGTTTATATTATCGTAGTAGTCAAACATAGTCACAGGACAAGAAGAATATATAAAACTACAAGACTATAAGGGAGGTGAGCAAGGGGGAATGTGTTATAATGGGTGATTTTAAACATGGCCATATACAATGGAAATCATTAGTGTTACAGAGTGCTGGGGGTAACGACCATCAATTTCTACTTCTATCACAGACACAGGATTGTTTGCTTGCTCAACATGTCTTGGAACCAACCAGAGCAGAGGTTGGAATGTGTTAGATTTAATGTTGTCTTCTCAAAATGAATTAGTTGACAATGTTGAAATATACGAACCTTTGGGTTCAAGTGATCATAACCAAATCCATTTTAATATAAAAGTAAAACAGGGAATAAATATAAAAAAACAATGGAGTGGGGTACCATAAGAATCAGTATCAGGCCCTACTGTTTTTAATATATACCGGTATATATATATATATATATATATATATATATAAATGATTTGGAAGATAACAAAGTACTGAAATTTGCAGATAACACAAAAGTAGTCAGAAAAGTTACAAATGATACAGATAAACAAAGTTTACAGGATGATCTAGATTAATTAGTTAAATGGTCAGAAAATGGCAATGCACACACATAGCAACTGTGTAAGTTGACATATTAGTAATAACGGTCCATTGATTCATGTTTGCAGATACGTATTACAACAGGGAAATTCACACGAATTTACAATGAAATGAAAAATAAAGCATGACAATATTGATTATAAGTTTTATATTTTTTTAAAAGTTGAATTTCAATGTTACACACGAAATGCAAATTTCTGAAACCTTAATTTTTTTTTTCGAAATGGTTTATAAATCAGCACTACTACTTGTGTAGTACCAACATATAAAATACGTGATATGCAAAATGTGACAAGGGGGCAACACAACACTAATTTAATAATTGACACACCAGGGGAAACACCCTTAATCATCTCTTTAGAATGACTGATTTGCATGTATTCAGCCTCGGATTTTCACACAGCTATGGATCAGTATAATTGACGCTGCAAACTGCATGTTTGATAGTAAGTACCATAATGAGGTTTAGTACTATACTGTCCTATTTTTCAAATTATGCTGTTTTTGTTTGTGCGTTTGGTGATTAAAGATAAAGTTAAAGCGATTCTTTGTGAGGTAACATGCATTTGAGATGTACTGTATCAAAACGTGATCAGTTCCCATAAGTACATTCTTTGCCACTTATTTCTTGCATTTTATGCATACTTTGGGTGTTATATGCGCAAAAAAAGCCGACAAATAATTGTGTTTACATGAAGCATTTTGAGCTTGCTGCCATGTGGATGATTAATTATGCAGCCCGAGTATAAGTATGCACGCATGCTCAGTGAAGCACACAGGGAATGCCGACGTCACACACAGTCAACATGTCAGGCTCCGAGGTGAGTTTATTCAAGCAATGGCTTTTTAAATCAGCAATTTGTAGACATATGTGTATTGACAGCTACTTTTATCAATGCAGGAAGCTTATGCATTGTTTATTTATCTTGCTTTCTAATGCGGTTCGCTGGGCAACTTTTCGATTAAGTATAATTATAACGTCCGCCGCGTCTACCGTCTGCGGCGGCGGCGGCAGCGGCGGTCTGTGTCTAAGCAAGGCAAGGGTATCGCCTTTCCAGTTAATAAAACTAAATTGCACAATATTTGGCATGCACTGAACGAAACTGCACACCTAAAATATCAGAATGTGCAACCGTAGCCAGAGGTTTAACCTGGTCCTTGATGTTGCCCAAATCTGGGACTTGGGGTATATTTCGCGCCGTTGTTGGAATGTGACAGGGATAACAAAATTGACTGTCTGTGAAATTACCCTCTCTTGTGATGTGTTGATTCAAATCCGTTGTCCTCATTAGTGCAGCACACACGTGAGAGTATTTTGCAGCAAAATGATAAGTCATTGTGCATTAAATATTTTGAGCAAATGTCACAGAGGCAAAACCTGATTTTTTTTCTTAGCCAGTAAATATTACATACATGCAATTTGTGCACACGAGAGACCTTACAAAATCTTACTTTGACCATGGTTTCTCAAATCACTTATTTTTTAAAGAGAAGTGCAAACAAAGAAGCTTGTGAACAGGATAGTTAGTAAACTAAATATATCCACACACATAGTTGAATTTGTCTTAAGATTGAACACATTATGCATATTACCATGGTAATTTAACTTGGCTTTTTGTTAATATTTCAGTTCAACATTGTGGCAGAAACTGGTGGAGGGGACCGGGGACGAGGTAGTGACCGTGGTCAAAGGCGATGTCGTGGCATTGGAAGTCAAAGGAGTCGGGGAAGTTCTAGGGCAGCCCGTGGAACTCGGGGAAGAGGGAGAAGGCAGGACGAAGAGGAAAGGGCTGCCCACCAGATGAATGCATACTTGCAAAAGGAGCAAATCGAGGTACAATAGAACCTGTCTTGGGCGACCACAATCGTACGCACAAATTGTTTCTAACAATAATGTATGTGCAATGAGCGACCACTTGCCAAAGGCGACCAACATCCATCACATCAACATTATTTTGACCTGTTATGAGCGACCGGAACACGCCAACAGTCGAAATTTGATGGGAAAGAAAGCCGGATTGGTCGACCGATCACAGTAGTTATAGTGCCCCATTATCCGCCAGGTGGAATACCTCTCATTATATACTAATCTCCACCATTTTGTTGTTGTGTGGTACACTTTGCTAATTATAAATGTTTAATTAAATTAAGTCTGTATGACATTGTTATATTATACAAGTGTTATACGAGTTGCATTTAACTGGCAATTTATGTTGTAAGGTAACAAACGTGCATGATTTGGGACCTTTTAATCGAGTTCTTCTTTCCAATACACTGTACATGTAAGGAAACAAAAATGCCAATAAAGTGAACACAATACAGGTGTATACATATGCCACCATGTCTTTGTACCTTATCTCATACATACAATCATAAATCAGTACGATTGTACTGTTTTACCTGCAACCTGCTACGGAAGACCACCTGTCTTGAGGAACCACTGGCTGTGCAGAAGGGGTGGTCGCCCAAGACAGGTTTTACTAGATCAGCAATTTTTAGATATATGGTAGTCAATGCACTGGGCTTGATGTGGTTCAGAATACCACAGGAAATGGAAATGTCATTTATAACTAAGCCTTTTTGTGTATGTATTTCCTATTTTTTTTATTGACCCCAAAACTGGTTCACCAAGACCATAACATTACTAGAACAGGAAGAGGCTAACAAAAACAAATCTCTCCGTCATGGGTCGTACCGCATGTTCATCATGTGGGTACACAAAAAATTATCAGCAGGTGATCGTAGGGTGATTCCATCCTGCTGTGTGTGGAAGATCAGACCCCGGTCAAATCCTTTTGTCTCCATAGCATTGGAGTTACCACCTGTCTCTCTCTTGTCCACCACTTCTGCATGGATGACCTCATTGCTGTTGTGTTCCATGAAACTATATGTGCAATATTTTGCACAATACGCAGGACTGTCCATGCGGCCATCACCTAAAAAGCATATTAGTAACCCAATATTTTGAATCACAACACTTTAGGGCAGTTTCTGAAAACCAGGAGATTTTACCAGATTAAAAAAGCACTAGGTCCTGACTGCCCTTATTTGGTGAAGATCGGTCCTATTTTTTTAACTGATATTTCAATGGACTTTAGTTAGCATTGGAAGATATTACTTGAGCAAAAGATAGATGTTTGTCATTCTATCTGGAACTGTAGCAAAGGTAGAGGTTTAAAAAAAATCCATACCTACCTACCCTAATTTTCCTCGGCTCGTTAACAGAAACACCTTTTTAAGCCCTGTGTATTACAGTATATTATGCATATTCACAGTAGCTACATGCTTACAGTGCAACATTGTTTAGTTTTAAAACACTGAAATAACTGACAAGACATACCACTGATCACCGGAGGGTCATCTTTGTATTTGTCAACCAGCTCCTGCCTCATCATGTCAAACTCCTCTATCACTGCTGTGATGATGTAGAGGCTCTGCACTTGGTAGAAGGCACTAGGTTGAATGCAACCTATGTTCATGAAGTCTGAGAACAGAGACATCTTCTGATAGTTGTTCCCAGATAACACAATGCAGGTTGCCTGCAGGAAATCCCCAAGCAATATGCCTTTCACCTTTGGCTGTGATAACCATCTCCGCGAGACATGGCCACGTTCACAAATCTGCAAGATTCGATAATAGTCAAGGTTAAGCAATTACTTTATTAAATATGAATGTACAAACAATAATAACATTTTAAATAGCACTTGATATTGTAGTTATATTCTACTCGACAAATTAGTAATTATGCAACACAAAAAAGTGTAATGGACCATTGATTCAGATGAATGACATGATATATTTCTGGTATGGGGATTATGGGTGGATTGGGGCACTGAACATCGAGCAAGCTCCCAGTCATCTTGCCAGCTGAGTAAGATATCTCAAATACAAAATAAGTTTAAAATAAAATTACCCATTCAACTTGTAATGCTGATCCGATCTTGCTCAGTACTGTTCCACACGAGTTGAAACATGATGTACACCGGAGTGGCTTGATGAATCCTATCAATTGGCTGATGCAATTATCAAAGGCTTGGTGGAGCTGTCATCCTTATTTACCTCAATCACGAGATCTTCATGTGAAACCTTTGACTTTGATGCTTTGTACATCGAAACGTCAAGTTCCTCATAATCCTCCTCGTATGTACACAATTTTATCCCAAATTCCTCCTCACATGACATATTGATATCCAATCCTTGCATAGTGTCATTTAGCACTACAGACACTCTGAAATGTAAAAACATTTATTATTGAATGTTTACAAAACACCCGTTTGCTAATGTCAAAAAAAAATAGTTGTGCTTCTGGTAACCCGACAGATCAATAATTTGGAATAACTGAAGATTATATTTTAGGAAAAATAACCACAAATTATGCAAACTCTCATAGACACGAAGTGACTAACATTTACAGACACCCATTCCACTGAAATATGATAGTATAATTTACGTGTCAGTTATACTGTTATTCATAGACAAAGCTTGGTGTCTGCTGTTTATATCAATCATGTATAAGGTGAAATAAGCATGTTGCGAGGCAAAACACACACACACACACAAACAAACAAACTAAAATAATAAAATAAAAAACAAACATCATGGCTATAGATCTAATATCTACAACACACACACACACACACACACACACACACACACACACACACACACACACACACACACACACACACACACACCACACCACACCACACACCACACACACACACACACACACACACACACACACACACACACACACACACACACACACACACACACACTAAAATAATAAAATAAAAACAAACATCATGGCTATATACCCACCAAAAAAGACGAAACACCTGACTACTTACTCATCATCAATATCCGAGAACTGTGCTCCAAACTCATATTCACTGACATCACTCTGACTAGCTTAACTCTCACAGCACCCTCCTGAAACTGCTTCTTCAGCAAGGCAACTCATTCCTCCACTGGCCATGATGGGTGATGATGCAAATGATGGGCTGAAATAAGAAAATTAGTCATCGACATTACTGAACAACTCTCTCAATGTTGCTATGCTATTTGTCAGAAACTTCTTACATTATAAATAAAATTTACAAAACAGTTTACATGCACCACAATGTTATCATATTGTACATGTGCATAAATGATTACAAAATGGGTTAATTACTAATAACATGGAACCCAGTGAAATCAACAGCAAACCACATTTTCACCTGAGTAAAACAAATAAAACCCAAGTTTAAGTTGATTCTACCTCAGCTAGTATAAAAAACTTTCTAATGATTCTACTCTATAGGCCGTAAAAAATGTATTTTCTTATATCTGAAATAAATTAATGTAATATTTAAAACTGCCTCTAATAGATTGTTTCGTTCATCTCATTTCAAATTCCTTTTTGCGAAATGTTCTGCACTGTCAGCGTGTCACCGTGGGCGTGGACCGATGGGTGCGGACACACGGACCGATTCGTAATAAATTAACACTATACAATGTTTATCACTGTACCAGTCAACAGGTATCACGTCTGACATCATTTGTCACAATTGTACTAACATTTAAAAAAGATTTATTAACTAAAATATGTCGACTGAAGATAACCACACTCACTTGTCAAAGTTGTCCAACAACAACAACAATGCGACGGCTTCGTGGGTGGAAAGCTGGTGCACTTCTTTTAATTCCATCCATCTATCATGGGCTGGCGCTATGTTTACTCTCCGTTTATTCCACAGATTGTCCCTTTCTCTTTTTCTTTGCCGATTCCGTTGTATAAACAGCAGCTGGCCCACGTTTTCTTTTAACAAATTCACTGGCCTCGGCCATGATTCACTAACTTGGCGGTAGCCAATACAAACACACACATGTTGATGACGTGGTACACGTTTCTCTTGCCTCATAAACACAGCGGAGCTAACCGAAGTCTTACGGACGGTACCGAATATTCATGAGCATGCCTTATATGGATCATGAATGCTGGCGCGAAGTAGAAACTCCGCGTACGCGGAGTTATGATATCGATATATTGTCATGGTCATTAGTGATTAATAATAACATAATTCTAATAAAGTAAATGCATAGAATTGCATGAATTAGTTATATTAACAGTGTTAATGAATAATTTTGTACATTATAAAGAGATGACAATTTCCAAAGAATTGCTTTAAATGGATCATATCTTATTGTTTATATTAACCTGGGCATATTAAATAAATATGTCATATAACTATTTGTGTTATCACAATTAACTTACCTTATTATGTTGTGTTATTACAGCGTGCACTAAAATGTCATACTGTTATGTAAACAGTCGTTATCAACTAAGAAAAAGTCTACTTAACACACATCACACACGTAACTAAAAATGTGTCATACACGATTTTATAATTTTTTAATGAAAAAAATAATAACCAATCACAGTCATATGAATACGCATAGTATACGTATACACATGTGCTTAATTATGATAAAGCAACTTATTAAATGCTACCATGATTTCACAGACTTTTGGCAACATTTGCTAATAACCAATTCACCCATCTGAATTTAGATTTTTGTGCGTCACACATATATTTTTTTAAATTCATTACAGTTGAAAAATTTATTTTGTCTACCCTAACTATTCAAAAACATGTAGAACAATGCAATGATCAAAATTAAAACAGTCGGCAATACTTTGATATGGATCTGCAAAGTTTCAAAGAAAAAAATTTCTGAATGTCATACACACGGCACGTAACGCTGCCGCTGGAATCACCCTTTTAAAAAATCATATTTCGAAAAGTAATTTACCGATTTTGAAACTGTTTTCAATTTCCCATGGCCGCAGCCATATCATAAAAAAATATAAAATAAAATAGATCGACACCACCAATATCAACTGACAACAATAACACAGTCTATGACTATGACTGTGTGTCACACAGTGTCCTGCGGGCGATGGCCGATGCGATGGCGATGTGTGCAATTGTTCGTTTACGTTCTTGCTTTGATTCAACGGATGTCCAGTTGTATAATCGCGTCAGTTGTGAAGACTACATTGCCAGGTTTAAGGAGTTTAGAAATAAAGCAATACTTTTCAAGAACTGTTTGTATAGCAGAAAGGATAAAACGCAATCGCATTGTCAACTGCGGTTTACGTCGACTGCCCTCTCACCCGGAAATGTAACTTGAGAGTTGGCGCATGCGGAATCGAACTACCGGATGAACTGACGTAAGTTGTAGCTGCCCCCACTTGGTGGCGCTGAACGTCAATTTACAAAATGGCTCCTCTATGTTAATTCGTAGAGTGACGCAGCTCGGTATACACTAGCTCTGCTGCAACTTAGTGTTGGGGTGCGACTTCTGGACATTTACCATTTTATAGCCTCAAACCAAATATTTTCACATGTACATGCTAAATATCAAATCAACCTATGGAAGTTGCAATGAAATAGTTGAATAACATTATAATATTTAATCAATGTGCTGAAGCATATATTATGCAAGGCCACAGTTTAATGTGTAGCCTGGGCATGGCGAAAAGCTATAATAACCAAACAACACAGAAAAACACCGCTGCACTACCGAACGGCACCTCGAAACCACCGATAAATGCCCATCGGCTCGAACAGCATCCCTAATGTAAAAGAATTATTTAATTATCGAAGAAGGATTGGATGTACGTGCAAATCGAAACACACAGACTTGACACATAGTAACCAGTTAATCTAATCATGTATTGCGTAATGTGTTTTTCCTTATTTGATAAAGAACTATATAATTTTACGAATACAAGAGTATCAATTTGTCAAAATCTGTAATATGAAATGAAGTGGGTGGAGCTTGGAACCAGAAGCGAGACTCCGCGGGAAGAGTGTTGTGGACTTTTACAGTGTATATTTGCTAAATAGCAAACCTATCCTCAATTATGAGAGCTATTTGTGTATGCGCCACTTTTTCCCACTTCTTTCATGGAAGTTGTAGTGAAATAGTAAAAAACTATAATTATTAAAATGTTATAAATGTGCTGACGCATATACTATGCAAGACCACAATCCATAGTTTAGCCTTCACCTTTCCTCCAGGCTCCAAGACAACACCTTCCTCCGTTGTGAGTTATTTGTGTGTGCGCCATTCCCCCCCCCACTTTTTTATGGAAATTGTAGTGAAATAGTAGAATAGCTTCATAATTATTATTATTTTATAAATATGTTGGATCGTGTTGGATTAAACAACATTGGTCAGGTAAACACTTTAGTAGTGCTGCAGTTATGTTTTGTACGCGGAAGTGTGGCAGAGATAAAACTGGTGGAGTATCATTTACTTTAATTGTTTTCAGATATTTAGGGGTTATAAAAATGTATGGTTTAAAGTAGGTTGAAACTTTCATGGTGGCCGTGTCAATCTATAAAGCACCTGATGAGTAATGCATTTTATGCATTACTCATCAGAATCAAACGTTAGCTGCTTCGTCATGACGCATCACATGACCTGCCAGACGAAGACGCCGTTGTCTCACGACGGTGGTGATCCGTGGGAGGAAGCCGTAGAATTCTTGGCTGGTCGTGTGATGGAGCCAGGACACGTTTGAGTTTTTTGCACCATGATGCAGCATGTAGGTACCATCCAGTGCATGTTTTACTGTTTGTGTTAGCGACCATAAACCGCATCCATATATCAGGGTCGGTTCGACCGTCCTCTTGAAAATCTTCAGTTTGGTGAGTCTGCAGATGGGCGCTCTCCAAACTTTGACAAGGGCGTAAACTGTCGCCCATGCCTGGGCTTTTCTACACTGGTTGTCACGTTGTGAGTTTGTGTAAGATCCGATATATTTAAAATCCTCTACTTTCTCAATTTTACTCTCATCTGATGAGTGTACACTATCATTAGCAGACGGGTTGATATGGATGTACTTTGTTTTGCTTGGATTGAGAAATAGTCCAGTAGATTTGGAAGCACTTTCCAATTTATGAAGTAAAAGTTCTACTTCTTGTATCATGTCAGCGAACAGAGCTATGTCATCGGCATAATCCAAGTGAGAGAGATGGCAGGCAGGATGTCTGGTGCTTCGGTGTCTGGTTAGAGTTAGTCCTCCTCTGTCATCAATCGCAGTTATTAGGGCGTAGTCCAAGACTGTGATGTACAAAGTTTATTAGTCACTGTTTTCCCAAGGTGCTAACCTTCAAAACAGTGGGCAGCTGCCCCGTTTGATCGACCCCATCCCTAGTTTAATAGTGCTCACAGCTTCGGCTTAATCAGTTGGTTGAATTGACGTTGGATACATGACGAAGTCTTTCTCCTTCCAGGAATGTACAACAATTTTCATTGGATGATTTATTGGTCAACAGGCTCCCGTGGTTCCCGTACAGACATGTAGTTGTAAACGCGTAACCACATTTTAAACAGGACATATGTATATGTAGGAAGCAGAAATAACGGTGTAATGTTTGTGATCGGGGATGGTAGATGTATATTATTTTACTTCCTACACAGACTTGTGGCACTGAAAGGAGCACTAGAAAGAAATTATACAAGTATAACTATCTAATTTCCATTTAATTTCCAATTATTGTGTTTATCGAGTTTCAACGCTGTATGTTTCGAATTCAACTGCATATAATTCTTCTGTGGAAAGTTTCTTTCGTTTACGTCATGGATGCTGAGCTGATATTCATTTCTTGGTGGTTTTGTGGTGCCGTTCGGTAGTACAGCGGTGTTTTTCCGCGTTGTCTGGCCTTACGCCTAGGCTACTTAATTGGGGCTACACATTGGTCAGGTGAACTCTTTGGTGAGGCCGTGTGGGAGTTTTGTGCGCGGAGGAGTGGCACGGAACAGGTGGAGCGTCATTTACGCTGTTTTCGAGATATTTATTGCTGAATTGTTTGTACAACTTTGTTGCACATACCACATCGAGTCTAACTTATGTTTAGTTGGCTCAGCAGATTCGTATTGTTAGCGAACCTTGAAATGGACTCAAGACTTTACCCTGACAGCAGTACATGTAACTGACATGATAAACCGTCAACACTATATCAGTAATGTGTCAACCATGTGGTTATCAGTCGCATGTGTCAACTCCCGGCCGCAAGACTTGTGAAAGTTTGCATGCACATAACTTCCGCACCACTGACACACGCCAATCAAGTCCGACTCAACCTGCTCCCATTTAGTCTTGGCGAGGTTCAGTTTGTAGACGTTGACACTGCTTTCATCATACATCTTGACACCGCACGCATACAGGCGGTCGTCAATGACAAACAGTCCAAAGTTGAAATTTAGTTCAGGCAGTTCTAACTCCTCTCGCCACTGATTCCGTTCAATGTTGTAAATCTGAAGAGAACAGATCGAGTGGAACGACTTCCTGCTACTGGACATCTGACCGCCAGCAATGTATATCTCGTCTTTCCAAACGCATGCTCCAAAGTTAATCACGGCATTCGGCATGCGTGCCAGCTCTGTCTGCTCTGCCGTACTCGGTTCATAGCGCAAAGCGACGTCAGATGAAACGTATTCAGTGCGGCCACCCAGAATGTAGATGGCGCCACGGTACACAACAGTAGATAGGTCAACTAACGGAGCGGGCAACTGTCCAACGCATTTCCAACGATTCTGCTCAATATCATAACATTCAATGTCCTCGGATTGACGTCGATCCTTTGTCATTCCGCCAAAGCAGAAGATCTTGCCGCTGACGCATGCGAGCGCATAATTTGACTTTGGTGACAACATTGACGCTTTCGGGACCCAGACATCGCGGTCGTTGTCATACTGGAGGAAATCTTTCATCGACATTTCATCTTTCATCTTTTGATCGGCTCTCTGTCCTTCGACATCGAAGTAGCTTGGTATCGATACAGTGTAGTAGTTATCGGGGTTTACAGGAAGCACGAACCTGCCGCCACTAAGGAAGATCTTGTTGTCGTCGGTGACAACACAGGCGGGATATCTTTTATAGAAACCATTGAATTCATATTCATCGTAGACCTTGCTCATGCGATAGGTTTCTCGTGTCAGAGTGTTGTAGCACGTGATGGTGGATAGAATACAGTAGTCTGGTTCCATCATCCCCCATCGGACAAGTGCCGTGAAATTACTATCCTCTTGGCAAATGTCTTGGTCACTGTCAAAATCGATGAGTTCATCGAGGAATTTCCGGCACTTGGGGCATTTCTTAATGAGTCGGTTTCGGGCGACTTTCTCTCGGATGTAGCGTTTCCCCAGTAACCCAAACCGCAGGTACGGTAGTAGACTTGACAAGTGGGTCGAACGTGACAGCCTGTCGTGCTCTATCCACCGCATCAAGGCTTCGTAGACAACTGCTTCCGTCTCAACATCCAACCCATTTGAAGAGATCAACTCCCTAATGGTATCGTGTGTCAAATTCACGAAATCTTTACCCTGGCTGACTTCAGCGAAGTTCTTCTCCATGTATTTTCTTACTTTGGCCTTCAGTTCGTCACACATGTATGTGTGAGCAATACAGTTGATAGCAACATAGTTATCCACGTCCAGTTGTGTCGCCATGAAGCGTGCGCATGCCTCCTGTATTGGCGTGATCTGGAAGAGGGATGCAGCTCCCAGTAGGCTCTGGGCGTTTGTGCGCGTTATTTCAACGTCGCCAGTGTATGCATAAGCAATGATCAGCTGCATGGACTCGGCCTCTACTTCACGCAGGTGGATCTCCTGCTGCTTGCTTTCGGCCAAATCTGTCGTGAACATTGCTTTGAAGAACGGACTGATTGCAGCCAACACGAGACGATGACATGGAAACTTCTGTTTTTGAACCAGGAGTGAAACATCTGTTAATACGCAATCGTCATACATGCACTTCACCATGTCTATCAATTCCCAATGGTGTTCCTCATTCTCATACCACATTGTGGTAGCAACCCTGCCAAAACGCGCCATCATTTGGATAGTCTGAAAAGTAAAACAAATATTTACAATCACTCGAATATCAACGGATTTATGATATATTAGTAATGCACATGTTTTATTACCCAGCTACCTTTGTGCATTTCGGTTTAATATTGTGCATAAAATAGTGTCTACCAGCAAGTAAGTTTTTAGTGGGGTACCACAGAGATCAGTATTAGGACCTATATTATTTTTATTAATGCATGAATTATTTGGAAGATACTATATCAAGCAATGTACTGAAATTAGCTGACAACATAAAAGTTTCAGAAAGGTTAAAAGAGATACACAAACCTTAGAAGATTATCTAGAAATTGGTCTGGTAAATGGCAAATTGCATGCAATTTGGGAAAATGTAAAAACTGCCTGCACATAGGACATGGAAACATGGATATAAATAAAACAATAAAATGGAGCATATTACACCAGGTAGAACATGATGACTGATGGGGAGTAACAGTTAGTGCTGACATGAAAGTTTCAGAGCAATGTAGGATTGCAGCGTCAAAGGGTAATAATAATATTCTAGAGCTAATAAGGAGAAATAACATGTATAATGACAAAGAGGTAATTGTATCCTGTAATGTGAGCAGATGTTGAATGGAAAGCAGTTTACACTAAATTTAAGACTGTTCATAGTTGTACAAACAAGAGTACCAATTTCTTATTAAACACATCTCTGAATACGTACTTATAATGAATAGTTTTATGTTATGCCTTTTCGATATTGGTAGATGAAGTACATTTGAGACATGTAACATGAGACTGTGCAGTTTGTAGGACAATTCCTGTTGTTTAACTTGTGTCCTGTTTTCACCTAAGTGAATATTATTGTTCTGCCTAGTAACATGAATGTGTATTTCATTATTTCTTGTGACAGAGGAGAGGAGATAATGTGGGCATTGCTTTTTTGATATTTTGTCATACAGCTGGACACTTTGAATTACGAATAAATCTTCTAATTTAAGTATTCCATACATTTTAAAATGGGGTCTGTATGTGCAATGAATTTGCATTTGTGTATCATACGAAATGCTTTCTTTTGGAGATTAAATAGTATAGCATTATTGGCTACATTTCCATGGATATTATTATTTCATGGAAGTAGGCCATACAACAGGTGAGGTTGAAATAAGGCATTATAGATTTGTTTTAATGTGCTAGATTGTATGAGTGGTTTGATTTTATTTGAAATTACTAATATTTGTAAAATTTTCTTGCATTTTTCATTTGTATTTTTTTCCAGTTTAGGTTTTCATCTATCCAGATACCTAGAAATTTAAAGTGCTCAACATTTTTTACTCTATCAGCATGTAGCACAATGTCAACTTGATTGTGCAGTTGACTTTGGGTGTTTTGAAATAACATGCATTTGGTTTTACTTTATTACGTGCAAGTTTGTTGTTCATTGAGATATCTTTAACAGTTCAATATTTACATCATTTGTGAGACTAATGATGTCTTTGTTTTTGAAGAGTAGACTTGAATCATCTGCAAATATGATACAGTTTGCCATATTTAATAATATCGGCATGTCATTTATATAGATCAGGAATAATAATGGACCTAAAATGGATCCCTGTGGGACTCCACATATTATATTTTAATATTAAGATAATTGATCTTTATTAATAACAAACTGTTCAAGGTAGCTCTTAAAGAGCTTGTGTGGGATCCCTCTTATTCCATAATACCATAATTTTTCAAGTAGGATATTGTGATCTAGTGTTGAAAGCTTTACTTAGATCAATCAATGCATTTACAATGATGTCAACAAGTTTGAGAGCTGCATGTTAAGTTGGAAATTGTTTACGAAAACCATATTGGGATGGAAATAGTATTTTGTAAGAAAGCTATAAAGGCAATTATAAATCAATCTTTCAAAAACTTTGGAAAAGGATGATAGTAAAGAAATGACTTAGTCCCAAACAAACATGACTAAATAGCATGCGCACCCAACCCTGACCGTTTAACTCCATAGGAGTGTTGGCCAGTATTACTACAAGACAAGACAATACAAGATGGGCCTGTAGTCAGCATCACCTGATTTGTAAAGTGATATGACTGGCAATATTTAGGTTATTGGGGAATATACCAGATCGTATCATAGAATTGAACATTTCAGTCATGGGCAACGCAATACTTTCCACATACTGTTTCATCAATGTTGTTGATGCTATCATAACCAGCACTAGTTTTTTATTTAATTTTTTGTGATATCAATTAGCTCCATGGAAGTAGTTTCTTCCATGACAATATTATTTGGCAGTTGATTACGCAAGTAATCTTTATAGCTATTTGAAGAGTTTGCTAACTTAGGGCTAATATTTGCAAAGTGTTTGTTAAATGAGTTGGCTATTTCTGTTGGATCATCGATATTTTAGTTGTCGATTTGAAATGATGACGGTAAATTATGCATGGCCTGGAGGCTGGAGATGAAGTATGTTTTTAATGTTAGACCAAAAAATGCCTATTTTTGTTCAAATAAAAAATTGCATTGAGGAGGTACCTTTAAATCTTCCTGACGTGGAGTTTATACAATTCACCAGGTAGCGCCACTGCGCCCAAACACTGCCAGTGACAACAATAACAATGGCGGCTACAACACGCGGGAATGTGACAAACAGATTCATGCACAACACTTGCAGTAACTGCAAAAAAATAACTACTGCGCCAACAAACGGCAATAATACAAATCTTGACTATAAATTAACTCCTTGTTACGACTTTTTTCTCACGTTTCTCCTAGACCCAGTGCCAGTGGCTGCGACTCGGTCTTGACGTCTTGGACTTAGCCCCTTGCCTTGGCCTTGCTCTCGGACTCGGGGTGCGACTTCTGGACATTTACAGCCTCAAAACCAAATGTTGTCACATGCACATGTTAAATATCAAATCAATTTATGGAAGATGTAATGAAATAGTTGAGTAACATTATATTATTTAATCAATGTGCTGAAGTATATATTATACAAGGCCACAATTGAATGTGTAATTGGCGTAAGGCTATAATCACCAAACGACACAGAAAAATACCGCTGCACTACCGAACGGCACATCGAGATAATACTATAGGCTTGATAAGTATCCCTAATGAGTAATGTAAAAGAAGTATTTAATTTCCGAAGAAGGATTGTATGTAAGTACACATTGAAGCACACAGAGTTGAAACACAATAACTAATTAGTCTTATACAATTGGCATATCATGTATTGCGTAAACAAAATTTTTGGTTGATAAAGAATCGGATTATTACACTATGGTCTCAATATGGTCTCAAATAACTCTGAAAGTCCACGTCAGCTATGGAACAGCATAAATCAAATTCTACACAGGCGGCCTGCTCCATCTCTTCCTAATCATGTTTCAATCAAGTCTCTATGTGACTCGTTCTCTAGTCATTTCAACGACAAAATCAGTCTTATCCGTTCTGCTTTCCCAGATCATACTTTAAGTACTGTAAACGTGGCCTCTCCACGAGTAAATTCTCTACTTATATCATTTGAACCTGCCACAGCTGATGTAGTGAAGAAAATAATTATGTCTTCCCCAAATAAGTCCTGTGAGCTTGATCCACTACCAACCGTACTGTTGAAATCTTGTCTTAATTGATACATTGCTCAAACCGATAACGGATATTATAAATGCATCACTGTGTTCTGGCTTGTTTCCGGATGATTTCAAACACGCCCATGTCAACACACTTTTTAAGAAGACATCTCTGCCTAAAGAAGATCTAAACAGTTATAGACCAGCTGTTTCTAATCTCAGCTTTATTTCCATAATACTGGAGAAATTCGTAGCAAGCCGTCTAAGGTGTCACATCAGTTCAAATTGCTTATTTAATGTGTCACAGTCAGCTTACAAAGAGTTTCATTCTACAGAAACTGCTCTCTTAAAAGTACACAATTACCTTGCTGGATCTGTCTGCCGCCTTTGATACCATAGATCACGGCATCCTTATTAAACGCTCATCACTGTGGTATGGCATATCTGGCACAGCTCTGAACTGGTTTTTATCATACCTGACTGGTAGATACCAAACCATAAAGATTGCAAACTGTTTCTCGGCCGCACTCCCCACTTCGTGTGGTGTCCCCCAGGGTTCTGTTCTGGGGCTATACTGTTCACTCTTTACACTACGCCACTCGGCTCTGTTATCCAAAATCATATTTTGGATCACCACCTGTACGCAGATGATACACATATCTACATTTCTTTAGCTACCTCGGATACAAATCGCTCCCTAAATCAGCTCAGCGATTGTCTCCACGAAATCTTCCTCTGGATGACTGACAGCAAATTAAAGTTAAACGCAGACAAAACTGAATTTTTCATCATTGGTACACCAAAGCAGTGTGGCAAACTTGATGGTTTTTTTCCCGACATGTATCTTTAGTCAAAATATCACACCAGCAGCCTCAGCGAAGAATTTCAACTTTAGACAACATATTTCTCAAACGTGTCGTTGCTGTTTTTATCATATCCGTGATCTTCGCCGTATTCGCCGGTATATGTCACTTTGTTTCGCTAAAACTATTACAACAGCTCTTGTTAGCAGCAGACTTGGTTACTGCAATTCCCTCCTTCATAATATTGCTATCAAGGATATTACAAAACATCAACGTGTCCAAAATTGTCTGGATAGGGTAGTTACACGATCTCCTCGTTTCTCTCGCTCAGTGCCACTTCTAAAATCATTGCATTGGCTCCCTGTGCGATATCGCATTATTTTTAAGATCTGTACAATTACCTATCAAACCCTTTCAACTAAACAACCTGCATATTTACATTCAATGCTCATTCCAGCAAAACAGCCCAGACAGCTTCGGTCGTCTGGTTCTGGTTTACTTTCTGTTCCCAGAGTTAAGACAAACGCTGGAATTCGAGCTTTCTCGGTTGCCGCACCAACTCTGTGGAATTCACTCCCCGACAGCGTAAAATCAGCAAGAAATATAGCTTCATTTCACCGTAATCTGAAAACCTATCTTTTAAAAATGGCCTATCCTCCTTAGCTTCTTGGCACCTCCATCCATCGGTTGACGACTTTTTGCATTGTACATGGTCACGAGAATACCTAATCCTTTGGTTTTGTTGCGCCACTGAGCTCGGATTTTCCGAGGATATTGGCCCCAAAGAAGTCATTTTATTATTATTATTATTAATTATAAATAAATACAAAAGTAACGATTTGTTATAATTTGTAATAATTATTGTCTAAGCAAGCATGATCAGAAATTAAATGGAGGGAGCTTGGGATCAGAAGCGAGACTCCGTGAGACGAGTGTTGTGGACATTTACAATTTATAGCCTCAAAACCAAATTTCGTATATTTATTTAAATACCAACACAATTTATGGAAGTTGTAGTGAAATAGTAATTTAACTAACTTTATAATAATTATTACTATTTTATAAATGTGCTAACGCAAGACCACAAGCCATAGTTTAGCCTTTACCTTCGATTATCCAGGCTTGCAAAGTCCGTCGCTACATGATTGTTTTGGATTAAAAACCTTTGGTCAGAACAACACTTTAGTAGTGCTGCAGTGTTTTGTACGCGGAGGTGTGGCAGAGATCGAACTGGTGGAGTGTCATTTACGTAAATTGTTTTCAGATAATGTATAAGGGGTTAGAAAAAAAATGATGGTTTCAAGTAGGTTGAAACTTGCATGGTGGCTGTGTCGATTTATACGGAACGTAAGTGTCGTGACCTAGTTCTAGCTCTGGAGTCCACTGGCGACCTCGCCTGTTTTGATGCCTACCTGTGTAAAGAATAGGATTATATTTAGTTTGTTGGGTATACTCACAGAACTGACACCAAACTGTGTATTTTTTTTCTGGTTTCAGACCGATGAAAAGGTGTGTGAGAAGCTTTAGTACTACTAAATGGATGATCAATATGTAACAAAGCAGTGATGGTAAAGGAACACTTGTTGGACCATGGTGGAGATGTTATGTTTTTAACAGAAACCTGGTGTAAACCGAATAAAACTGCTGTTGTCAACGAATTAACTCCACCAGGTTACAGTTACAACTATATAGGAAAATGTCGTTCAGCTAAGCGCGGAGGCGGCGTTGGAATACTATACAAGTCAGAATATAAATTGCGAAAGACTAAGCGATATGAGACCTTTGAACATGTGGACGTTAAATCAATACAAACATTGAGACTTATGCGTGTTGTCGTCATTTATCGTCCACCGACAACAAATGTACAGCAGTTCCTTGATGAGTTCGCGACATATGTGAATGAGATAGCCATGACACAGCAAGACATTCTTATTGTCTGTGACTTCAATCTTAACTGTTAACTTAGTTTTTCACCCGGTGTAAAGTTATTGAATGACATTTTAGTTGAAAATAATCTACAACAATATGTTACAGAATCAACACACATCCGGGGCACAGGTTGGACTTGGTGATACCACGTTCACCTAGTTCCATCGTATATCTACAGCATATTAGGTCATTACAGTGTTATTTTTCTTCTGTCTTCTGCAAACCCAGTGCCTGCTCGTACTATGAGGCATCTGCGCGATATCCGTGGAATAAATCATGACCGATTTGAGGCTGATCGATTGGAACATCTCGCTTCTGTGGATATTAATATGGATGTGAGTGCCGTGGTTGACCAGTACGAGCATGCGGTCATATCAACCGTTGACGTGTCTGCCCCTGTCACGACAAGAATGAAAACGTCCCGACGCAAGGAACCCTGGTATAATAATGACATACACAATGCCAGAGCATTGAGACGTTCAAATGAGAAGAGGTGGAGGAAAACGAAGCTCGAGATCCATCGACAGATTTATGTACAGCACCGAACAGCGGTCAACGCCATGATCACTCGAGCTAAGCGGGCTCATTATGAATCAGTGTTGTCATCACTTGACCAACGGACATGCTTTCGTGTGGTCAACACCCTGCTAAAGCCGCCAAGCACTAGTCGACCACAATCTTCAAGCACTGAGAAACTGTGCAGTGACTTCGCTACTTACTTCGCTGAAAAAAACACAAGGAATCAGAGTGCAGATCCAGAAGAAGCTGATAAGTGATAAAGAATTTTTTTATTACGTCGTCGATGTTAGCAGCCAACCAGTACCATACCAACTAAATCGACTACTACCTACGACTGACGAGGAACTGAGGAACATCATTAAACTGTGCCCCTCAAAGACATGCAGTCTGGATGCCTGCCCAACTGAACTCCTGAAGAGAACACTGCATATCCACATTCCCTATTTGGTGGCCATAGTAAATAACAGCTTCGAACAAGGAATATTTCCTAACACACTGAGAACTGCGGTTGTGAAACCACTGCTGAAAAGTGACACCATAAATAAAGATCTGCTAAAAAAACTACACACCAGTCTCCAACATAGCGTTCATCGGCAAAGTGTTAGAGAAAGTTGCAGTCCATCGGCTAACAGAACACTTAATTAAGAATGGACTGCACGAAGAATACCAATCTGCATGCAAGACGCTGCACAGTACCGAGACAGCCCTGTTGAGAGTAAAGCATGACATCGCAGGAGCTCTTGACAGGAACCATGCCGTGATGTTTGTTATGCTAGATCTATCAGCATCATTCGACACTATCGATCATGCACAATTGTTGAAACTTCTGCAAGATGAAAACGGTGTGCGTGGAACGGCACTAACTTGGTTCCGGACATACATGGAAGACCGCACCTATCGCGTCCAGATTGACTCAACAACATCAGAGCGTATTCCTCTACAGTGTGGTGTACCACAGGGCTCGGTCCTTGGGCCAGTTATGTTTACTCTGTACACCACGCTAATGCAGCGCATATTCAGAAGACATGGAGTACACTACCACAAATATGCGGATGACATTCAGCTATATGCATCCTACAATCCAGCTGTGCCGGGCGACCAAGCGGAAACAGTGAGGCGACTCACAGACTGCATTAGGGAAGTTACACGATGGATGACTTTTCGTATGCTAAAGTTAAATTATGACAAAATTGAGATGATTATTTTTATATCAAAACATCATCTCAAGTTATATGGAGTTTGCTCTATGACCATTGGAGCTGACATCATTTCACCAGTAGACTGCGTACGAAATTTGGGAGTTCTTATGGATCAACATCTGACGACGACACATTATGTGACAGCTGTGTGTGTGCTGCTTGTAATTATCATCTATACAGACTATCATCAATACGTCACCATCTCACAATAAAAGCCACCAAAAGTGTTGTAAACGCACTTGTTACCTCTCGCCTAAATTACTGTAATTCGCTCTTGGTTAACCTTCCGGCATCACAGATACTTCGACTGCAACGAGTACAGAACAATGCTGCTAGACTAATTACGCACACCAGTAGGCACGACCACATAACACCAGTCTTAAGGGGCTTACACCGGCTGCCGGTAGCAAGTCGAATACATTTCAAGGTGCTAGTGTTGGCGTACCGATGCGTCAATCGTTTGGCGCCGACTTACATGGCCGAACTTTTACACATACGAACTCCTGATGGGCGTCTACGCAAGGACTATGCGCCAACACTGCACCAATGCATCACTAAGAAGAGCATTGGTGAATATGTATTTGGAACAACAGCGCCTCGACTTTTGAATTCATTGCCCGCAGACATTCGTAATTCCAAGACGGTAATTTTTGTTAGGAAGTCTCTAAAGACTTTTTTATAGTCACTTCAAATATATGTAAACGAAGAGAATATTATGTGATGGACACTATGAATGGACTATTTGTGATATACATTAATTTTGCATTAGGGTTCTCACCAGATTTTAAGGTTTTTTAAATTATTTTATTAATTTATTTCTAAAGTAATTTTATTTATTTATTCAGTGTTTACACATTTGTGTTTATATTTAAATAGTATTTTATACCACGTGAATAGTATTTTATGCCATGTACAGCGCATTGGTCCATATAGTAGGAATTAGTGCTTTTAAAAATGCTTTATTATTATTATTATAAATAAGAATGTTCACGGTAATCGTTTGAGAATTATTTATAACTGGATACCATGTATTATCGCTCGCGCACTGCTGCATAGCAAAATATGCATGCTTAGTCGGTTGGTGCTGCTTGCAGTGCAGGTTTTCGTTATGCGCCAAGTGTAGTAGTGGGTAGTGTGATTGTCATCATCTCTGCTTTCAGCTTCCACCGCTGGCTAGCCTCTGCGAAACGACAAGCACCGTGTGGATAAGCCTTGTCTGCTAGTACAATAGCCTCTCCTGAAACAAGACTCTTG
Source organism: Lamellibrachia columna (assembly GCA_963662155.1). Taxonomy (NCBI): domain Eukaryota; kingdom Metazoa; phylum Annelida; class Polychaeta; order Sabellida; family Siboglinidae; genus Lamellibrachia; species Lamellibrachia columna. The sequence goes on along the minus strand of OY759262.1, from coordinate 45,558,857 downwards.
TCGTAACCTCCTATAGATAACTAACGGATACTGGTCACCGTGAGGCACCATGCTAACCAGACGAGGAATCTCGGAGCAGCATGGGGCCCCAGAGTTGCAGTGCGCATGACCCACATGAGTGTGGACACGCTCTGCCGCTGTCACTAACCCATGTCCCAGCTATGGGCAAATAGCAACGCTTTGAGAGGAGATGGGCACCACCAAGCGGACCTCGCCCTAGACACACGACATGATGACGATCAACAGAGAACAAAGCCCGGGGTAACAATGACATCTGCGTCATCTGCGTCGATGACCACAACACCAATGGCATCAACAAGAAGATCACAGTGAATGGACAAAGATTAGAAACAGTGTCCAAGTTCAAGTACCTGGGTTCAGTTATCACAGACGAGGGATCCAAACCTGAGATCATTTCAAGGATTGCCCAGACAACAGCAGCGATGACAAGACTGAAACCAATATGGAAAGATAAAAACGTCACCCTTCGATCATAAATCAGACTGATGCGATCACTTGTTGTGTTAATATTTCTATACGCATGCGAGACATGGACTCTTACAGCCGAACTAAAAAGAAGAGTACAAGCCATGGAAATGAGGTGCTATCGAAAGATAATTTGCATCTCCTACAAGGACCATGTAACCAAGGAAGAGGTCCACAACAGTATCCAACAAGCCATCGGGCCCTATGAAGATCTCCTAACGACGGTAAAGAGACGGAAGATGAAATGGTATGGGCACGAACACAGGACCCGACAAAGACCATCCTGCAAGGCACCATTGGGGAGCAAGAAGACGAGGAAGACAGAGGAAGAGGTGGGAGGACAACATCAAAGAGTGGACAGGCCTGGACTTCTCACAAAGGGCGGTAGACGACAGGAAGAAGTGGATACAGCTGGTAATTGTACCCTTGTACACAGCAATAGTTTAGAATACTGCATATAAGCATGGAGGCCATATCGTAAGAAGAGCATGATAAGTTAGAAAGTATACCATCAACTACATGAAGAGCAACTAAGCTAATTCCAGAACTGAGAGACCATAGTTATAGAAGAATGTATGTATGTATTTATGTATGTGCGTATGTATACATTGACACATTGTACCAGTTACCGCAGGAACTCGTTAGATCTGGTAACTTGAAAAACTGTTAATAGCATTATGTTATATCAAGGCAAGGCAAATTTTAATATTTAATGCCCATTTTTGACCGGACGTGGTCAAAAATAATTTATAAGTTTATCCAAGCTAAACAACTTATTTACACAAACGAGCTAACATGTCGTAGTTGATACAAGAGTATTCAACTTGTCATTAAAAGAGGGAGTTGTTCCGTTTGAATGGAAAGAAGCAAACATCATACCATTATTTAAAAAAGGTTCGAGAAATAAGTCAGAAAATTACAGACCAGTGAGTTTAACGTCAGTGATTTGTAAATTATTAGAAAGGTTAATTAAAGACCATATGGTGGACTTCCTCGTTAAGCATAAATTATTAAATTCATCTCAACATGGATTCCTTAAAGCGAGGTCATGCTTAACAAATATGTTATGTTTTTTGGAAGAAATCACTAAGTGGATAGACGTGGGATCGCCAGTAGATATTATCTACTTAGATTTTCAGAAAGCTTTTGACAAAGTGCCACATCAAAGATTACTACTTAAATTAAAAGCCCATGGTATCGGGGATAGCATAACTGACTGGATAGAACAATAGCTGACTGACAGAAGACAACGAGTTGTAGTAGATGGAGAAGTTTCAAATTGGAAATCGGTTTTGAGTGGGGTACCTCAAGGATCAGTATTAGGACCTATATTATTCTTAATATATATCAATGACTTGGATGACAGTATAACAAGTAACGTACTGAAATTTGCGGATGACACAAAACTGTTTAGAAAGGTTAATACTGATGGTGATAAACAACATTTACAAAACGATCTAGACAGATTAGTGAAATGGTCTGAGAAATGGCAGATGCTGTTCAATTCTGGGAAATGTAAATGCCTACATACAGGAACTTGAATGTTAACTATAAAATGGGAGATACTGTTCTGGGTACTACTGTAAAAGAAAAGGACTTAGGAGTTACAATAAGCGCTGATATGAAAGTTTCAGAGCAGTGTGGTATTGCAGCTTCAAAGGGTAATCAAATTCTTGGATTGATTAGAAGAAACATAACATACAAGGGGAAAAAGTTAATTATACCTCTTTATAAAGCAATAGTTAGACCTCATTTAGAATACTGTATACAAGCATGGAGACCATATCGTAAGAAGGATATAGATACGCTTGAACGCATACAAAGGAGAGCAACTAAAATGATTCCAGAACTTAGAGACCTTAGTTATGAAGAACGCCTGAAAGAATGTGGTTAACAACTCTAGAGACAAGGAGGTTAAGAGGAGATCAGATTGAAGTTTTTAAGATATTGAATGGGTATGAAAATATTGATAGAAATATGTTTTTCTCACTCAAGAAGGATAGCAGAACTAGAGGACATGAGGTAAAATTAGTAAAGGATCAATGTAGATTGGACATCAGGAAGCACTCGTTCTCACAGAGGACAATAAATGAATGGAACAAATTGTCTACAGATTGTGTAACTGCTAGCAGCGTGAATATGTTTAAAAACAAGGTTGACACATATCTCAGGAGGGCGGGTTATAAGTAGATGAACATTGTTGGACTCTCGATAAGCCAATGGCTTCCTTGTCCACTTGCCATCTGGGCCTTTGGCTTGGATGGCAAATCTTGTTAAAAAGATAGGTGCGATTTTTCGCGAAGTGATTCTGAAACAAGACCAGCGAAATAAAATTGTGAGGGACCTTCAAAACTCCTCCCTCAAATGGAAGTGGATTTTATTTGAAATCATTAATACATATAACAAAATTCAATGCCAGGACGCCAGTAATAACTAAACTAGTTGAAGCATCTGGATGAATAATGTAACACAATAAAATCATAAATATATAATATATGTGTGTGTGTGTGTGTGTGTATATATATATACATATAACTCAACATATATTACCTGATAATCTAGTATTAATAATACAGTTGAATTAAATGTTCATAAAATTATATTAGGTGTTCCTGAATGCTGTTGCTGAATATACCAATTGGTTAATATTATTACAAACATGTTTTGGCCTTTGTTTAGTAAACTGTTTTAGGAGCCCCCAAACCATGCCTGGAGCAGTAAGTGATAGTTCGTATATACCTCAAATGCCTCAATCCTCTGAACTTATCGATCTCAAATGACATATAAATTTACAATTATTACACTTCATGTTTTAATCGTTATTGATGTAGTATATTTACCGAAATTGCATTAACGGGAATTCAAATGCAGGAAGGAACAAATAAGAACAGGTCCTCCACACTTACCGAATGACGTCATCTTTCTCAGTTCGAGCGACGACTGTTGTACGGCAGGACATTGCGACACTGATATGTACCGTATTGGTATGTTATAACATTTCAATAATATCTATGCAGTGTGTTATATTCACTTTGGTGATGAAATAAAACAAGTTGCTTTACCTGCAATTTAAATATACTGATTTATTACGTATAATCTGAGTAGTTTGCAGGTTCAACTTGTAGCTTCTGTTTGGCTGCTGTCCAGCTCTAGCTAATATTTATCGGGCACTAATGCTAAAATCATGGTATATGTCGAATACCAAATAGACATCACAATGTTCTGCCTTCCCAGAGATGAAGCTAGTGATATTGTCCACAAAGTTCCCATATTAGGCCAGTGAATGATCCAGAGGATCGCACGGTCGTCAGTGGTGACATCAGATTGGCCAGCCAGTCTCGATGAAGTTTTTGTTTGGATATTCTTCTTCAGTGTTGATGTTGTCTTTGTAATTCTCATCTCGGCGAACATTGTTTCCGGCACCGATGCAAGTTATTCGTCATCCTGTAGAACGTTACCGAGATTGACTACGCAAGAGTGTTGCTTTCCTATCACCCTTGAGTAGATGATATTTATGTCAAATACTGCACAAGATACCGCTCACAAGTTTGTCCATGTCTTTCAGAGTTTACCTTGACAGTAGTACATGTAACTTACATGATAACCGGTCAATAGTTTGTCAGTAATGGGTCAACCATGTGGTTATCAGTCGCATGTGTCAACTCCCGGCCGCTAGACTTGTGAGAATTTGCGAGTACATAATATCCACACCACCGACACTTCCCGATTAGGTTCGACTCAACCTGCTCCCATTTCGTCTTGGCGAGGTTCAGTTTGTAGACGTTGATGCGATATTGGTCACACATCATCACACCGCACGCGTACAGGCGGTCGTCAATGACAAACAGTCCAAAGTTGAAATTTAGTCTGGGCAGATCTACCCCGATTCGCCACTGATTCTGTTCAATGTTGTAAATCTGAAGAAAGCAGAGCGAATGGAACGACATCTCGCGCCCGGACATCTGACCGCCAGCAATGTATATCTCGTCTTCCCAAACGCATGCGCCAAAGTTAATCACGCCATTCGGCATGCGTGCCAGCTCTGTCTGCTCTGCCGTACTCGGTTCATAGCGCAAGACGACGTTAGATGAAACGTATTCAGTGCGGCCACCCAGGATGTAGATGGAGCCACGGTACACAATAGTAGATAGGTCAACTAACGGAGCGGGCAACTGTCCAACGCATTTCCAACGATTCTGCTCAATATCATAACATTCAATGTCCTCGGATTGACGTCGATCCTTTGTCATTCCGCCAAAGCAGTAGATCTTGCCGGTGACGTACGCGAGCGCATAATTTGACTTTGGGGACAACATTGACGCTTTCGGAACCCAGACATCGCGGTCGTTGTCATACTGGAGGAGATCTTTCATCGACATTTCATTTTTCATCTTTTTATCGGCTCGTTCTCCGGCGACATCGTAGTAGTCTGCTATCGATTCATCGCAGTAGTCATCGGTGTTTATAGGAAGCACATACCTGCCGCCACTAAGGAAGATCTTGTTGTCGTCGGTGACAACACAGGCGGGATATCTTTTGTAGAAACCATTGAATTCATATTCATCGTAGACCTTGCTCATGCGATAGGTTTCTCGTGTCAGAGTGTTGTAGCACGTGATGGGGTGTAGACTGCAGTGATCTGGTTCCATCATCCCCGATCGGACAAGTGCTGTGAAATTACTATCCTCGTGGCAAATGTTCTGGTTACTGTCAAAATCGATGAGTTCATCAAGGAATTTCTTGCACTTGGGGCATTTCTTAATGAGTCGGTTTCGGGCGACTTTCTCTCGGATGTAGCGTTTCCCCAGTAATCCAAACCGCAGGTAGGGTAGTAGATTTGACAAGTGGGTCGAACGTGACAGCCTGTCGTGTTCTATCCACCGCATCAATGCCTCGTAAACAACCACTTCCTTGTCAACATTCAACCCATTTGAAGAAATCAACTCCTTAATTGTATCAAGTGTCAAATTCACAAAGTCTTTACCCTGGCTGACTCCAGCGAAGTTCTTCTTCATGTATTCTCTTACTTTAGCCTTCAGTTCGTCACACATGTATGTGTGAGCAATACAGTAGACAGCAACATAGTTATCCACGTCCAGTTGTGTCGCCATGAAGCGTGCGCATGCCTTCTGTATCGGCGTGATCTGGAAGAGGGATGCAGCTACCAGCAGGCTCTCAGCATTTGTGCGCGTTATCTCAACGTTGCCAGTGTATGCATAAGCAATGATCAGCTGCACAGACTCGGCCTCTACTTCACGCAGGTGGATCTCCTGCTGCTTGCTTTCGGCCAAATCTGTCGTGAACATTGCTTTGAAGAACGGACTGATTGCAGCCAACACGAGACGATGACATGGAAACTTCTGTTTTTGAACCAGGAGTGAAACATCTGTTAATACGCAATCGTCATACATGCACTTCACCATGTCTATCAATTCCCCATGGTGTTCTTCATTCTCATACCACATGGTGGTAGCAACCCTGCCAAAACGCGCCATCATTTGGATAGTCTGAAAAGTAAAACAAATATTTATAATCACTCGAATATCATCGGTTTATGATATTTTAGTAATGCATATTTTTTATTACCCAGCTACCTTTTTGCATTTCGGTTTAATATTGTCCATACAATAATTTCTAACAGCAAGCCAATTTTAGTGGGGTACCACAGGGATCAGTATTAAGACCTATATTGTTCTTAATCGTGATTATTATGTATTAATTATTTGGAAGAGACTATATCACGCAAAGTACTGAAATTCGCTAATAACACAAAAGTATTCAAAAAGATTAAAAGATACACAAACCATAGAAGATTATCTAGAAATTGGTCTGAAATAGATGTGACCTGGTGACCCTGCAAATAACGGGCCAATCAAAATTATCGTAAACACGCCATGTCACGTGTTTGTTAGATGGCTGGCGTAACTTGATATCGTAGACGACAACACGTTACAAATACTGATTAAAGGGCTATTGAGGCGGCAAATTAAGGGGACATGTCAATATTACAAATGGCCATTATGTTTTGTCAACAATACGTAAAACGCCAGTGAAAGACGGGCGGGCGGGGGGGCGGCGGGCATGCATGCATGTATGCATACATTGACATGTTGTACCAGTTACCACAGGAACTCATCAGAGCGGGTAACTTGAAAAACTGTGAATAGCATAAATTCATCAAAGTTGAAATTCGTGAGTTTTCAGCGTTTCCATTTTCACTTGACTTGAAGTAATTTAATAGTTTGTCTGATAAAAACTACATACACAAGTTGCACAAATGGTTAGCATGTTGCAGTGGATACTAGGTAGGCTTGATTTTTCGCAAAATGAAATTAAAATGAGACTAGTAAAAAAATGTATTGAGGAGGGACCTTGAAATCTCCCGGACGTGGCATTCATAATGATAATGCCACTCACCAGGTAGCGCCACTACGCCCAACCACTGCTAGACAACAATGCGGCTACAACACGCGGGAAAGTAACAAAACAGATTCATGCACAACACGTACAATAACAGCAAAGGTGTTAACTGCTGCACCGAGAAACGGCAACAATGAAAATCCTGACTTTAGAGGAACTCCTTGTTAAGTTTCAGCGACTTTTTCTCACATTTCTCTTAGACCCAGTGGCTGCAACTAAGCGTTGAGGTGCGACTTCTGGACATTTACCATTTATAGCCTCAAACCAAATATTTTCACATGTACATGCTAAATATCAAATCAACCTATGGAAGTTGCAATGAAATAGTTGAATAACATTATATTATTTAATCAATGTGCTGAAGCATATATTATGCAAGGCCACAGTTTAATGTGTAGCCTGGGCATGGCGAAAAGCTATAATAACCAAACAACACAGAAAAACACCGCTGCACTACCGAATGGCACCTCGAAACCACCGATAAATGCCCATCGGCTCGAAAAGCATCCCTAATGTAAAAGAATTATTTAATTATCGAAGAAGTATTGGATGTAAGTATAAATCGAAACACAAAGATTTGACACATAGTAACCAGTTAGTCTAATCGTGTATTGCGTAATGTGTTTTTCCTTATTTCATAAAGAACTATATAATTTTATGAATACAAGCGTATCAATTTGTCATAATCTGTAATATGAAATGAAGTGGGTGGAGCTTGGGACCAAAAGCGAGACTCCGCGGGAAGAGTGTTGTGGACTTTTACAGTGTATATTTGCTAAATAGCAAACCTATCCTCAATTATGAGAGTTATTTGTGTGTGCGCCACTTTTTCCAACTTCTTTCATGGAAGTTGTAGTGAAATAGTAAAAAAGTATAATTATTATATAATGCAAGACCACAATCCATAGTTTAGCCTTCACCTTTCCTCCAGGCTAAAAGACAACACCTTCCTCCGTTGTGAGAGTTATTTGTGTGTGCGTCATCCCCCCCCCTATTTTTTATGGAAATTGTAGTGAAATAGTAGAATAGCTTTATAATTATTATTATTTTATTAATATGTTGGATCGTGTTGGATTAAAAACCATTGGTCAGGTAAAAACTATAGTAGTGCTGCAGTTATGTTTTGCGGAGGTGTGGCAGAGATAGAACTGGTGGAATATCATTTACTTTAATTGTTTTCAGATATTTAGGGGTTATAAAAATGTATGGTTTAAAGTAGGTTGAAACTTTCATGGTGGCCGTGTCAATCTATAAAGCACCTGATGAGTAATGCATTTTATGCATTACTCATCAGAATCAAACGGCATATGTGTTAATGGGAAACAAAAGTCATGGTTTTGGGGCCTATGTGCACCTATAATAATTACTAAACATAACCATTTGCAACTACATCTTGTTGAACACACATCACCTTAATTCCATGGGCCGCGCCACACGGTTAGATAACCCTACGTCACGAGTGTCAAAGTTTAGCAAAATTCGCTCGCCAAATTAAAATATATTTGTATACACGTATTCCTATATTTGCCAATACGATATGGCTATGCTGTTTGCTTCCAAATCAACTTATGTAACATATGTTGGCCTTTGTTTACTAAATTAGTTCTCTTTCTTACAAAATAGCACGTTTGTCTGAGACTTTGCGTTGGTTCTGGATATGCCGGCCTCCCTTAGTCTTGGTTACGCGATTTTCATAGAACTGCGCTTATGCGCTTATCGGTCTCGCTGGTTAACGTGCCAGTGCTCAGTAAACTGGAGAAATGACTGGAATCTCCCACTTTTTGAACACATTCTGAGTAAACATGTGGCGTGATATTCTTGATTTTAGTTGCACATGGTTAGATTTTATTATCTCGTTTAGGTACCAAACCATGCCTTTTGTTTTACTTTAAAATCAAGGACTATGGTGGGGGTCGGCAAATAACCGAGATTCTGCTGAACAAGTCTATGTAAAATATGTTTTAAATGTTGGATACCTTCGAGCACGTAGATCACCTAGCTAAATCTTCTGTTGGTTTGTTAGTTGTCACAAAACTATGTAGTGGCACAACATGTTATTTGTGTTTTTGTATCCCAAAGCCAAGGGGCTATGTGACCCAAACAAGTTTTGTGGAGGCCCTCATAAAACTAGTCCAGTCCGACCTGTCTCAGATCGGGCACTACTTCATAAGGCCTACTTCTTCTTCACCCATACCTTGCAGTTGACTGTCGGTGCGGCTCTTAATCAATTGGTTTTCATGAACCTGCCTATTTTACCCTCAACCACTCTAATATTTCCCGTTTAATGTTTATAAATTTATATAGCACCAATTTTATACATGATGTTCACTGAATTTCTTCTTGTCCGGCGATGTGCCCCAAAATGATATTTTGTGTTTCTGCATTTTATTGAAGAGCACGCTCAATCTAGCGTCGTCGTTACGGTTAGTCTCGCTTGTCCGACTCGATCTCGCCCGCCTTCGTGAACTCGCCGAGAATTGTTACCCACAGTCACCACTCCATTTTGTGTAGGTGTTCCCGTGAAGTGCAGGCAGCCAATTAGCGTCATTATAGATATCGAGATTCTGCACTAAACACTTTGGCCTGATTTAACTTTTCAGTCTGACAGTTGTGTCAATATAATCGAAGTTTAAAGTTAACTCGAATTGCATCGTATTAACTGATAACATTTCACTCTTATTTTATGAGGTAGCCAAATGACCGGATGAGGCCTAATTAATCTAATTATGTATGCGACCAAAATGTGGACGCATACATAATTTGCATCCAAGCGATGATGTGTGCGACAAACGCTGGCGCCACAGCGTGGAGCCTGGATAACCGAGGCTACGTTATGGTGCGCTATTCGCTAGTTTTCGATTAATAGTAATCGGCCACCTAGCGGCCATGCGGTAGTAAACTTTACGATTGACACGCTTGCAAAGGCCCAAGGCAAAGCTTCTGGGTTTCTACAGTACAATGACTATGACAAAAGTAATTGTTAGCAAGACATCGCCGTCAGGTGGTAAGTTACATGAGAATGCGGATATGCTACTGGCTTATTGTATACGTGTTTCTCCTAGTATTCAACTAAGATTACAACAAATTGCACTGTTTGCCGAATGAAGAAACTAAAAAGCCGGTATCAACATCTCGACTCAAGACAACTGACCATTTTAGTGACAGTGTCATATCATGCCCAAAATACGTTATACAATCCAGCCCTCGGGCCAGGTTAGTTTGGGGAGCTAAAACGTGAAATTAAAGAAAATGAAGTTGTGTGGCTCTAGAATTTTTTTGTTGTTCAGAAAATTGTTCTGACGCTATTATTATTTATGTATTTGTATATTATTGGCCTGTTGTAATATTATTCGTCTGTTGCATCATCTTCCTTTCTGTCAACGCCAGTGGCTATGGCACCATTCATATACCTCATTTAGAACGTTGTATTCATTAGATACGTCTATGCAATATAAAAGTAATTAGAGTAGTGTTTTATATAAAGTGTCAACAAGATTGCCAATGCCATCAAGAAAAAATCCAGGACTATGTGACTAGGTCTATGCTATGGCTATGCCTATGGAAGCTAAATGAAGCAAAATTTGACTTATTGAGAGTCCCGCAACCTGCCCTTCTGAGATATACATTATTCAGTTTTGTTTTTAAAACATTAACTTTAAAAGGTAAATCATTTGCAGCTGTACTTTTGGCGATTGAGTATGCTAAAGGATCAAGTGATGTGTTGTTGCAAGAAGGAACCGCAAACAGCCTTGTAACCTCCAGGTAAGGCTTGTTACTTCAGATACTTCTGTTGTTCATTCATGTGTGACAGTGATTGGCCTAGCCTTTTCTAGCCCGGCATGGCTAAAGTTCATCATATTTTTGCTTACATGCAGTATCACACTCAGACTAATTATACCTATTGTATTAATATTGCATTTTTAATTAATAAAGGCAAACATTTTAAAGCCAGTCCCTAGTGCCCTCAAAATAAATTTTCATCTCAAAGTTGCCCTGCTTTCATAACAATTCTTGCCCTTTTGGAAACCTGTTTAAAAAAATTAACTCACTGTTTATTTTAATCTTTGAATTATATTGTATTCTCAGCACTTACCATGTAGTCAGTGTGTTCTTTTGGCAAGTTTTGGAAAATATGTCATCTTCATTAGTTTTTTATAATTAATTATATAAGATAATCTTGGTTCCTTCAGTGACCCATTACAACACCTGTTTTACTCTTTGGAATTCTCTGCATCCAACAAGTAGTCAGTGTCTTCATTTGACAATTTTGAAGTTGAGACTGGACACATTTTTGGCCATGTAAACTTGTATCATAAACAATGCTATAACATTTTTGCCATGTGCCCCAATCAAAACTTCCTCTATTAATGCAATGAATCAGGTCCATTTATGCTCAGTTATGTTATGGAATACACCTGTATATAGAATGGCATTATTGCCATTTTTGGGCGATTTTTGACCGGACCCTGTCAGACATAATTTTATAATTTGTCTGATGATTTCACCAAAACTTAGTAACACATTTGCACCAATGAGCTAACATATTGTAGTTGATACTAGCCTAGTTAGGTTTTGATCTTGAACAGAGCTGAGGTGTATGAATTACTGTATATCTTCTGGTGACATGTTTCTGATTGACAGTGGGGAGACATTCACAAGCAATGCCTCGATCCTGCGCTACCTTGCGAGGGCAGCACCTGCTCTTGGTCTCTATGGAAACAGTATCATGGATCGCACCGAAGTATTACATTGTGACAAAAATCATAACCAAATGCATCTCTTGCTCTCTGGTATTAATCCCAGGGATAAATCACACTAGTTGTATTAATTTAGTAATATTAAATTTATTAGATGCACACATCCAGCAGACTTGTACGATACTAGTACATTAATTAAAATGTGTAGTCATTGTATAATAAATAAAATATTCTATATATATCTATTACAGCTTAAAATTCTTGACATGGACGGATGTTTCAAAATCATATAAATATAAGCGTACTCAGGATTGCGTTAATTGTACAGACTTGGGTTGTTTAAGAAAAATAGAACAGTGTTGCATAAACTGACATTATGTTGTGTTGAATCTGTTGATAGGTCGACCATTGGCTAGACTTCTGTACATGGCGGCTGACGTGCTTGTCCGAGGTGAAGGATGCTTTGCAGTACTTGGACAAAATACTGGCCTCGCTCACCTATCTAGTGACCAACTCTTTGAGCCTTGCTGACCTCGCTGTCTGGGATGCACTCCGAGGTAATGACGTCCAGATAGCATCCTGACAGGCCACTGTTGTCTTCATTTGGTTGACGCCACTCTGTGTCTTGATTAGTGATATTGAACATCATTGGCTATATAATCTTTATTTCATTCTATGTTTGTTTGGGCTTGGCGTAGTAAACACAAATTTCTTTAATGTCACCTAATTAGACAAACTCTAATTCAGGACATTTTATGAACAAACCCAAGTTTGGGATGCATTGTATACATTGGGCTGCAATAAAAAATTTCTTTTGGCAGGGCAGTAATAAATAAAAATAAAAAAGGATATGTGACGTTTATTGACCATTCTCAGGAGTCAGAAGCCCTTTACGATAAACACGAATGAGGTGTATTACATTGCAGGAAGCCAGGACTTCCAGAAGCTCCTTGTGGCCGGCGAAGCTCCGAGGAACGTGGCTCGCTACTACAAATTCCTCAGTGAGCTGGAGAAGTTTAAAACTGTTTCCAAGCAACTGCCGGAAGTCAAGGTGGCACCAGGCAAAGAGGTGAGTCATGTTCCCCTTTAGTTTCAAGTTTCAACGCAAAAGCACAGTTATTTCTGTTCCATTGTACATTTGAAATTCCATCTACTTAACCATCTAAATCCAGTTTCTTTTCAGTTATGTAGCAAAAAACAAAAATCAGTACCACTCGATAATTATACTTTTCGTTGTTTGTTTTGATATAGAAATATAACATAGGTGTATAGCATTATTATAAGGAAGCAGTAAGCAGATGGGGATGATTCATACATTAACAAAATAATTCAGCTACTTTATAATATTTGTCTTTATAATTATACATAACACGTGAGATTTCTACTGTACCTCATCATGTCCCAGGGAAAGAAGGAGCGCAAGGAGGAGGGGAAATTTATTGAACTTCCAGGAGCAGAGATGGGAAAAGTCGTGGTTAGATTCCCGCCAGAGGCTAGCGGGTAAGTCACTGATTCAGAAATCTTGATTTGGAGCCCATTCCCTTCCCAGTTAGTGCGTTCCCCCAGATGGATTATTCACTCAGTGCTACAGGAATGATTATGTACTGTATGCACGCATGTACTGTATGCATGGATGTACTGTGTGCACGCATGTACTGTCTGCACGCATGTACCGTCTGCACGCATGTACTGTCTGCACGCATGTACTGTCTGCACGCATGTACTGTCTGCACGCATGTACTGTCTGCACGCATGTACTGTATGCACGCATGTACTGTATGCACGCATGTACTGTCTGCACGCATGTACTGTCTGCACGCATGTACTGTCTGCACGCATGTACTGTCTGCACGCATGTACTGTATGCACGCATGTACTGTATGCATGCATGTGAAAATATGTGCATGAAAAATAGTTTAATGTAAAACTAAATCCGGTTGTACAGGACACCGTTGAGTAAGTGACTAGACCGTCTAATGATTTATAATACAAATATGACCTGACATGACCTTTAGAACAAACGTGTATTTAGCCACCAGAGGGAGCCTCCTGCTCCAGTTGTATGTGTGATTATAATAATTCGTGCAAGCGATAAATCTCTTCCTTGATTGATTAGCAAGAACAATGGGGAGCAAGGGAGTAGGGTAGATAGGGGGCGAGGGTGACAGGGAGCAAGAATGGTAGGGAAGGGAGGTGATAAAGAGTGAGGGTGATAAGGAGCGAGGGCAACAGCTCGTCTAAACTATGATGCACTGACATAAAATATGTGTAACAGCTTCCTTCACGTCGGCCATGCAAAGGCTGCACTTCTCAACCAGTACTACCAGCAGGCCTTCAAAGGCAAACTCGTCATGCGATTTGATGACACCAACCCAGCAAAGGAAGAGGAGGAGTATGAAAAGGTGAGTTGCTTGGCAACCGTAGAGGTATTAAAGTTGTTGGACAGTTATTTCTCACAGTAAGCTTGCGAGAAGTTATATCGAGATATCATATTAGTGGTGTTATTGAAAGATCGGTGTAAATTGGATATCATAAAGTAGTCATTCTCACTGAGGATAATAAATCAGTCGACCAAATTATCTAGATATTGTGTAAATGCTAGCAGCTTGAATATGTTTAAAAACAAAATTGACATATATCTCAGAAGAACGGATTAAATATACCGCATTTGACGTAATAAATGTACAGTACGCTTGAAAAAAAATTGGACCATTGAAAAATGTCAACGAATCTTCTTGTAAGCGTGCACCAACATTTTTTGTCTAGACAATAAGGTAACTGTTTAAGGTAGCTGGGGTGGCTATTATATGCTTGTCTTGAATTGATTAGCTTCAGTAGAAGTTTTTAAAGATAAATTAACCATTTCTTCACAGATTTTAGTTGAAATACTATATAACATACCAGATTTTTTTAAATTGGAGTTTTTTATTTATTTGGTTATGTTACAAGGTTTTAAAAACATTTTTGTAAATGTGAAAAAATTGCCCCCAAAAAACGAAGTTTAATCATTTTGAGGAAATCCCCAAAGAAATAAATTACATAATTATAAGTATGACAATGTAACTGATAATTTTATGGCAGATTTTGGTTAACATAAACTAATTATGTCTGCTACACCACCGTGAATAAATTAAGCAAAATGACAGCCTAAAGTGGCAGTGTATTTTTGACACAAACCCTTCACCAATCGTAATTTACTGCCATATTACATTGCATGCATGTAAGACGTGTTCATATGCACAATTGCAACATCGTGAGTGTTGTAGTTTTTCTCAAGCAATATTTGAAACATCATTTCCTGGTTATTAATGAAAACACAATCTCAACAATTGCTTGTTTTTGTATTGAAATTTATGATTTTTCATGGACGTTTTAAGTATTGTTGACAAAACATAATGGCCATTTGTAATATTGACATGTCCCCTTAATTTGCCGCCACAATAGCCCTTGAATCTGTATTTGTAACGTGTTGTCGTCTACGATATCAAGTTACGCCAGCCATCTAACAAACACGTGACATGGCGTGTTTACGATCATTTTGATTGGGCAGGGCAGGGCATGTTTACGGACATTTTGATTGGCCCGTTATCCGGCGGGGTAACCAGGTCACATATGCTTTGGTATTTCCGTTAGCCTCAAAGGTACAATAAACTACATTAACGCTGATATTTGCTGGTTTAAGTACATGATTTCGTTAGGTAGATATCTATACTGATGTGTACAAGCATTGCAGTAACTAGACAATGTGTTCTGCTTTCACTGCGAACGAATATAGCTGGTTCGAACATCGTAGCGCACGCGGACGTTACTATGGAAACATTGTCACTTTTCTGGGAAACCAAGGGGATTTCCAAAAGGACTGCGTTTTTAAAGGATGGATTGGCGAAATATGACATTAGTGCCAGGTGATTTTTGTGATGTCGATGTTTAGTTCAGTATATCCTAGCATGTTAAGAAGAAAAAATTAAAAATCAACTGATGCTAGCCGCCCCAGCCACCTTAACACTAGTGGTGTCATTTGGTGACTAATGTAGAACAACTGAAAAGTGGTGCCAACTGTTTAACACCAGATGGCGACACTTTTCAGTTGTTCTACACTGGTCAACTTACTATAATTATGGATCCTGCTGATTAAAAAAGGGGGTGTATGCTAATTAGGGCATGTCCGCTTAATAGGTCTGATATGGTACATAACTAATTATTGGATTCACGATAAGCCAATGGCTTCCTTGTCCACTTGCCATCTGGGTCTTTGCTTTGGGTGGTAATCTTGTTAAACCTGAGTGATGACGTAAACGGGTGCGACATGGTGCGACTGTTCCATGCAGGTGATTCTCGAAGACATCGCCATGCTGGGACTAAAGCCGGATGTGT
Organism: Lamellibrachia columna; assembly: GCA_963662155.1. Classification (NCBI taxonomy): domain Eukaryota; kingdom Metazoa; phylum Annelida; class Polychaeta; order Sabellida; family Siboglinidae; genus Lamellibrachia; species Lamellibrachia columna. The sequence continues at coordinate 45,542,880 of OY759262.1, read as the reverse complement.
TCACCTTCACCTCCGACCACTTTGAACGCCTGCTGAGTCTGTGCGAGAAGATGATCGAGTCGGGGAAGGCATACGTCGATGACACTGATGCGGAGACGATGAAGAAAGAGCGCGAAGAGAGGGTCGAGTCAGCTGCACGCAACAACTGTAAGTGTCGCACTTTGACTAGGGGCAATTACGGTGCCTGTTTCTTCATTTTTTCCCCTTATAATAGATGATATTTGCGACACATGCGCATCAGCACTATATTTTTTTAGGTTCCACAACCGTGGTTTCATTCTTAGCCAACAGGTGTTCGTTTCATAAATAATGTGCATGTATTCCCAGTTGAAATCCCTAAAATAGATTTAAATTTTCTGACCATGTTGTAGCTGTTGCTGAGAACCTGCGGCGGTGGCGCGAGATGAAGCAAGGCTCGGAGTGTGGCTTGAAGTGTTGCGTGCGAGCCAAGATGGACATGAAGTCAGACAACGGCTGTCTACGAGACCCGACCATCTATCGCTGCAAGAGCATGGACCATCCCCGCACGGGAAACAAATACAAGTGAGTACAGTCATGTCTCATCCGTTCTTCAATAATCCATTCTCTTTGGTAATCCACATTCTTTTGTGTGGCACAGATCTTGATACACTCTATTTCCTTCGTGATTCTGTGCTTCAAAAATTCGCATCTGTTGTTAATCCTGCCAGATCCTTGGGAACTAAAGTGTGCGAATAAACGAAACATTGCTGTATTTACAATTCAATAAATTTACTTAAACTAACAAAACATTCATATGCCTGCAGTAGCCTCAACATGACTTTGTAGTGATATGCAATGATGTTTGAAAGGAATACACAATAAGTTTTTTAAAATTGTAGTTAATGTTTCCCTTATATAACTATTAATTTAATCACATTTGAATAATAGAGTATGGACAATAACAAAATACTAAATACAAGTCACATACAACTGAAATGCCTACATCTATAAGGAATAAAGTAGTATAGTTGTAGTAAAAAATAGTTCAGAACTAGCAACTGTAATTGGAGTGAGCTATACAGGGTAACTATATATATATATATATATATATATATATATATATATATATATATATATATATATATATATACTTATTATTTTTCTCGAAAATTACACTAGCAAAAATATTGACTTGAGGAGGGATTTTTGAGCATTTTTATGTGTGTTTCCTAGAGTCTACCCGACGTATGACTTTGCCTGCCCCATCGTGGACAGTGTTGAGGGCGTCACCCATGCCCTGCGCACCACCGAGTACCACGACCGGGACGACCAGTATTACTGGTTCATTGACGCACTCGGTAAGTTACTGGTCTGGGGGGCTTCTCAAACTAACGGATCATATAAAATGGACACATTTTTAAAGTAGTAAAGATGTTGACAGTTTAGGTTAGTAAAAAGTAAAGGTAACTTATACTGTACTGCACAGTGTGTGCAGTATCTGGGACCGCTGACAGTTTAGGTTAGTAAAAGGTAAAGGTAACTTATACTGTACTGTACAGTCTGAGCAGCATCTGGGACCACTGACAGTTTAGGTTAGTAAAGGTAAAGGTAACTTATACTGTACTGCACAATCTGTGCAGTATCTGGGACTGCTGACAGTTTAGGTTAGTAAAGGTAACTTATACTGTACTGCACAGTCTGTGCAGTATCTGGGACCACTGACCGTTTAGGTTAGCAAAAGGTAAAAGGTAAAGTCATCCCCCAGGCATTACGCCTTAGGAAGCCATGAAGGCTTATATGGCCAGTGCTTAAACCTGGTTTCTGTAGTGCGAAGCAACTTAGAGTGCAGTTATACTGACTCTCCTGGACGGGACACTAGTCCATCGCAGGTACCTTCCAAACAGTGTCTGTACTCATTTGCAGCTGAGTAGACTGAGGCAAAGTAGGGTAAACGAAATTGCCTAAGCTTCGAAAACGAACCGTGCCCAGTGTGGGTCTTGAACTCACAACCCTCGAATTTAGAGTCCAACACCTTAACCACTAGGCCACGGCTGGTAACTTATACTGTACTATACAGTCTGTGCAGTATCTGGGACGACTGACCGTTTAGGTTAGCAAAAGGTAAAGGTAACTTATACTGTACTGCACAGACTGTGCAGTATCTGGGACCACTGACCGTTTAGGTTAGCAAAAGGTAAAGGTAACTTATACTGTACTGCACAGTCTGTGCAGTATCTGGGACCACTGACAGATTAGGTTAGCAAAAGGTAAAGGTAACTTATGCTGTACTGCACAGTCTGTGCAGTATCTGGGACTGCTGACAGTTTAGGTTAGTAAAGGTAAAGGTAACTTATACCATACTGCACAGTCTGTGCAGTATCTGGGACTGCTGACAGTTTAGGTTAGTAAAGGTAAAGGTAACTTATACTGTACTGCACAGTCTGTGCAGTATCTGGGACCACTGACAGTTTAGGTTAGCAAAAGGTAAAGGTAACTTATACTGTACTGCACAATCTGTGCAGTATCTGGGACCACTGACAGTTTAGGTTAGCAAAAGGTAAAGGTAACTTATGCTGTACTGCACAGTCTGTGCAGTATCTGGGACTGCTGACAGTTTAGGTTAGTAAAGGTAAAGGTAACTTATACTGTACTGCACAGTCTGTGCAGTATCTGGGACTGCTGACAGTTTAGGTTAGTAAAGGTAAAGGTAACTTATACTGTACTGCACAGTCTGTGCAGTATCTGGGACCGCTGACAGTTTAGGTTAGCAAAAGGTAAAGGTAACTTATGCTGTACTGCGCAGTATGTGCAGTATCTGGGACTGCTGACAGTTTAGGTTAGCAAAAGGTAAAGGTAACTTATACTGTACTGCACAGTCTGTGCAGTATCTGGGACCACTGACAGTTTAGGTTAGCAAAAGGTAAAGGTAACTTATACTGTACTGCACAATCTGTGCAGTATCTGGGACCACTGACCGTTTAGGTTAGCAAAAGGTAAAGGTAACTTATGCTGTACTGCACAGTGTGTGCAGTATTTTGGGACTGCTCAAAGTGTTTACACTCCGCCGCTGTTATGTTGGAAAGTAAGCGGTCAGGGTTGGGGGTAGATGTGTACAGTTGAGGATTGTAGTAGACTCGTAATACATTGATAACATTGCTGCTGTCTGAAGACATTTTTATATAAACAAGAATATGCAGAAGTGCTTCGAAAGTTTTAATGTTGGAAGGGCCTTTTTCATCATGTCTTATGTGTTCCACGCTGAATATTTTATATAGTCTCATTTATTGTTTTTTTTTTAATATATCTCTTGCGTGTAGGCTTATTTTGAATAATAACATGATAGAGTGCTCAGTGAATATGGCGCTATGTACAATTTTATTATAATTATTATTATGACAGGTCTACGTAAGCCATACGTGTGGGCCTACAGTCGCCTCAATCTACAGAACACTGTCATGTCCAAGAGAAAGCTGACTTGGTTCGTCAACGAAGGGATTGTTGATGGCTGGTAGGTCACACTGTTTCATTCACTGTGACAAATGTAATAATACAAAGCCTTCTGTCGCACCTAAATCCTTAGAAACCCAGGCTCGGAGGCACATCAAATGAAAGAGTTGGGCAATGTCAAACTCAATGTACAATGTCTAAGTTGTCAACAGATGGATGCATACACTAGGGAGCATACACTAGGGAGCATACACTAGGGAGCCGAGGGCGGTAACCACTTTTAATAAGATAGGTATTCAGGTGACAACATCATGTTATGTATCCTAGTGACCTAACACTAATAGGAGGTGAATTTGAAAGAGTTGGTGCAGCAACCGAGAAAGCCTTTGTTCCAATGTTTGTCTCAACCCTAGGAACAGAACATGTGGTGTGCTGCTAAGTGTTACAACTGTATCATGGTGTCGTGTCTTACTTTGCAGTGTGTAGTTACTTGGAACAACTGTAATGTTACATGTCATAACTGTAATGTTGTATTAATAATTACACATACAACATGTTGTTTAGCACTGTAATATGTTAGTACAACTGTAGTTTCACTGTAACATATTACAACCGTAATGATGTGTGTTACAATTGTAGTGTCACGTTGCATATTACCACTGTAATTGTTCCTTGTTGCAACTGTGACAAACTGTTCCATGTTACAACTATAGTGTTATGTTACATGTTACAGCTATAGTGTTATGTTACATGTTACAACTATAGTGTTAAGTTACATGTTACAGCTATAGTGTTATGTTCCATGTTACAACTATAGTGTTATGTTACATGTTACAGCTATAGTGTTATGTTACATGTTACAACTATAGTGTTATGTTACATGTTACAGCTATAGCATGTTCTTACTTAGTAACATCACATTAGTAAAAACAGTAAGATACAAATTCATGATAACTGTTTGGCAGCATTCACTACTTATGATATAATTTAGGGGTGGGAAAAATTGAAGGGGCGACTAAACACTGGGGTGGCTCTGTATTTCCATATTTGTCATGTGTGTACAAACTGCCTCACAGGGACGACCCCAGGTTCCCGACTGTGCGGGGGGTTCTCCGTCGAGGGATGACTGTAGAAGGACTCAAGGAGTTTATCATCTCCCAGGTGTGTTTCCAACAAACCAGGATAACCACAAGTTATGACAAAATAGAGGCTACCTGAAATGACCATTGATGCATCTTATGGATACCTTAAGAATCATTTGTCGACACCTTTTGAAGAACAAACGCCTGTCCATGACAACACACGGCTAATCCTAATATGCAAATAGTTGACAAATTATCGTGTCAACAAAGAGAACATTGACCGACAATGACGCCGACCAGTTTTTAATATAAAAGAATGCGTAGCATCTCAAAGCAAAAAAATCAACCTGAAGTTTAAGTGATTCCAAACATTAATGTGCACATATCAAATAAAACGTTTTTTTTTAATCAGGTCAGCCAATCAAAGACCAAGTTACACCATGTTTGGCAGTCTTGACTGACAAACAATGTGCACAGCATCACTGAGAGAAACTTACATCATCATAAAACCATAACATTTGAGTTTTAAAAGTCGATGTTCTTTCCGTGATTTCCTGCAGGAATTGCACAAAGTAACTGTGATTTCTGGTTGATGACTATAGGTGGTGAACCATGAAGTAGTTACTGCTTTGTTTCTGGCAAGAAATAACAGCTGCTCCCTTACATGTTGCAGGGTTCGTCACGATCGGTTAACATGATGGAATGGGACAAGATTTGGGCCGTTAACAAGAAGGTAACACCATTATGCTTTTGTCATGTAATTTGTCTGGGAACATGAAGGTTTCAGGTTAAGACATTTATTATGAGATCTGTACTTTTTGCTGATTGGTTGATTAAGCCTGTTGTATAACCAATGTTTTCCAACAGGTGATTGATCCAATAGCTCCACGTTTCACCGCACTGCTGAAGGACAAAGCTGTGCCTGTAAATGTCGACGGAGTGACTGAAGAGGCAAAGGACATTGCTAAGCATCCCAAGGTCGGTGTTGTTATTGTCGTGAGCAATTTATACACTTTTAGATAAATTTTACTGTGGCTGGTATGATTTTTTTAAGCAGAAATGAAGAAAGATAGTACCTAGGAAAGTGCACTGCTTTTACTTAAAGTTTGCAGTTTTGCAAGGAGGCACTTTTTACAAACTTTTTCATTTCGCAAATTTGCTCTACTAAGACCTAAATCTATATTTTGTCCTAGAGTGATTTAAATGAGGGGAGTTTTTTCAAAGAAAAATGCTAGCAATTCTGTCTGTAGATGAACCAGATAATTAAGTAAGACATTTTTGTTGTGTTCTATGTAAAATAATATGAATGAGGACTTAGTAGTTATTATTCACATGTACTCATTGTGATAAGTGTAATTATCTGCAGAACATGACCGTCGGTACGAAGAAGGTTTGGTACACCGGCAAAGTGTTGATAGATGGCGCTGATGCAGAGACGCTGTCAGTGGGCGAGATGGTCACCTTCATTAACTGGGGAAACCTGGTGGTGAAAGCTGTGAACAGGTGCGACATTCAAGTTGTTCTTCGTAAGAATAGCTGACGGCTAAAGTAGCTACGTACTCTACAACTGGTGCTGTTTTGCCTGCTGCAGCTGCTGGTTTAGATACTGGTAATAAGTGTAAAAACAGTAGAATTGTACTTAATAAATAATAATATTGTTATTTCAATGCAGTTAGTTGCAGGTAGTTATCCATACAAAACTTGCTGTTGATGTTAGCTGATCAAATTTCTTATGAAATTTCTTACTACCAAAATATAGTTGGACAACATTTATTAAGCATTTAATTGACAGCCAATTTTTTTTACAATGTTGAGGCTTGTTATTACTTGATTGCAGAAACAATGCTGGTGAAATCGAGTCGATAAAGGCTGAGCTGAACCTGCAGAATACGGTAGGTTGTGTTGAGATAATGTTTTACCTCGGTTACAGTTTACGGTATAAAGACCTGTTTACATGAGTGTCAAGTTGGTCAACTGACAGTGTGTTGCGTGATAACGTGGTGCTAGAATCATTCATGTAAGCATGCTGGTGATACCAGTTAGGTACGGTATAAAGGCCTATTTACATGAGTGTCAAGTTGGTCAACTGACAGTGTATTGCGTGATAACGTGGTGCTAGAATCGTTCGTGTAAGCACCCTGGTGATACCAGTTAGTGAAGCCAGTTTGTGGCTACGATTGTGTCAGCGGAATTGGGACTGGTCCCAATTTGGAAAAAAATGGTTGGCCGTGATTTTGTACAGTGACCAATCAGTGAACAACAACAGGTGCACCCATCATGACCTTTCATTAAAGCTCACTTCGGAAGTGGCGCGAGTAAATATCTAGGTCGCATTATCTAGACATGTCACTAAATGTATACATAATTTCACACAGACAGCTCGAGTAAACCGGTCAGTTTGACTACAATCATGCCAACTGAGGCTGAGTTTGTGATTTGACCACCAGGACTACAAGAAGACGCAGAAGCTGACGTGGTTGGCGGAGACGACGAAGGCACCCCTGGTGCCAGCGGTGTGTGTCTACTTCGACAACATCATCAGCAAGGCGGTGTTGTCGAAGGACGACGACTTCAAGGACTTCGTCAACAAAAACACCAAGGTATGGTGGAAGTTTGTCTGGCTTGAGACGACTGACGCTGAGAAATGTTGCCATTAAACACTCCTTCCTCAATTCACTTTGCCCATTGTGAATCAAGGTCCTTGATGTTCAGACATAGATTTAACAAGATTGCCATCCCAAACAACAAGTTCCAGATGCCAAGTGGACAAGGAAGCCATTGGCTTATCGAGAGTCCAACAATTTTCTCATCTATGTGTAGTCCGCCCTTATCAAATATCTGTCAATTCTATTTTTAAACATATTCACACTACTAGCATTAACACAATCATTTGGCAGTTTGTTCCATTCATTTATCACCCTCTGTGAGAAAGAGTACTTTCTCATGTCCAACATACACTGCTCCTTAACTAATGCTGCTTTGTGTCCTCTGGTTCTACTGCCTTCTTTAAGTTTGAAGAACATATTCCTTTCAACATCCTCATAACCATTCACTATTTTAAACACTTCTATTTGGTCTCCTCTTAGTCTCCTGGTCTCTAATGTTGTCAAACCACATTGTAATAAGCGACTTTCGTAATTAAGGTCTCTCAATTCTGGAATCATTTTAGTTGCTCTTCGTTGTATTCTTTCTAGCTTGTTTATGTCCTTTTTACGATACGGCCTCCATGCTTGTATACAATATTCCAAATGTGTTCTAACTATTGCTTTGTACAGGGGTACAATTAGCTGTTTCTCCTTATACATGATAGTTCTCCTAATTAGCCCTAGAATTTGATTTCCTTTTGAAGCAGCAATCCTACATTGCTCTGAAACATTCATGTCATCACCAAATGTTACTCCTAAGTCCTTTTCTTGTGTGGTTCTACCTAGTACAGCATCCCCCATTTTATATTCTTCGTCCATGTTTCCATGTCCTATGTGTATACATTTACACTTCCCAAAATTTATCACATTTGCAATTTTTTTGACCATTTAACTAATTTATCTAGATCATCCTGTAAACTTTGTTTATCTGTATCATTAGTAACCTTTCTGAATACTTTTGTGTCATCTGCAAATTTGAGTACTTTGCTAGATATGTCATCTTCCAAATCATTTATATATATTAAAAACAGTATAGGGCCTAATACTGATCTCTGTGGTACCCTACTCAAAACAGATTTCTAGTTTGAAATCTCACCATCTACTATTACTCTCTGTCTTCTGTGTGTAAGCCACTTTTCTATCCAGTTGTTTACATCATCATGGGCTTTTAGTTTAAGTGTTAACAATCTTTGATGTGGCACTTTATCGAAAGCTTTCTCAAAATCTAAGTAGACAACATCCACTGGTGACCCGTCATCTACCCACTTTGTAATTTCTTCAAAAAAAAGCATAACAGATTGGTTAGACATGACCTTGCTTTTAGGAACCCATGTTGAGATGTATTTATTAATTTATGTTTTACAAGGAATTCCACCATGTGGTCTCTAATTAATGTTTCGAGTAATTTACATACAACTGATGTTAACTCACTGATCTGTAATTTTCTGGCTTGTTCCTCGATCCCTTCATGAGGTGCATCATTAGCTTAAGTAATATGAGCAGTCAGTTTAATAATTAAAAGTTAATCATTAAAATCTTCCGGGATACTTTAGCCCTTTTTTCGCCAAATTTTCACTGGACCAGATCAGAAATAATTTATCCAATGACTTCACGGAAACAAAAAATTTTAAATTACAAATGAGCTAGCATATCATAGCGGATACTATATGTTTTATTTTTTGCAAAATGATTCTAAGCAAAATGAGTGAAAAGTATAATTGTAGAGGCCATTTTAACTGTCAGGTAGTCTTCCACACTGCTGGGTGAACCTAATTAAACTGCTCCTGGCCACTTCAGACAGAATACGTGATGGTAGGGGACCCTGAACTGGCGGCTCTCAAGAAGGGAGACATCATCCAGCTGCAGAGACGAGGCTACTTCATCTGTGACTCGCCCTATGAGGCCACCAGGTAATACTTTCTTTTGTCATCCCCTTAAACTTGGTGATATGATGAGTACCGTCCAGTATTTGTGCATTATCCTTGTATATGTGTCATCAAGTGATTTGTCCAGAGGGCCCATGATTCACAACCATTTATACGAGGACTAGTTCAACAGTAGTGCCGTAGATATAGTTTGGTGTGTCCGTGTTTGGTGTGTCCGTGTTTGGTGTGTCCGTGTAGGGGAGCCCTCCAGAGTTTGTCAGTTAATACAAACATTCCAGGCACTTGAAGTCTACAAAGTTGACCTAATAAAGGCTAATACAGTTGCAATTTTATCAGATTGATTCCCAATAATATTACTGACTTGAAATTATATTTTTTGAAGACATTCCATCGTTACATTTTTCGGACTGTTCTACACTACTAATATACTGGTAGTGGCATTTTCATGATGTGTGGTGTTTGAGATGTGTATGTCTTCTATTTGACGACTTCTGTGTGTATCATGCAAACCTTGGCTCGTGTTAGTCATGTGTAATTGTCAACTGACATGGCTTGTCTCTGCCTGAAGTCGTCACAGCAGTCGAGCCAGTCCCTGCATTCTTATCTACATCCCTGATGGACACACCAAGGAGATGCCGTCATCTGGCTCCAAACACAAGGACGTGGGCAGTGCCAAGGAAGTAAGTGTAGGATGCCCAGCGTTCTTATATTTTCCTATATTTCTTATATTTTTATTGCAATTCCTATATTTAAAAAAAAAATCCTGTATTTTCCTAATAATTGTGGAGTTTTGGAGGTTTCTTGCGATTCATCACACTAAAAAATGGTGCATGTCTACCTCGGTGGTTCTTTTACATCACCAATTAATGAAATGAGATCAATATTAATGTGATCATCCGAATCATGATGGATACATAGTCCTCCTCGCCATTACGGTCACCCTGGGACAGTCCCAGAGTACAAATACAAAGTATAAGACAATAGTCCTGCTTATACAGTAACCTCGCTATTCATGTCACTTTGGCCCAGATGAGGTGACTAATAGTGAGGTTCCACTGTATGTACTTCGGAAAAATCGCTGGCAATGTTACGAACCCTGAAGTACATTAGTGATCTTACCCCATGTAAAGTACAGTCGTGGTCTTTCCCCATATAAAGTACAATAGTGATCTGACCCCAACCACTGGTGATACGAGGGTGTCGTACTTTACAGCGAGCCCAGTCTGCGAAGGGGAAGGCAGCGGAGAAGTCTCCACAGGAGGAACAGCCGCCAGCTGCTCCGGCGTCCAGCGGTGATGCGGCCGCGATTGACCAACAGATTACTGACCAGGGCAATAAAATACGAAGACTAAAGGGAGAGGAAGCTGCCAAGGTATAATCACGAGTTGTTTTAACACGACATTGATATGTAATATGCTTGGATCATCTCTGATAATTACATCATGTATCTGAAGTGTACGTAGTGGTTAAAACACCAGACTCAATCGAGAGAATCTGGGTTTGAATGCTCTTGCTGCTGTTTTGGGCAGTTTTGTTAATGAGTTTCTCGCCACATACAGAGGCGGATATGCAAACGAATAGTCTGCTCAGTAATTGCGTTAAGGCTGAAACCTTCCCAGAGAATTCAAGTTGGTGTTGGAATGAACAGGTCTGACGGGGTGAAGTATAAAGTGCTCTGAACAGTCATATGGACTGGATACTGCGCTGTGTAATACTTTTACTTTTGTATATAGATATCATGCATATTTCAGCTGGATGACCGAGAGCAGATTTAAGTTAAATGCTGATAAAACTGTTTCGTATTATTGGTACACATCGAGACAGCGTGACAAAATTAAGTGTTTTTTTCCTACACCTGTCCTAAGCCATAATGTCACACCAACAGCCTCCGCTTGGTATCTTGGAGTTACCTTTGACTTCAGTTTTATACAGCATATTTCTAAAAAAAATTCATTGCTGGTATCATGACCTTTGCTGTATTCAGAAACTATTGCAACTGTTGGTGTTGGCTTAGACCTGACTGTTGTTTTTGCAGGAGATGATTGGGAAAGAAGTGAAGGCTCTATTAGCCCTGAAGGAACAGTACCAGGCAGCGACAGGGACTGTGTGGCAGCCACAGAGTGCTAAACCCAGCGGACAGAGCAAGGCAGTCGGAGCCGACACCAGTAGCACCCCCAGTGGCAGCAATGGTAAACAGGTAGAGGAGCTACTGGGCAAGATCGAAGCTCAGGGTAACAAAGTGAGACAACTGAAGGACTCTGGCGCTTCAAAGGTACGGAAACCGGTTGTATGGTTTCTTAATAACCGAGAAAGGTATTTCAGACATTCCGTTTAAAAAACGAGGAGATTGGTCAGTCGCTCTACTGAAAGTTCTCAGGAAAACAAATAGCTCTCCTTACTTAAAATGTTAGTGAAGTCTAAGCAGATTACCTGTCTCAGAATTATATATTTAACTTCAGTAACTGATTGACCATTTTCACACTGACTGCTAATGGCACTCAGGTATTTAAATAATTTTTATTATTTTAACCCTAGGAGTGACCAACGATAAATTTCCACAGTACACACAAATCAGAGTTATTAAAAATTCGTAACATCACTAATAATTATCGCACAAATGTGATTGAGGTGTCATTTTGTTGCCAAAAAGACTGATAAAAACTACAGCACATAACCTTATCATTGGGATGTTACTATTTGAATTTCATCAAAAAAAAGAAAACAAACGTTTTAATTTTCACCCTGCCACCAGGTAATTACCGAGTGGCTGTATGTCCCTATGTCCAATTGGAAAAATGTAGCCATACATATTAGCTACAAAATAAAACAATCGTCACAATAAAAAAATCCTTTTCAGGCTGACGTTACAGCTCAGGTAAAAACCCTGCTAGATCTTAAAGAGCAGTACAAAACAGCAGCTGGAAAACCATGGCAACCTGGCGCCAAGATGGAAACAAAGGCAGCCACCAGTAGCGCCCCCAGTGGCACCGATAGTAAAGAGGTAGAGGGGCTACTGGGCCAGATCGACACGCAGGGCAACAAAGTGAGACAATTGAAGGAGTCTGGCGCTTCAAAGGTATGGAAACTGCTCTGACATTGGTGTGTGTTTTCATTATAACTGACTATGGTATTTTTAGTAGATTGTTGCTGACTGAGTCGTACTCCATTCACCCATTTTCATGACTTGCAACTTGATTTGGAATTCAGAGAGATTCTGGACTTGACTAGGATTTGGAGGTCATTGCCGTGCGAAGCTTAACTTGCCAGTGGTGGCTCGAAACGTGCGAAAAATTAGACCATGTTGTGACATGAGACCACGTTGTTGTGACATGAGACCACGTTGTGGTGACATGAGACCACGTTGTTGTGACAAGTGACCACGTTGTTGTGACATGAGACCACGTTGTTGTGACAGGTCACACTGAAAACAATAACAAGTCAGGTTTGTTTTCTTCAGGATGGGATTAAATGATAGTTCACTATTAAAAGGGTTTTGTTATTAAGACAATCATGAAGACAAGCCACTTGTATTCTGTTACAGATCCATGGGGAAAATTGTTAATCAAAGTCTAGGTGTAGTAATAATGTTCTAAAAACAGTAACATATATCCTGATAATAGTAATAGATAAGGTTATTGTAATAGTTCGTTACTGTCCACCACTGTTTGACAATTATTATATTTAGTGTATACAACTGTTTGTGGATTATCAGATATACTGGACAGAACCAGCACATGACCTAAGCCCTGTTCGAAAGTAATGTATTTTTGTCACTTAATGTTTGTCTGTTTGTATTTCACGAACGACTTACATTACATTACTTTATTTTTGTCTTCATCTTGCAAAGATATACATTTACGATTGTGTAAACCCTTTTCAGGATGCCGTTACAGCTCAGGTGAAAATCCTGCTGGATTTAAAAGCGCAGTACCAAACAGTAGCTGGAAAACCCTGGCAAATTGACTCCAAGGCAAAAACAAAGGCAGCCACCAGTAGCGCTCCTGGTGGCAGCAATAGTAAGCAGGTAGAGGAGCTACTGGGCAAGATCGAAGCTCAGGGCAGCAAAGTGAGGCAATTGAAGGGCTCTGGTGCTTCAAAGGTACGGAAACTACTCTCTCTTGGTTGTGTGTTTTCATTAATAAAAAGAATATAAAAAGTTATCTTTTGCAATCATGAGATTGAATAAAAGTACAGATACAAAATAGTAATTTGCTAAAATTATATGCGTACATTTAAGTTAGAAAATATTTTAAAGAAACTAAAATAAACTATACATATCATAAAAGGATTACTAGAAAAAAGGTGCACATGAAACAGTTATTAAAATGTATAGTCGCTAAATATTGTATTATCTACATTATAAAATAATGTCTCTGAGCACACACATGAAAGAATAATGTCTCTCTGAGCACACACATGAAAGAATAATGTCTCTCTGAGCACACACATGAAAGAATAACTTAAAAACGCACCATGAACCGTTCTTTGGCCTGTTTGTTTTTACTCTGATTGGCTAGTTATTGGAGTTATTTACTTCCATGTTTACTGCTCACCCGATATGTTTTTCTACCTGTCGGAGAAAGATGGAAGCACTGGGTGAATTGAGTTGTGAGCCACTCTCCAGAGGGCGTCACTGTGGCTCCTTTACTAGAAAATATTTGTTGTGTGTCGATCAAGCATCAGGTAATTACTGCTGCGCTTGGTTTGTTGCTTCATGAACAGGTATAGCTAGTGGTATCAGTTTTCCTTTTGAAAATGCATCATTATGATTGTGTAAGTCCTTTTCAGGACGACGTTACAGCTCAGGTGAAAATCCTGGTAGATTTAAAAGCACAGTACCAAACAGCAGCTGGAAAACCCTGGCAACCTGGCGCCAAGTCGGAAACAACGGCAGCTCCTGCGATGACCGCTAGTGCCCCTAGTGTCTGCAGTGGTAACCAGACTGAAGAGCTTCGGGTGAAGATTGACGCCCAGGGTAATACAGTGAGGCAACTGAAGAGCTCCAGTGCTTCGAAGGTAAGTGTTTGTTTATTGTTGCTATGACTGACTTTCCTGGTACTAAACACTTTGTCGTACATTTGTCAACAACTATAATCTGCTTTATTTGGTAATATTGTTCTTGTCTGTCTACAATCACAAGTTGTATGTTGTATGTGGTTGGTCTTACAGTGTATAGAAGTTGACTTGGTGTGAATTACTAAAATATGTGGGGGGGTGGTAGTTCATCGATATAACACCAGACTGTCGATCGAGTGGACCGGGCTTTCCATCCGCCTGCTGCCATTTCGAAACTTGGGCAATTTCATTCATCCTACATTACCTGTGTGTTTCGGAAGATACACTTAAAGCCGTTGGCCCCTTCGACGTGGTGTCTGTGCCAGGGGAAGTAAAAGATCCTACACATGGGGTAAATATATAACCTGTCATGAACTCCCCAACTCTAGAAAAGGAAAACTCTAATAACCCAGGCTGTAGGAGTTGCGACCACAGACATAGTAGCAATGGAAAATGATGCTGGCAAACTAAATGCAAGGCGAGGGCAACCGTGACTCGAGGAAACCCACTCAACAATGTCAACATGTCATATAATCCGAAGTGTATACAGACCAGCCTGTTGTTCAGAATACTGGAAAAGTAAAGTATAAGAACATTTTGTACTACAGTGTCAGAGAAAGAGTTGTTGATCGATTGTCCTGTGTCTCTGTCACCCCTGAAGTTCCATGTCTTGTCACCAGGAGGACGTGGATGCGGCGGTGAAGCAGTTGTTGGCTCTGAAGGCGAGCTACAAGGAATTGACAGGAGAGGATCTGGCTGCAGGAGGCAAGGGCAAGAAAGGCAAGAAGCAGGAATCTGGCAGTGGAGGCAAGCCGAAGGCTGAGAAAGCAAAGCCCCAGCAGAATCAGAAGAAGGCTCCGGAGCAACAGGCTGGAGCACAGGCTGGAGAGCGAAAGAAGATCTCCAGGTACCAGTATTTATAGGTCTTCCTCAATTAATTGTTTTCACTCATCTCATTTCAGACTCATTTAGCCCAAAATTGAGTCTAACTACTAGTCACTACGACATGCTGGCTCGTAGTCAGTACAACATGCTGGCTCGTAGTCACTACGACATGCTGGCTCATAGTCACTACAACATGCTGGCTCGCAGTCACTACGACATGCTGGCTCGTAGTCACTACAACATGCTGGCTCGTAGTCACTACGACATGCTGGCTCGTTTGTGCATATCTGTTATTCAGTTTTCATTAAATTGTTGCATAACAAATTATTTGTGATTGTATCCCATAAAAATTCTTTAAAAAAAAACAACAAAAGCGGTCCACGTGTATATACTATGACAAGACTACTCACACTTTCACACACTATAGATTTGAGTGTCAAAGAACCTGAATCGTGATATGCTATGGATGAATCAGGGGACATAATTAATTAAACATTATGCAGTTGAACTTTATTTGTGGCTGGTTTAACTTAATTTATATGTATGTACGTACAATGTACATACAATGTGCATACAATGTGCATACACACACACAAACTATTTTCTGAAGTCTGACTAAGTTTACACAGAATTTATTTTTCAAATGTCATTTTAAAATGTAGAAAAACTATGGTTAGCTTTCTGATGCTGACTATATCAGATGTTAAGGATGCAAAGTATGATTGTTCTTATTGTGAAATATTGTATGGTATAAACTGTATCAGCCTGCAATGTAAACATGATGAGTCTAAACATTCAAAATTGAACAGATAACAGTGAAATTATATGAAAAACATTGCGGTTCATTAAAACACATCTGGGTGATTAACGTAGTAGAATAGGCATAGTTTATACTATAAAACACGATTTTATGACAAAAGAGACCTTGTACCTTTAACAAACCATTGTTTGCATGACATGTGTTTGCCCAAGCCCTTCACGTGGGGTTAGCGCAGAAGATGTGTCGCCAAGTGGGACTGACTGTCAGTGGGTTTGTTTGTTGAATAGACTGGGTCTCGAGAGCAAGAAGGAAGAGAACTTGTCTGATTGGTACTCTCAGGTAAGTTGTTAGTTTATTTGATTTGCAGCCATAGACGAGGTTGTTCCAAAGCCGAGAACATCGATAACGTGTATTCTGTTGGGGAACTATTTTTATTTTACTGAAGTGAAGCTAGTCAATGTGATTGTGAATGTTTGAGTTTGTTTCTTACTGGTCAGGTGATAACAACACTTGAAATGATTGAGTGTGTTTCTTACTGGTCCGGTGATCACAAAAACTAAGGTGATTAAATGTGTTCTTGCTGGTCAGGTGATCACAGAGACAACTAAGGTGAATAAATATGTTCTTGCTGGTCAGGTGATCACAAAGACTAAGGTGATTAAATATGCTATTGCTGGTCAGGTGATCACGAAGGCCGAGATGATCGAGTACTATGACATCAGCGGGTGCTACGTGCTGCGACAGTGGTCGTACAGCATGTGGGAGATGATCTCGCGTTGGTTTGATGACAAGATCAAGGCGATGGGCTTCCAGAACTGCTACTTCCCCATGTTTGTGTCAGCCGCAGCCCTCGAGAAGGAGAAGGAACACATTGAGGACTTCGCTCCCGAGGTATGCAGTCTCTCTGCAGTCTGTCCACAGTCTGTCTGCAGTGAACACTCACTATCAACAGACACATATTTTTATGTATGTACGTGCAATGTACATATAATGTACATACAATGTGCATTCACACAAGCACAAACTATATACACGCAAATATGAATTAATCCGATTGCTGATACAATGTGACTGCTGCAACAGTTTCCAGTTCACGACGGCAAGCGAGAATCAACTGAGTAGACTGCTACATTCTTGGCCTGTCGCTAGGTCGTGATAGTGTTGTTTTTGACAAACCTCAGGGACATGTGGTGTTAGCTGAAATGGCCATCTCTGTTTCACGCTGAAGGGTCATGGAAAATAGACTACAGCAATGTTTGATCATGAAAGAATGGAAATGACAAAGTGATAGTTTAAATTATCTACATTATGTGACAAATAACATTAACTCTCATGAAGTTTTCTAAGGTTTCTTTTTGACTGAAACATGTTTAATTATCTTCTGACGAGTTCGTTTTGTGTTTCATCCTTGTGCAGGTTGCCTGGGTAACGAGGTCTGGCCAATCAGAGCTGGCTGAGCCAATCGCTGTACGTCCAACGAGTGAGACGGTGATGTACCCATCGTACGCCAAGTGGGTGCAGTCTCACCGGGACCTCCCCATCAAACTCAACCAGTGGTGCAACGTCGTGGTCAGTCAACCAGTTCGCTTCCTTAACCTACTTCCGTCTCTGTAAAAGTGTCAATCTGAAAGTATGCCAAATGTTGTTGTTTGATGTAATGTGATATATATGTATGCTATTACACTGGCCTCTCACTATATAGACCACCGGTGATACGAACAACCTCTTAAAAGGAGCAACATTGAAATCCCGTTTTATGTACTCATGGATATAAGGAACATCGGATGTAAGGAACAGGTTGACCATGTCTCGTCATGTTCCATGTAGCAAGAGTAAAAAAGAGTATTTTTTGCTCAACTAATGGCAGCTGATTAAAAACTTACAACATTTCTGAAGGTGACGTGAGATTTTAATGACACCATGTTGTGAGTACATGAATTTTCCATCTTAGCGGTGGGAGTTCAAGCATCCCCAGCCCTTCCTGCGAACCCGGGAGTTCCTGTGGCAGGAGGGACACTCGGCCCATGCCAACCAGGAAGATGCCGTTAAGGAGGTACGTGGGTGTCTTATCTTATCACTCTAATTGTGTCTGGTATTAGAAATACCTGGGGCTGTGTCGCTATTGTTTGTGTATTCCTGAATGCGGTTTTAATTTGGTAATTATATCTTCAGAATTAAATATAGTCAACGTATATTTGTATTGAAATTCTGTATAAATCCATATAACTTTTTTGTTGGTTAATCGGCCTATAATAGCATTCTATTCTGATCGGATGTCGCCAACTGTCAGGCTACAAAATATATCTACATCAAATGAAATCACCTAGGTTTTGTCAGAAACCTGCCATGCATCAAAAGTAGTTGTGCTTTCACTGCAATAAGTTTGACTGCTATAAGTTTGTCATTCGATCTGGTACTTTTGTGGTGAAGAAAAAAAATATGTACTTAATCACGATTTATCCATTTTAAACAATATGTGTAAATACCAGATATATCCGAATTGCATCTGGGAAATTTGTATGATGTCGCAAGTCTGGGTCTATCTGTGTTTATCTGTGTATTTAGTTCTGTATGTGTCATCTACATGTCAGTGTTGATGTTGTACACAGGTGTACACGATCCTGGATCACTACCGAGACGTGTACGAGTACCTGCTGGCCGTGCCTGTGGTGCAGGGACGCAAGACAGAGAAGGAGAAATTTGCTGGGGGAGACTACACCACCACAGTGGAGGCCTTCGTGTCAGCCAGTGGTCGCGGTATCCAGGTGGGTGTGTTAGTAGCGGCCTTTGTGTCAGCCAGTGGTCGCTGTATCCAGGTGGGTGTGTTATTGGAGGCCTTTGTGTCAGCCAGTGGTCGCGGTATCCAGGTGGGTGTGTTAGTAGCGGCCTTTGTGTCAGCCAGTGGTCGCTGTATCCAGGTGGGTGTATTATTGGAGGCCTTTGTGTCAGCCAGTGGTCATGGCATCGAGGTGGGTGGTGTACAGTGGTTGTGGCATCCAGGTGGGTAGTGTACAGTGGTCATGATATCCAGATGCTAACCAAACAATCATTCAACTACTCAACCAACAAATGAACCAACTTACCAACCATACAGCCGATCAACCAACCATTCAACAAACCAACCTACCAACCAATGAAGCAACCAACCAGATGTCCAACAAATCAACCAAATAACCCACCTACCAATCATCCAGTCCATCAACTACCTACAAACATACCTACCATCCAAACATCTTCATCAACTGAACCAACCAACCTAGTAGTTATTCAACCCACCATCCAATCATACAACCAGCCAATGAACCAACCATGTAGTCCACCAATCATCCAGCCATCCCAGCAACCATCCAACAGTGTGTCTAGTTACACGTGGTGTACGACTAATGTTGCGTTCCAATGCACTCGTATTTACTGTGAATACGAGTTCTCGACATGTAAGTAGTTCATGACCCTCGGTCAAGTTGCTTTTACGAGTCGCCATCTCGGGATCCCATTTAACTTCTTGAGTCAGAACGATTTGTACGGGGTCGCGAGAACTCTATTTACATGTCTTGAAGTCGTATTCATAGTAAATACGTGCGCACAACAATACAAGTTGTGGCACCACACAGTGGAAAAAGAAAAAACCTGACTGTTCTTGGGCTGTAATCTAGTGGACAACAACTACACTAAACACAATGATGCCCTGTTGTGGATAACAATGCAGATCATGTAGAGATCACATCCTTGCGTTTCAGGCTGCCACATCACATCACCTGGGTCAGAACTTCTCAAAGATGTTTGACATCTCATTTGAAGATCCTGACTCGAAGGAGAAGCGATTCGCCTACCAGAACTCGTGGGGTCTGACCACTCGCTCCATCGGCATCGTCGTAATGGTTCACGGCGACAACATGGGACTTGTACTGCCACCTAGGATAGCGTGTATCCAGGTACGTTTGTTGGCAGCCAAACAAGGCTTGAGTTTACATCATTGTAATCCTAATTGTCTCATAGGCAGACCAGAAATGCGGCGACCACTCATTTATGAGACATAGGCATTTGAAAATATACAAGGCTCTGAAAAAGCATGCTCAAAATCACCCTAAATAATATTTTTGTGTAAACAATTAGATATGGTGTTACATTTCTGGTTAAGCTATGTACATTAACACTGACAGCGCAGTGCTGTATGCATAATTAGTCTGCGTATGAGGAATATATGTGTATGTATATAAGTGTCTATACACGCATGCACACCCAAAAAACTTGTTTTCAAGAATACTCTGGTGAATTCTGTAGGAAAAAACCTATGAACTTATGACAAACATTTTACCAAGTAGATGAGTCAAAATAACGCGTTTTTACTTCTACGGCACTAACAGCGAAACTGGTTGTTGTAGGTGGTCATTGTGCCAGTAGGTGTCACCACCAGTCTGTCAGAAGCGGACAATAAGCGGTTGATGGCCGAGTGTGACGCCCTCTGTGGGCAGCTGAAGGCGGCAGGAGTGAGGATGAAGGGAGACACGCGGGATAACTACTCACCTGGCTGGAAGTTCAACCACTGGGAGCTCAAGGTCGGTGCAGTGGATGCACAGATAAATATGCAGTGTATGCTGAAACTGGCTATTATCTACCAAATATCTTGAAATATCGCCAGTCATTTAAACTTTATTTTGTTAATTAAGCTTTATCTAATTATTTACATACCTGTTTTTTACAACAGAAATTTACGGTGCAAAGATCGTAAAAGGTCTTTGAATTCACCAAATTAGGCTATAATTCGACAAAGAAGGAGTGGACTGCGTATCGCTGAGGAGTGTGCTTCGTTAATAATCAAATGATCACTAAATAAATATGTAGCTCGTAGACGGGGTTTGAACGAAATTTATTTGTTATTTTGTATTGAATTTGTCATGGAAAAAGGTCTTAACTTTTTGTAAAGTTTGGTCGGTCGTAAATTTGAACAGCCCATACCCATACACACCATGGGGACACAACGTCAAACTTCCCATGTCCTTCCCTAGGGTGTTCCCCTGCGTGTGGAGTTGGGACCCCGGGAGGTGAAGCAGGGACAGTTGGTGTTGGTGAGGCGTGACACGGGCGACAAGTCAACCGTGAAGAGAGACGGAGCATGTCAGACCATCATCGACATGCTGGAGAAAATACAGAGCAGCATGTTTGACAAGTATGTGAAGGAGTTGTGTGTAATGCATTCGAAATTCGAAAATGTTCAAATCTACACAAATAGTTGCTTTAGTAGGATAATTTATAAACAAGTTATGGGCACATGTGCCCTATGATTCAGTATACGAAACTTGCCACAAAACAAATATTTAAAATTGAAATCTGTTCAAAAACTTTTGTATAAAAAACATTTTAACATAATAATAGAACTTTACTCAAAAGCTCATTTGTTAAATCTTCACTAGTGTACACAGCTCAAAAATTCAGCCACAGTGAATACGCATTCGTAGGATAATTTATAAACAAGTTATGGACACATGTGCCCTATGATTCAGTATACGAAACTTGCCACAAAACAAATATTTAAAATTGAAATCTGTTCAAAAACTTTTGTATAAAAAACATTTTAACATAATAATAGAACTTTACTCAAAAGCTCATTTGTTAAATCTTCACTAGTGTACACAGCTCAAAAATTCAGCCACAGTGAATACGCATTCATATTCACTCGTACATGTGTATTTACTGTAAATTTTTTTGTCACACATGGCTGCATCACAGTCACATGACTGACATGGTTGACTGATTACAGGGCCAAGAGAGAGTTAGATGAAAGCATTTCCCTGCAGACATCGTTTGATAGCTTCTGTCGTTCCCTCGATGCCAAGAAGCTCATTTTGGCACCGTTCTGTGGCAACATCCCTTGTGAGGAAAAGATTAAGCAACAGAGTGCAAGGTAAGGCCCGATACAACCAGCCTTGTCAGCTCGTGGTGATGTTTATGATCAGTATTTTCACTCCTTGGCAGAGCGTAGTCCATTAATGACTCCTTTCCACTGTACACGGTTTTGGACGTTTCCGTTTGTTTCTATCTACGTCGTGCTTTTGTCATTTATGCTTCCACTGCGTTTTCCCTTTGCCCTGAGGGTTCCCTGTGAGCACCTGTCTCGCGATGTGTTGTGTTGGTTTCCCGAGAGTATGTCCTGTCTAACTCCACTTCCTCCTAATTTGATGTTCAGTTGGTTCTTTGGTCTTTCCCGAAGTTTCATTACTAATTGTTTCTGGCCACCACATCCTTAGAATTCACCTTAGACACTTATTTACGAAACTTTGGATTGATACATACATTTGCACAGCCTTTTTATTAGACAGATATCTACTATCACCCCACAATTGTATTGAATTTCCCAGTTGCTGCATCAAATGCTTTGCAAGGATTTCTCACCAGCACATCTAGATTTTGTGGATTATTTAACAAATAATGCTAGCAGATTTTGAATCTCACATTTTGCAAATGGATGATTATTGAAGTATATAAATGATGGTGGTTCATCGACAGTTTAGATGTTAGATTAGGTAGTTTATACTTACAACAATCAGACTTTGTACCTTCGGCAACTTTGTGATTGTTTCCCCGCATTGTGTGATGTGGTGTCTAAATTTAGAGTGTTACTATTAGAAAGGTGTATCATACATAATGTGTACATAACTGTTCCAGGGACGCTGTGGTGGAGGAAGGAGCCCCAGCAATGGGAGCCAAGGCTCTGTGTATCCCCTTCAAACAGCCCCGGTCAATCAGCAGCACTGACCAGTGTATCTGCCCTGGCTGCTCCGAGAAACCAAAGTTCTTCACGCTGTTTGGCCGCAGCTACTGAGCAGTGTCCGTTGTCCAATAACGAGTTCTGGATGATGCGGTGTTCCGGATTTCACCTAATGCTATCAAGAAGGAACATCAACATTACATTTTTTAAGTATTGGTTTGCGATTTGGGGATGGTCATTTGTGTGTATGCATTAAGAAAAGTTGCTTCCGTTTTAGTAGGAGTGTTTACTCCGGGACGGTAATGTTATTTTCCAATGAAAACTGTGGAATTTCAAGATTTTTTAGTATTCTGCTGATGTTGGTTTATGGAAATTGTTACTGGTCAGGAAGTGTCTTTATGGTTTCATTATAAAATGTTAACTACAGTTTGCAATTTGTGTATTGTGTTGAATTTGTTCAGAATTTATGAAAAGGCTACAATCAATTTTGGTGCAATATAATTACATAATTACTGCACATTATGATTAATCAACATTTTGACAAGTTTTTACAACCTTTTCTGGCACGCACAAGACAAACCACAGAAACTGATATGCTACAGCTTTTATTTTACAGGCCTTATTCGCTATATATTATACAATATGCACATTAAATCGGTGCAATGACATGTCATTGGCAGGTTCCACTGGCGTTGCTTTAACTATCGGGTGATGTTAGTCACAGAAACAGAGTAGGTATGATATGCAAACATTTCACACGTGCATAAATACTAACATTACACACTCTTGTGTTCCAGTGTCTTCATGCACAAGCATGTGCATGCACATGCCCTCACGTGCATGCTAACACCCCAAATCACACAGGCCAGCTGACCAACAACCATGCTGTTATTAAACATGATGCACGTACACACGACTGCAGATAGATGGCAGCACCTCTGCGAGACAAAATGTGAAAATAATTTCAGAAACAGTTACACTCACAGCCACAGCAATCACTTGACTGACCACCATTACACGCACTTGTGAGTTACTCAATGCCCTGAGAGAAACAGTCTTGCGACTAGAAATTGTACGAGAAAGACAGAAAACACTCACACATGTTAAATCAGAAACAATCCAAGGACTAAATGCACTTGGTAGTATTTTCTGACAAAACTGATTCTACATCGTCCATCAAAAATCATCATTTACAGAACAAACAATGTTATGGTACGGCCTGCCAACATTCTAAATCAATTATGGAGAAGCCTCTATAACAGTGGCATGTTTATACACGTAAAACAGCAACATATACTGGCAACAATATCGGTATCCCACAAGTTTGGTACTGCAGATTCAGTGCAGAATACACTGTCTCTGTTTCCATCCCGGCTGGCAGTGACAAAGATCCAACTATACTATCCTTGTGTCTGGATGTAAATATCCGTACACTATACCTACTTCAACAAAGCCATCTAGATTAATGCAATAAATACACGTGGAATAATTCTATAAAACTACTTGCATTTCTAGAAAACAATTGTGCATAAAAATTATCACTCTACAAAATGGCTACAATAAAAACCGTGTAAACCACTTACTAACTCTAATAATGCTTAAACTGTGCCTGGCTTTTACATGATCTAGACAGTGGCAGTAATGAGAATCTAGCAATATACATTGCGAAAAGCCAGGTAAATTATTAATGTACATATATTCGTTGACACCGGACCCAGTATTATGTGGACTTGCAACAGCTGCCTGGGGATTCATGCAAATCTCAACTAGCCTATTGCTGACTGTACTAGAAAAACAAGAAGATGAGGTAAATGTCAAGAATAGTGCTGTAAAATCTATCCTTGTAGTAACTGGTGAATTTTATTGCCATAAATATACATAATGTTCTGTAACACAACTGGAGTCATTCGATACCAGATACTAATGCTATTACTTTTCGGATAAAATGTTGACCTGTATGCCACTTTTACTTAAACAGCTGTTATATGCTGTTGTATGAAATATTTGCTGAATTCTGGCAAGACAGCACAGCACCCACGATGGAAATGTCCCAAAGATGGCTGCACAAATGTGGCTAAGTCAAATTTTTTCTAAGTAAAAAACATTGGCATTGGTATGGAAGTATTGTGCACATTTATGGTGACAAAATCTACCACGAGCACTTTGTAAAGCACTACTCTCAATGTTTACCTAACACAACATGAATAACAACGCTACTTAGTAAATCCTGGTCTTAATTATTTTAAAAACTAAAAATATCTTGCTATATTTACCTCTACTCTCACATTACAAAGCATTGTAGGATTTGCATGCAATTTGACGTGACAGTGAATCGCTTCCAGTCCAGTGCTACCGCATTCAAACATGCTACAGTCAACATAAAGTTGACGAAATTGGCCTGGCAAGTTTTCAGTTGAAGCAGATGGCTTTAACCCACATGCTATACCAACAGACATTTACATTTTTACAAGTGTCCGATGGACGAAGTCATCGACCAGCTGGCTACCACATCAAGGTCACACCACATCACAAAGGTCACTTCCTGCCTTGATGGATCGTCACCATATCTGTCATCAGGGGCTAACCACACATTACAGTTATCTATGGGCCGCAAAGTGGCGTAGAATAGTAATTACTATCCTTTACATAATGACACTTTTAAAAGCACATTTAAATTTGTGAAATATGTGTACCATGGTAATTATTATAAACCAATAACAAAATCGTAAATAAATGTGACATCAAAAACATTATACAGCTTTATATGGGAAATATGAATCCATTTCCACTTTGTTACGTTATACAAATGAAAACACTGTAACAGGAAAGTTATATTAAACTGGAAAGTAATGAAACAGTCGTACTACACTTGTGAAATGGCAACATTTTGTTATCGCAGTTGGAATGTTTTCCCTTGAAAATATAATATATAAAACTTTATAACATCAAATCATGTCATTGCTGTAAATTTCTTTTTCATTTTGACAAGTTTGACACTTGTCTGTTAGTCTATCTGTGGGTAAACGTAACCAACCATACAAAGGACAAGTTAGCTGGAATTAAACAGCTCGAATCAACTCGGCAATGGACAACCAATCAACATAGTGCATCGCTGCCCCAGACATGCCACAACTGGACTAAAGTTAACGAACATTTCTCAGGATCAAACAATTCTTTCTCTTTCTTTACCTGTAGAGTTTTCATCACCTTATCAAGATGGTGATGATATCCACCATCCAACCCACCACCAACAAGTCGGCCCTCACAGACTACACAACCACAGAGAACCGTCTCAAAGGCTGGAAGTAAAAGTGGCAGGGACATAGAGTCCCAGAGGAGTAGACTTGTGAAAGAAGCCATATGGATACGGGCGACAGAGGCAGCGATAAATTCGAGAACTACAAACTTCCACATTATGATGTATAACAACCAGGATGTCGTTGTCAATAGTACCTACTGATGAAGCCATCTTGGTGAGGTAGCGAAAGCTCTACAAGTAACCTAAAACCTTTTCGATATGATTAAAGAATTGTTTGTTCATTTATGGACTGAGGTTTTTCGAGGCTGGAGCAAGGATGCTGCCACTGTTCATAAGGTGAGTGTCGACACACAACGCTGACTCGCTCCCGGCCGTCGACGATGACAACCTGGGTGTGTCACGCCACTGCACCTGCGGGTTCTTGAGGACGCGCTTCAGCTTGATGTCGTAGACGCGTCGACACAGGAACACAGTCTCGGGGTCGGCATCGAGTAGTGGCATCAACGAGGCGTCACTGCTCAACGCTTCTGGCAACTTTGGCACGTGACGTGTCAGCGATAACTGAGCCTGCTCGGCGCAACACTGCTCAGCACGGTATCTGCAACGCAACCAAGGAGTACGGTCAGTTGGATTTGTGTGTATCTGGCAAAATTGCGGTGAACTTGTTAAATTTGGCAATGTTTGTGAATGTATGCTAATTATGTCCCGATATCATAAAAAAAAATCAGTCTCAGTCTGCTTAGAATGCTGCCGGTTTTCACACTACCCTACTGACTAACATCAAAGCAAAGTGTTCAATTCATAAATTGCACCTCAACAATCGTTGCTCGGGGTGTGTTACACTACGCCTCTAGCAGACATGTTCTGTACACTTCAAATACGGCATATCTGACAGTGCAGCTGGCGCTACCTACCGACAGTACTGGTTGAATGTGAGCACGTGGCACTTGTCATCTACGCAAGCGACGGGAATGGCATCTCTGTGTTTTGATGCAAATATCTCCGAGTCGATGAACTGTGGAAGTCGTTCTGTCTCGGTGTGCTCTGGGCGATAGTACCACAACACGCTCATCATCATTTCTGCAACACCACAGTTGTTCCTAGAACATTTCTTTGATGGCAACACTTGCATCGAGTCGTCAGTAGACTGGCCACTGCACAACACAAGAGCAGTGTTGCACTCAACTACAAATTCTTTATTGTGCCCTCCAAAACAATAAGTTACAAATATTTGGTTAGTGATATAAAGTAGGATCCTGTGGGGCATCAACTATCAACCAGAGAATGATGTCAAGAAACACATTGTGACACGAGGATGCATCAATGCAAATGTCAGAGATACCCATTTGGCAATCTAAGAGCTACCGACCTACAAAAACCAATCAAACAAACGTATTATTGCCATTTAGGTTGCTTACATGATCCGACTACATTTATCAAATATATGACTGCAATTACAGTTAATACTGTAATTAATTACAATTAATGTAAGTTTTAATTACAATTACAGTGGACTCACAATATGGAACATGTTGGAACCTGGCCAAATTGTTCCGTATATTTGATCTTCCTTATATTCATGGGTACGAGGGAGAGTGACCAAGCGTCAGTCACTGCCTACTCCTGTAACAAAGCCAATTCAGCTTCGATTTCCTTTGTGTTCCCAGAGTTTAAACAAACATTACAACTAGGGCTCTCTCGGTCACTGTTTGGAATTCATCCCCTCTTAGTCTCAAGTCAACAGGAAACAACATTTTGCTGTCATCTGGAGACTTATCGTTTTGACCTTAGTTCCCTAGTGTACTCGACCATCTGTTGACAACTTCGACTTTGTACACTGATTCTGAGACCCTTTCATTTAGATGCACCTCTGACCTTTGGCGTTAGAGGGGATGGAAGATCGAGGCGAGAAGTTTTCCTGTTATATTATGAGATGCCACTGTACATCGATCAACAATCATTTCTGGTACTAATCTACCAACACCACTGGCCTATCACATGACGAAACGATGCCTCAGGACACTGACACAGTCCTCACCATTGTCAGGATTCTGCCAGAAAGCGGCGACCTTGCCAACAAATGGGATGTCCTTCTTGCGCGGCCCAGACTTGACAAGGACACAGTCACGCACCTTGATAACATCACCGTCATCATGACAGATGCTTGGGTAACAGTCATGCATGACCGGAGGTTGATCCACCTATGTGGAGGAAAAGCACCACCTCCAGTAACACATTAATAATCATTCTTGAATGGACGGATGTTCCCGTTTCTTGGTTTGTTGCATTTCACGTTTTTACTTCTCAAGAAATTTTTAATATTTCGGCCGAGTAAGTTCCAAATAAAATACTACACCAGAAGATTCACCAAGTCTTTGGAAAAATTTGGTCCGTTCTCGGAAATAAAAGTTTTTAAATGTAGCATGACTGACGGTTTGTGTGATCTTAAAAATAGTAGGATGTGACCAAATTACTATATGCAACCATCGACATACAAGATCATAGATTACATAAAGCAATACTTTCAGTGATCCCATTCAATTACAACATTGATAATAATCAATGTTTCATAACGCCAACTAAAACATTAAATTTACTGTCAACTTCTAGTCACTACATATGTAAAACCAGTTCTCACAAGCTCTCCTTACCTGGCTGAACACTGGCTTCCTCTGTGGCTCCCCCTGCCAGCGCCAGCCGTGCGGACTGCTCCGTCGCATCAGCTGCACGTCCTTCTTCTTCAGTCCGGGGGTCACCTTCACAACGACCTTGTCAGATGACCTTGACCTCTGACACGCCACATCATCCTTTGCAGCTGATTTATCGCTCTTCTTTAGCTGGACGGGTGACTTTGGGGCCGAATCTCTCCTCTGTTTAACTGCCTCAGCTTTCTTCGTCTTTTCGATGTCCGCTCCCTTCTTGGGTTTTGCTGGTTCTGCGGCCTTCTTCGGCTTCTTTGCTTCGGGCTGGTCTTTGCTCGTCTTTTTGACATCAGAAGATGACTTCTTTGTCTTTGTTCCTTCTTGTTCCTTCTTGATCTTGATCACCTCAGCATCTTTCTTTGGCTTCGTCTTCGCCGGTTCTTGCTGCTTCTTCTCCTGCTTAGAAACAGTGTCTGATTTTTTCTTTGGGTTTGTTGAATTCTGTGGGTCTTTCTTTGCTTTGTGATCGTCATTTTTGCCTGGAGTGTCACATTTCTTGGACAAAGACTTGTTGTCAACCTGAAGGTTAAACCAGAGACACCAGCTAATGGACTTTATAAATAAAAAAAACAAATAATCCAATAATAATATGGATAGGATTGAAACCACCCACCCACCACTCTATCCAAAAACAATTTGAAATTGGAGGCACTGTACACATGTAATGAGTGTAATGTCGATTATTGCAAACAAAAACTAAAAACATACCTTTGTGGACCCTTGACCCACCCACCCGCATCCAATTTATTTTTTTACTTATTTTTTATATTAACAAAGCCCCTAAGAAACACAAAAAAATTTTCTTTTTAAATAAAGTGGTGTATTGTTTTGTCCGTTTTGATATATCATTTGTTTTGGTAGATTCTAGGTGTGATTTTCATTTTACTTTGAAGAAACAAATTAGCCGACATTTATTTGAAAAACTAACATTATATCACAAAAAAATCTCTGTTTAAACTAGTTGGAAACAAAGAAGAATTTAATGGTACAAAGTCTGATTTTTATTGTGAAAATAAAATGATATACAGTATAAAGTTATAAACTACACCTGTTCTAGCATCTTGACCAAATGTGTTTTAATGAACAGGATTTTAAAATATAATTTGACCGTTATCTGTCAATGAACATAAAACTCGCTGTAGCATGGATGCATTCAGCAAACGTTATGATCGAGTGGAAACATTTCAATTAAACAAACAACGGCCAAATCATAGTGAACACATTTGTGCACTCAAGATGTTAGGACAGATTCAGTTTATTCTACTTAACAGCGCTATCAGAGTTCCAGTTTGTATGGGTTTGTATGGTTCTCGATGACCATGTATTCTTGGCACGGGTCTGCCAGGGTTCCAGGGAGACTGGGAGTGGTCTGGTCTACTCTTGAAAGAGGGCATAGAAGGACACTCCAAAAATGTTTCAATGCACCAACAGAGAGCTAAACTAGATCAATCACAAGCAGCTACATAACTGAACAAGTTATATGTCAACACAGGAAATTACACAATTCAAGTCGGTCTCATCAGACTATAGACTATAGTCAACACACACAATTAAGATTAGAATACGAAGAATGTACGACTTTGTTACTGATAACTAGTGCTGCGACAGTTCTGGGTCTGGAAGGGTGTAGACCCGAGACCCGCATTACCTATTAGGACGTGACAGTTCTGGGCCTGGAAGGGTGTAGACCCGAATTACCTATTAGGACGTGACAGTTCTGGGCCTGGAAGGGTGTAGACCCGAGACCCGCATTACCTATTAGGATGTGACAGTTCTGGGCCTGGAAGGGTGTAGACCCGAGACCCGCATTACCTATTAGGACGTGACAGTTCTGGGCCTGGAAGGGTGTAGACCCGAGACCCGCATTACCTATTAGGATGTGACAGTTCTGGGCCTGGAAGGGTGTAGACCCGAGACCCGCATTACCTATTAGGACGTGACAGTTCTGGGCCTGGAAGGGTGTAGACCCGAGACCCGCATTACCTATTAGGACGTGACAGTTCTGGGCCTGGAAGGGTGTAGACCCGAGACCCGCATTACCTATTAGGACGTGACAGCTCTGGGTCTGGAAGGGTGTAGAGCTGAGACCCGCATTACCTATGACAGTTCTGGGTCTGCGGTTTAAGTTTCAGACCAGAACCGTGACAGTCAGACTTTGCCCACCTTGGTACAGTCCGACTTCTTGCTTGGCTTCTCCACAGCCCGACTGTTACCAGTGCCTGTCTTGACTGGGGTCTTCGTGGCCGAATTACCATTGCTGCTTGACTGCCTCAGCTCCTTCCCCGACTTCCCCAATGTTGTCTGTGGGTTGCGACCAACCTTCTCCAAGTTCGTCAACTGGAAAGGAACAAGGCCAGCAATACAGGGATAGGAAGGCAATTCTCCTAGATGCTTATTAGCATTGCAAACTTTATCATGCTACATTAAACGTCCATCCTCGATTACATTTTTCCTTGTCTCATTTCAGAATCCTTTCACAAAAAATCAAACCTACAAAGTATCAACTATGACATGGTTGCTTACTGGGACAAATTTGTTATTTAGCTTTGGTTTTTCATACTATAAGGCTGTTGACATTTCTACAAGCTAACCAATCTAATTATCGAAGTCAGTTCTTTGATTCTTTTAACAAATATATTCATTCTTTTATTAAACTGACGGCGCATACTTCAACTGTTCATGCACTACACATATCATTGTCAACAAACCCAACTCGCAATGGCCTAAATAAATTGAAGAGGACGTTTTGACTACCTGAACTAACTAATGGTCAAATTATAATACAACCGTGGCTCATTAAAACACCTCTGGGCTGATAAGATGTTAGAATACACATAATTTATAACATGATTTTATCATAGAAACAATCAGACTATGTCCCTTGTTTATGCTGACAAGTCATTTTGATTTCCATCACTTGACATAGATTAGGGAGCCAGATTATCCGATGCTAAGATGACATTGTTGATGACATGTTGTTTTGATGTGAAGTTCATTGGCATTATTTCAACCTACACCAATACAATTAAGCACTATGCAGTCTTTATTCAGAAACATAAACAATACAATTAAGCACTATGCAGTCTTTATTCAGAAACATAAACAGTCAGATTTGTTTATGACGTTGTGGGTCAGTTGGCATCCTTGTCTGATTTGGTGCGAAGCCAGCTGCCCGTGACGTGTTAATGCACATGACAATGCGAAACTAAATATAATACAAACTACATGACTCCGAGTTTAATGTTACAAAGTTATCTTCAGTTCCCTAAAACCGGTCCAGGCCACCAGAAATTTTGTGTCCAGACCACCAGATTTCCAGAGTTGGTGGTCCACTGTTTAGAAAAGTTAATTTCTACCACTGTAAGTAATTCTCCCATCCATAAATAGGTTGACATGGTTGACAAGGGTGCTGTAACCACACACCTTACACCTACACAACCATCAAAGAAGTCTACCCAGGCGGTGTACACCAAGCCTATTACCTGATGGCTTAAACTGATAAGCAATGAACTGGCCTGAAGCAAAGAATGTTAACGGATTTGGACACAACAGTTTAAATATACCCTGCAGCGAGAGAAAACTTGCCATGTCACCCTACACTATGTACAGTTGAGAATATCAGACTACATTCCTATAGAAATCTATGAGAGAATTGACAGATGACTGTCATGTCATACGATGGAAGAAAGTCATACATTGTATGAACAAGACACTGGTTGTGACAGTACACCCTTGCAATAGTGGTCAGTGTATGCCCTAGGGGTCGGAAAGAGGAAACAGGTCTAAAAGCACAAGGATGGCTGCAGCAAATAAAGGATGGCTGCAGCAAATAAACAACCCTGCCAATGCCAGTCAACCTTGGAAAATAAAGGAATTTAAAAGAAAATTTTTTTAATGAAACAATTTAAAGCAAATTTTTAAGGGTTTTAAAGGAATGTTGGGTGCAACATGAGTAGTTTCCACCTGAATTAGCCGTATAATTAAACTGGCTAGTAATGAGACTAAACTTTTCAGCTTGTCAAATTTAGACAAGACATGTTCGCACAAAATCAGAAGTTAGCAATAGATCATGTACCCATGAGAAAACGTGCAAGATTCATGATTTAGTAAGTACTTCCCTGGTGACAATTTCAGAAAATGTTGCAATTTGTCAGGTGGAAATAGTGGAATACTGCAAATTTCAGGGTATTTTTTCTTGCATGATTTTTTTAGGAATTTAAAGAAATATATGCAAAATAAAAGGAATATAATTTAGGCATTAAGAGCACCCAAACGTCCGGTGCCTTCTTACCTGTCCCAGTCTGCCTTCCCTTGTTGGCTGAATCACTGCCTTAGTAGCCGCGGCTGCATGCAGCATTTGAGGCTGGGCCGCTGATTCGAGTTCACCATCCCGGTCAACAACCGGGCGTCCAGCGCTGTTATGTACGAGTACCTTTACCTGGGGGTGGGGGGCGGCGAGGGGGTGGGGCAGACAGCACGAGTCGGGGGCCACGGAATGGAAATAACCTGAAACAAAATGAGGGACTGTTACATTGATGGACAGACAAGTGAATGGATAAAGGGGACGTTCTCATATAATAAACAATGTCACTGGCATACCCGCAAAATACATTCTCAGATCGCCGCTGAGAGGACCTGGGTTCAGGGTTCATATCCTCTTGTCACTGTTTTGAACCCCGGGAAATTGTTTTCACCCCACACTGCGACAGTTCACTCGGTGAATGAGTCCATGTCTATAGATAGTGGATGAAATATAGGAATAAACTTATCTTTTCTTTACTTGGGACATTATCAGATTTTCATCCCAAATGAAGGGGTGCAGTGGTCATGTGTGGGGCACAGTGGTTGTGTGTGGGGCGCAGTGGTCATGTGTGGGGCGCAGTGGTTGTGTGGGGCACAGTGGTCATGTGTGGGGCACAGTGGTTGTGTGTGGGGCGCAGTGGTCATGTGTGGGGTGCAGTGGTTGTGTGTGGGGCGCAGTGGTTGTGTGTAGGGCGCAGTGGTCATGTGTGGGGCGCGGTGGTCATGTGTGGGGCGCAGTGGTCGTGTGTGGGGCGCAGTGGTCGTGTGTGGGCCACAGTGGTCGTGTGTGGTGGTCATGTGTGGGGCGCGGTGGTCGTGTTGGTAAAGCGCTGTGTTCAAAACCACATGCTGCCTTTTCGAAACTCTGGCAATTTCGTTTATCCCACAATGCCTGCGTCTTCCGGAAGAGACATGTGCCTATGCCAGAAGAAGTAAAAGATCTGACACAGGCAAATGGAAAAAACCTGTCACGGGCTCAACGCGCCTCACAGAGCTGGAGATCTCAGTCTCTGAACTACCACCGGCTTAAAACAAACCTGAAAAATTAACTCTGCTAATTATCAAAGTAGTTTTCCTGCCCAAATTATAGTAATACACTGGCTAAATGGCTGAACTACACTTACATTTTACAACACTAACAGTAACTGGAATAAATTATTTATCCCTCATGAAAAGCTAAAGTTCTGCTGCACTAATATCTATTTGGTACACCCATTTTGATTCTTGCATTCCGTTTCCATGGCCACCGTTTATCTCAACCCAGGTGTTAAAAGCAACTGCAACGTAGCAGAATGATTTTTAAATTCCTATTTCTCTCCATCGCTGACTTACACTGATGCAGTAATTACAGGTTTTATGTTCTGTTGCACTGTCCATGTTATGCATCGCATCAGTACCAAGGCCGTCGCCCCTAGCGATGCTGACTTATTAACTAAACCTGTATAACACTACACACCAGTCACGCTCCAGTGCACACACTGCAGCCAGAGACGGTCCACTGAGCTGTTCAGGGTTCAGACCACAGTTGACTTTCCCATTGGTGGCCATGTTAACATCTCCAATGGTTACAAGAAAACATGACCATCAAAAATTCTATAACTTTTTACCTGCTACTGTCATCATCCCATTGACATGCTGATCGAGTTTAGTCAAAATTAGACTTTTCTAGCTCTTGCAAAATGCCTGTATGTGCGATACCCGTCAATGTTTACCAATATTGACACAAATTATGGTGCACACGTCGTAGCCAAAAATATCCAAAATACCTTTTTTTGCCTATTAAAATCATTTAATACTCCATTTCACTCTCCACCGCTTCTACCAGCTAACCTGGCAATGCCCCTGCTCAAATGCGCTTATGTCAGATCATGTGAATTTTTCAAACTTCCTATATCCAAACTTACTATGCCCTACATTCGTGTGTAACACACCAGGAAGTCTAACTGAGGCATGACCTCTTTAGCTGGGCTCGAAAGTAAAAACGGTGGCAAAGCTGTCCCGCCAGGCTCAATCCAGGAATATCTGGATAAATATTATCCAAAGTGCTAAATGCTGAATATGCCTATTGAAGTATTACGTAATCCGTCCCAGTCAAGAGTGACAAGCTTGCGACATAATCTTAAATTCACCATGTTATTTTGGGATTAGATATTCTGTGAGTGACCCCTCCAGGGACAGCGCATGTATACAGAACACTTGAGTTGCAATGGGGGGGGGGGGCCAGTTGCCTGTGCCTACAACTCTAGATGTGTAGTTTGTGCAGGTATGCACAAGACAGTGCCCCTAGATACCTGACTGGGCAGAGGCAGCACAAATATAGGTGTGGGAACAGACACATTTCAATGACATCAGAATCCAAAACAACCTGAACGCACAATGTGGGCATAACCGGGTGTTGCATGTTGTCACTCGAGCGGTAACCCATGCCTCGTTAAAGTGGATTAGAGCGCACCATGGCAGAGGCGTTAGTTTTTGTTAGTTTTGTTTCATTAAAATGACATCAAAGGTGCAATTTTACCGGAGAAAGTGGTCGACAAGAACACGGTAAAAGCGCCCAAGCTTTCATTACGTGCCGAGTTCTCGAGTCACGACTATTGATACTTGTTGGAAGAGTAGTACTCGGTCCACGGACCACAGGTCTTTCGGCTGTCACAATAGTCAACGGAGAACGGAGCCAAATTCACGTGTTGCACAAAATTCCTAAATTTTTTAATATTGAAAATATATGCAATTATTTGTAACAATCACCCCAGGAAAAGTCTGAGGCTCCTAAATGGCTTGTACCGGTAACTATTTTGTGCAGTGTCGTCTTTTCGTCGTTCAATGTAGATATAATAGTAAATGTCACACAATCGATGAAATAAAGTAAGTTTACAAAAAATTATGTGGCAGCCATGGTCAAGGCGTTCCATGTAGTTCGCCTGCCTTGTCACCAAACAGTTGGGAGCTCAGTAGGGAGCATGTTGACAAAGTCCAATGTCAGAATAAGAGCTAGTTTTTTCTAAGTTGATATATATATATATATACAGATGACCGCCCTGACATCTTACTGAACATTCTTCCAGTGTTCGAAATTAAGGCCTTTTTATCGGTGGCTGCCGATTCAAAAAGCTTCCCACCGATTCAATTAGCCAAATGCGCAAGTTATCGCACCACCCCGCCACCTGATCCCAGCGGCCATGGCTGGGTTTAACTGTATTAGTGATGCACATTACAATACTTTACAGTACTAATCTATGCTAATTCAATATAAGATACAATTGTGACAAACTACTTCTTCCTTGCCAGCGACAGATCGCTGCCAATGCAAAGGCGAAGTCCGCACATGCAAGGGAAATCCCTCGCATCTGTAACATGGATGCCTATATGATTCACATTTAATGATGTCTGTATATTGGGAAAACCAGGAAAAAACCGAAGCAAAGATGGCGGACAAAGTTGCGAGAAGGAAAGTTCAACACTTTTTTTAAGGACATTACGCCAATTTACTTTATACTCGTGATATTAAGGAGACAGACAATCCAACTGACAATAAAATGTGCCAAGATATTCTGATTAATGTGATCTTTGGAGAAAGGCATGGCATATTATGTAGCCCGCGCCAGGCCCAGGGCAGTGCACGCGAAACGTCAGCATCAAACATAATGTTAATTTCAACAATTATGTTTCGCAAATAAAGTTTACATTGAAATGTTTATTACATTCATTACTTTATTTTATTGGTCTGCTAGTTATAAGAAATGAACAACAATATTTGGTATGGTTTATATTTATTAAATTATTATTTATTCTAATTTAAAGCAGTGTCTGTTTTAGTTTTACACGCAAAAACTTTACTGCGTATACTTATAATTTGTACAATTTTGTGGGGCCAGTTGAAACTCACATGGGCCGGTTCAAAATAGAAATGGGCCAGTTAAAAAAAAATCTGGGGCAGTTTATTTTTTGCTAATTTCAGACACTGTCTTCAGTCACGTTTTCGTTGTACTCGTTGATCAAACTCAGCCAATCTGGTGTCCACGGAAATATAGTAGGGGTGTTTTTATAAAATCCGTCAACTGCTATGAAAATTATGTTCCGTCAAAGTTCACATTTAAGTTTTACACACAAAAACTTTATTACGTATACTTATAATTTATACAATTTTGTGGGGCCAGTTGAAGCTGACATGGGCCGGTTCAAATAGTTCAATAGTTTTAGTATTTATCTTAACAATAGCAATGTGTCAGTGAAGTAACATCCGCATCTTTGTTTACGCCAAAAACAGGCAGGACCAGAGGCCATTGCTTATCTGACCCCCAATTAGCCCCACAGTGCACCTAGCACCCCATTTGTTTACGTTTCTGATCATGCTCCAGGGCCATTTAGTAACTTCTACATCAAGTTCTACATGATTTTGTGACAAGAAAATAACTGCAAAACTATAAATATTTAGACAGTTCCACAGGGTGTCCTGCAATCTGTTTCTTTTCATATATTAAAAGTGATTCCAGAAATCATGTAGCTGAAGCCATGATATCATGTGACATTGTCTCCCAGTAATTGGTTCTGAGCAGCCAAAGTATACCCATGTAAACAAAATCATCACCGAAAAATGCCCTAGTGTAACTGATTTGACGTGGTTAAATAGAACGTAAGATAGTTTTGAATGGTCATGCTTGGCCATGATGAAACACAAAAGGTGGTAAAATCAAAAAATCATATCACTTGAGAAGATTGTTAAAACAGTCCACACTTACTGTAGTCTTCAGGATAGTCGATGCCGCTGAAGTTGGGAACGGTGAACGCACTTCCAAATGACCTTGGATACGGCAGCACGGCTTCATAACTCATCCCAAGGTCACTGACGGCATACGCCTGACAGTGAGTATCCGCCCCCTCAACACCCTTGCTGTGCGGGTAGGGGTACATGCACACATTGCCCATCAGCGACGAGTTATGCGCGCGTTCGTGTGTGCACCCCTGAACACAGCTGTTCATCACGATAACAGGAGCTGGTGGTGCCCCCTCTCTGTGTTCCATGGCGTAACCGCCATTTGCAGCGGCGCTGAAATTACTGCGCACACCACCATAAACAATGTTCGTATCGGCGACCGAATGCAACGACTTCTCGCTGGCGCCATCTACGCAAGACAAATCGAACTCTTTCTTACGACACTTATCCACAGAGTTACTCGATGACAGTTTCATCTTTTGTGAAGCGACACCTAGTGGAAATTGGCCGTACTCCATGCGGCTAGCTGCACCAGGGGTTACCACGGCACAACGACTGTTATGTCGAGCAAAACTTCGGTCAATCTGTGGGGCATTTTGTGGTGGGTAACGGGGTTGGAACATCTGGGTGCTGTACCGGCTGACCGGCTGCTGGGTAGCGGCGCACGGTTTTTCCACCTTTAGCCGCATGCCGCCAACAGTGCATGCCGTCGGCGCCGGCACTGCCAGTGGCATGTCACTGTTCACTGGCGAATTAGACATCAGCATCATGTTATAGCCAACAGGCATGTTGCTTGCTGAAGGCCTGTTCACCACTGTGTAATTGACCATGTGTGTTGGCAGGTCCTTTGGCTGACTGGGGTTGGGGTAATTCACAGCAGGGTTGAAGTACATTTGCGGCATCACACGCTGCAGGTGACCAAATGATGATGGTTCACACGGTGTGGTCCGTGCACTGCTCCTGCCACCTGGTGGCAAATTACGTGCACTAGCCAGCCGCGTGTGAGACTGTGCGGAAGACTTGTCCGATACCGAGTTAGCAAATGTTGTTGGTCCAGGAAGACGTGACACTCGGTCCTCCGCACAGGAGGGTTGTCTGGACGAATGCGGCACCCCTTTGTATTGCACCCCAGCATTAGAGTGGGGTAACGTCTTCGGGGGCTCAATGCTAGTGATCTGAACATCGGGGGAAGTGGACGTCACAGTTGCCATCATCTTCTTGATGTCACTTATTCCAGTAAACGTGGCCCCACCAACGTCCATTGCAGAGCTATACAACTCCACGTTCTTATCTATCACAGTTGTCTTTTTCTCCGATCCTGTAACATTGGTCTTAGCCGGAGTCACCTGCGGTGTGGAAGATGTCACTACGTCGGTGTCACCATGACAGTTGTCTGACACAACTTTCTTCACAGGTGACTGCTTCTCTCGTGACGATGCAGCCTTAGGTGCTGGCTTCACCATCTTATCAGTCATCGCTGTGAGGATCGCCTGCGACAGAAACCGTTCAAATCATAGAGCAGTTTGTCGAAAAGTCGACCACTATCTTGATTTATTTTTGGAGGGTACAAACTTGTGTTTGTGAATCTATGAAACCAATGCATTAAAACATTTCCTTGCATTATTTACAGCTCAAATAGCAAAATGCTTGTAAATTCTTTGAAAGCTGAGAACACCACATTTCAAAGTAGGCATCCATTTAAGTTTACTATGGAAGATTAACGATTGGCCAAACAAAGGTGCCAAGTTTACCGATTTGGCAGTGGAACTACTGCTCTGTCTTCATTTTTGAGAGAATCTCACAATCCACCGCTTTTGAGCTGAAGTCTACTGCCTAACCACAATTTTAAGGTTAAGAAATGTCTCGATTTTTAATTCAAATTATATTATACACCTAAAACACTATTTATAAAATCATGTTTATCCCTCCAAGAACCCACGGATGACATCTAACAGTCAAAACGATTACATCACAACCACACATGCACAGCAAGTGAAGTAACAAGATCGACTATTTAATATATCATAATATTTGTATACAATTTTTTTATTATTATTTTATTATTATTAAACTGCTATATTTATTATAAACTAATTATTATTAGTAGCAGCATTTTAATCTATTTATTTGCTTTGTTTATTTAGCAATTCTAGACCAGGATACTTATTTTTACTATGCTTTGAAGTGCCACGAACAATCGTGGCTGTGGCGCTACATGAAATAAAATATATTGATACAGAAATGCACATGTACCAATTGACTTACCGTAGCATTCAGACTAGCCATCCGTCTCGCTAGTTTCACCGGCACATCCACTCCTCCAGGCGTCATGCTGAGCCGATCAGCCTCGGTCCTTCGTCGTTTCTTCACCTTCGCCACTCTACCCCTCTTACCAACACCCTTTCCCTTCCCTAACCCTTTCCCTGCCAACTCCTTCCCCTTCCTCTCCTTCTTGTGTGTTTCCTTCCCTGTGTTGTCGTTCGAGTCACTGCGACTCAGCTCACGTTGGCTTTTCTTTACGCTCGACTCGCCCGACTCATATAGGAGACTCACGATGGCATTCGCGTTCAAACACGCCATTCGTTTCATCCGCTGACGTATCGGAGGCACGCATTTCTTTTTCGCACGGCGACCCTCTTTATCGACCCGTCCACTTTGTATATTCGCTGGCATCTTACCTTTCTTCGGACTGGATACTCTGGCCTTGCTCGGCACAGCTTGGACATCTGACAGTGCCACTGCCTTGCCGCAACTTTCTGATGATGGTGACGTTTCTCGACAGTTTGATGTTGATGTTTCAGCATTAGCCTCTGTGCTGTCCCCAGATGCCGAGGTACTTTGCCGTCTCCTTGTCTTGTTCTTAGCACTCCCGTCTTTGGGAGGGCGCCCCTTTATGGCAGCCCAGTTGAAGCCATTGATGGCTATGTCACATTCCTTGTAGGTCCACACCCTCTCTGCTGCACTGCGTCTGCCGATATTGTGACGACTTTTGTACATGATGCCGGCTGTTCAAATCATGTATAGCAAAGACGTGAGACAGGTCGCTTCAATGGTGAATCTCCTGACAAAAAAAAACAAATGGCAATTGAATTGAATTATCGTTGTGTGTCGCTTTAGTAAGCAAGGCTGTAAGATTATCTGCACATTATAAACACACCACCATATAGATAGAAACATTATAGACCCTATAAATTATTCCATTCTCAATTGAGTGTCAAGAAAATGTTACTTATTTTTTTTATTTATTAATTTATACTAGTTATTACCATCTGTATTATGGCAGGAATGATTTTTGGCTTTGGAGCGATCACAACAGATTTATCATTTTATGTTTGGTTAATGATATCCTGCATCCAATTCATTCTTAATATATATCCACAAAATCTTTGTTGTAACTAAAGAAAAACCCAAGCATGCTTAACTGGTTATAGATGCACATACACCTAATATCAACTAAAACATGTTATTTTGTTGTACAATTTTTTTTTTATTATTGGTCAAACTATTATAATAGTTTTGACCAGATCTTGTCAAAATTTGGCGAAAATGTTACAGGCTCTATATATGACAACACGGCTATTCAGATGTTCATGCACTACTTGTAGGTTTGACTAATCGTAAGTCATAAATCAGTCATGATTTGAAAAAGCTACCGTTGTCATCAATGACACATACCTGTGTACCTGACTAATTGAATTAGCCACAGTACTGGCAATGATTAACAATAAGATGGGTGTCACCCCTCCACTCTCACTGCAAGACTTAGAGAGGAGCCACCGCTTAGGTGGAAAGCATACTGGCAGTCGACCCATCATCATCAGATTTTGAACTGAATGAATTCGGAATAATGTGTATCGCGCCCGGTTCACATGAAAGAAACATAACACCCAACAAATCTTCCTGAAAGACGACTTGACTGCACGATGATCAAAACTGGCGCTCGAAACACGGAAGCTAAAGAAACTAAAGAAGCTGACGGACTGTTGGGCGTTCAACGTGAAAGTCATGGTGAAGGACCTGGCAAATTAGGAAAACGAAATAACATCCAATGACGACCTTCTTCTATATTAAGACAACACTTTAGTTGATGCCTTCTCTTCTTATATAACAACATCTATGAATGGTGCTGTATCACTGTCCTCTTCGTGACTCAAGTGGCATATAAGGCTTCCACAAGGGAGCACCACTGCTGTCGGTTTGCGGCCTGTCTGGTGATGGTTTCCCAGCTCAGTCTGCATGCCTTCATCTATTCCTCCATGGTTGTTCACCAGGTCTCCTTGGAATTACCTCTTTTCCACTTCCCGTTCGGTGTCCAGCGTAGGACTATTCTGGGCAGTGCAGTGCATCTGGTGGCATTTGACAC
Organism: Lamellibrachia columna; assembly: GCA_963662155.1. Lineage (NCBI taxonomy): Eukaryota > Metazoa > Annelida > Polychaeta > Sabellida > Siboglinidae > Lamellibrachia > Lamellibrachia columna. The sequence continues at coordinate 45,501,113 of OY759262.1, read as the reverse complement.
ACATGCCCCAGCCATCTCCATCTTCTCTTGTTCATAGTTTGAGTAGGAGATTCTGCATTTGTCCTCTGGTGCAGCTCTTCATTTGAGATTTTTCTAGGCCAGAAGATTCTGAGAATCTTCTGCAAGCACTTGTTCTGGAAGGTATGTATTTTGTGGGCTATTCTAGTTGTTAGTTTCCAGCACTCTGCCCCATACAGTAAAACACTGAGGACTGTTGAAGATTCTGAGTTTAGTGTTGGTTCCCACTTGTTTTGACTTGTGGCTGTCGAATGCCTTTTCAAATTCAGTTGACTGTTCAATGATCTGTCTGTGTGTGAAGATGTGATCAACGCAGCTTTTCCCTTTTCTGAAACCAGCTTGTTCCTGGCAGATGATGTTCTCAGTTGCAGCTGACATTCGTCTGAGGATGATCCTGCTGAAGACTGCTTGTGAGCGGCAGCAATGTTATCCCCTGCCAGTTATTGCAGTCTCCAAGATTGCCTTTCTTTGTGAGCTTGACAATAGTGCCAGTTTTCCATCCCTGTGGGGTGTTTTCAGTGTCTGTATACCAGTGATGATTGATTCATTGTCAACAGGGAGTGCCCCACTAGGCCATTACTCAGGTCAAGTGTTCCCACATACCAGAAGACCTGCTCTGTTTAGCCCGCTGTTGTGTGGTTTAGTTGCCCTGACTAGCAATTTAGGCATTTCGCACAACACCCTATCTGGTATTGTGCAACACAGTATCTGGTTGGCGACTGTCATAAATGACCTGCACTTAAGCATTCATGCATGTGTTGGTGCACCTATGTCACTAGACAAACCACATTTGCTATGTTCTATAAACAACATCTCTGAAACAACACATTATCTGTTTACTGCAAAACTGCTGCGTCTGACTGGGTTGCTAACACATTTGGTTATTAATATAAGTCTGTGTGTGAATATGTGTATACAATCATATGCTTGTATATATAATATGCATAATTTTGTATCTCTGTGCATATAATATGCACGTGTATATATACGCTATGCTAATTATTTACAAAAACTGCTATTTTGGATGAAAATAAATGCAATTCTTTCTTTCTCATAAGTTACCAGATATAACAATCAAAGTAAATTTTTTCGATGATTTTAACAAACGCATACAATATTTTATTAAACCGACAGCGCATATTATTGAAACTATTCACACAAGAGATATGATGAGCTAAATCAATTGAGGAGGGAGATTTAACGCTGTCACACCATGTTACTGATTGAAACCTATTCATATTGTGAGATATATAAATAATTTGCTGTCCTTTTTTGTTTTTGTATTTTTTCATTCAACTTCTATGTACTCATGCATACAGGTCAGCTAAACAGACTGACCTCAAGCAGTCTTACAATGTCCAGATATGAGTAACCAGAATACCATTAATATGTTTAACAGTCGCCAAACAGGAATATCACTGATACCATCAACATGCAAACACTACAAATCATTACACTGCAATCACTAAGCCGATAAGAATGTTTAACATGACAACAACCTCATTATGATAATTCATGTGTGAAGAAACATGGATGGGTGACTTATTCTTAATTGTAGCTGCAAATGGTTATGCTTTATTAACTCTTATAGATGTATAGGCCTGAAACAATGGCTTGCGATTTTCCCTTTAAGAATGTATCAACTAATTAATAAACCATATATTAAAGTATACAAATACTGGCTTTTAAATCCAGCTTAATAGACATCAATGATTGACAAAACATTTTCAAATAAGTTAATACCAAATCAGAAATCCCAAAGGAATTATCTTAATATAATATTGGCATGAAATACATTATAAAAGACCACAAGTTGCTTCTGAGAATCTTTCACATAATGTTAGGTATTGTTGTTGTTTTAGTCAAGATTACATGTGGCGCCAGTTAGTTATTAATAACCCACCTATAAAATGATGTACCTAGGTAATGAATGTTGCATAAAAGAATTATGTTAGCACATCTGTCAATAAATACATTTTAACTCAGCAGAAATGTTAAAACAGTGTGCAAACATGCAGAGTCACGGATTTACTCAATCCACATCAATAAGTGAACATTTAGCAGCACTGCGTCTATCTACCTCAGTTACAAGGGGAAACACAAACCACACTTCCCATTAATATTAATTGTAGGTGTCAGATAATGAGTGACTAACGTGCTGACATGCTGACATCGAGGATCATCCCGTGACACTAAATACCTGGTAAACAAACACTGTCCTCAAATGGACCTGGGAATTGTTTAAACACATTTCCATGACACTGGACCAGTGAGAGGTTATCCCTGTCCAACAGTGTCATTACAATACAATACAAATCTATCGTGCCGTGTCAACACGACTTTGTATCTTAAAAGCTGTCTTGTCAGAAAAACCATCTAGACACCCAACATGTTAGAAAGTCTGAAAATTAAATGTGACTATATTTAAGACAAGTGTATATACAAATTAAGCAATATACAATTGCATAAGTATTGTTTATTTGGGAAACTTTTTATAAAAGTTAACTTATTTTAACAACCATGTACATGAGATTTAAATGTAGTCTGTTAATTTTTTTTGTAAAAACATTAGTACAAACTATATCTTTTCTAACATCTTCTGCCTATTACTTGCCTACTTTTGAGTGCCAAATAAACGTATAGGCCAAATAAAAGTATAGGGTGGCAAATCGGTCAAATTTAATAATAGTATAGTGCCGAATAACAGTATAGGGGGGCAAATTGTTCAAAACAAATAATAGTACAGTGCAAAAAAGTCACTAGTATATTTGTCTTTTTTAGCGCCGAAGCAATTTTGTTACTCGACGTGAAGCCAAGGCGTCCCTAGAATACTACGCGGATTACCGTGTATTTTGGGTTTTTTCTGCCGAATATGCATAACCTTTGTGCGTATTCGTGTCATAGCAGATATAGTAACCGCACTTTATATCTGTGGAAAACCGGGGAATTTTCTGTTTTATTTAATTGCAAGCCCGTTTCAGGGCCAGGGGAAACCGCCGCCAGCCAGTTACGACCGGTTTGAGGCGCTGCGTACGGCGGCCACGTACGGTCGGTTTACGCAGTGAGAATGGCGTTTTAACTAATAATATACCTTGTCGAGCTCCAGAGAACTAAGGATTCTGACCGATTCATCTAATCATGGAAATCTAGGATCCTCAGAAGCACGGGATCTCGCTAAATTCACGACTGTCGTTCGAAAGGATGAGAACTTAGCCGTCAGAGGGAGCCACATGCAGCTCCAGTTGGGAGCAAGTGATTTTATTACGAGCGGTGGATGATTGATTAGCGCTAGCAATAGGGAGGGAGAACGATTGCTCTCCTAAAAATTGTACCCTGCATAATTTGCCACAATTATCGGAGAATATAGGCTGGCACAAATGTAAAAATTTAATAATAGTATAGTGCCAAATAAGGTGCATATAGGGTGGCATTTTTCATCAAATAAATATTTAACAAGATTTGCCATCCAAGCAAAAGGCCCAGATGGCAAGTGGACAAGGAAGCCATTGGCTTATCGAGAGTCCAACAATGTTCATCTACTTATAACCCGCCCTCCTGAGATATGTGTCAACCTTGTTTTTAAACATATTCACGCTGCTAGCAGTTACACAATCTGTAGACAATTTGTTCCATTCATTTATTGTCCTCTGTGAGAACGAGTGCTTCCTGATGTCCAATCTACATTGATCCTTTACTAATTTTACCTCATGTCCTCTAGTTCTGCTATCCTTCTTGAGTGAGAAAAACATATTTCTATCAATATTTTCATACCCATTCAATATCTTAAAAACTTCAATCTGATCTCCTCTTAACCTCCTTGTCTCTAGAGTTGTTAAACCACATTCTTTCAGGCGTTCTTCATAACTAAGGTCTCTCAGTTCTGGAATAATTTTAGTTGCTCTCCTTTGTATGCGTTCAAGCGTATCTATATCCTTCTTACGATATGGTCTCCATGCTTGTATACAGTATTCTAAATGAGGTCTAACTATTGCTTTATAAAGAGGTATAATTAACTTTTTTCCCTTGTATGTTATGTTTCTTCTAATCAATCCAAGAATTTGATTACCCTTTGAAGCTGCAATACCACACTGCTCTGAAACTTTCATATCAGCGCTTTTCATATCAGTCCCTTTTCTTTTACAGTAGTACCCAGAACAGTATCTCCCATTTTATAGTTTACATTCAAGTTCCCATGTCCTGTATGTAGGCATTTACATTTCCCAAAATTGAACAACATCTGCCAATATGAGTATAGGGACGTTTATTCGGCACTCAAGAGTAAGTTGACTATTACTTGTTTATAACTATCCACCTATTCAACATGCAGTATGAGTGGGAACATTCAAATTAAACACAACAGTCAAATTATGAGAAAAAAAATTACGATAAAAATTATCATCAGTGTGTACCTCTACAAAAATATTTTATCTACTTAATGGATACTCCTCCAAGTTATGTTAGCCTTTCACTCAAAGTGTAAAAGCTAAATATGACTTTGCTTACCTCATACAAGCTATACTGTATTTAGAACTTCATTTCAATCTGACAGCAATGAGCTTTCCATTCTGTCTGATTTACTCAGCAGTAAGCCAATTACTTGTTTTACAGCCCTGGCACTCTGTCCTGCAAGCACTGCAGCTGGCTTATGCATACAAGAGCACCCAACTGTGAACTGAACTTGGTAAAGGCCAAATATCTGCTAACTGCAATCAACTTGACAGCTGGCCACCACTAGGCCATCAGTTGGAACCAAGGGCGTGGGTGAAGACCAGTATTTCTTCTCCACTGGTAGCAACATTAGTTACTTTTTGGATTGCTTTTTGTAACATAACAATGTCTTCGAAAGTAAAATTGTTCGCACTGTTTTTATTATACCTATCATTTTGCAAAGTTGCCTAGTGACACAAAGAAATGATCACCTTGGAAATTAGGCATGCAAGAACGCCCCCCCCCCAACTTGGTCTACTCTGTATAAATGCCAAAATAGGGCTACTATAGGCAAATTGGTTTATTCCAGTGTTAAGGTATACCCCAATTAGTCTACCTTCTGTGATTATGTAATCGCAGTGTACACAGTGAAGCATCAGACGGAGAAGATAATTCAGCAACTAATAGAGTTTGGTGGTTGTCTTTAGCACCATTGGAAAGCCCATAGGATTGTCTTTCACGTGGTACCTCTGTATCAAATTTTCTTACTTATTCCTGACTTTGATGGAGTGGGTCACATATTGTACCAATTGCCCAAGCAGGATTTTTATTAAGTGTGGTTATCGCAGGGACCTTGAACCCCAAAGCAGGGACCACTTATCATGCTCAGCCTGTGGCCGAGTCACTATGTATCATAGACCACTGTGGATACACCAGGAACTTATACATAATGTAATTGTACCTTAAAATTTCAGGAGACTAGTTTATATAGCAATGGAAAATTACTGTTTTGCCTAATCGCCTTTTTCTCCGAAATAGGCCAATAATGCCCATGTTCATGACTGTATAACAAATTAATGAAAATATTACGAATTATCGCACAGCAACAAATAACAAAGGTTACTAATAGTACTTTGTTGACTTGAACATTGGAAATGGTCGTGTGTCCAAACTTCATGCATTTCCAAATTGAAAAAAAAGCACAAAAAACTAAACGCATTACATAATTGTTCAAATGTACATCTTTATTGTTCTGCTTTGGCGTTTGTTAAGGGGGTCATTCAAGGTTGAATTGATAGCACTTGCATCTTTGTCACACATTTTTTCAAAAGGAAGCAAGTGACACTAAGTCATCAAATAATCAACGTCATAAACAGTGTAGTAACGTAGGCAAGAATCGTTGCGCCGAGTCAGTCGCTATACGTAAATTTTACAAAAATCAGAAGAAATTTTTGCATAAGACATCCATATTCTAAATCCCTAACTATTATTTCACTGTTGCAGTGCAAATTTTTTTATAGAAAAGTTGTTTTTACTGAAAATATTACGATTACCAAACGACACAAATTATATTATGGACTAGTCTATAACCTAGGGCCTAGGCTAGGCTATAGAGAATGGTGCAGCAACCAGTATACAAGTAATTTTTATAAATACACATAGTCAAATAGTCCGTAGAAGTGTGGATAATTACTGTGCACAAAAGAGCAAAGCAATACTATGTTTTGTCCGATATCTCAAAAACACTTCATCATCACTTGATCCCTTTGCCGTTTCATGGCAGCATAGTGCCATGCTGGGTGGGTCACTAGTAGGGGTTCACCACGTGCCAGCAGCATACGCTAACCAGTTCCGTAGAACTCTGGCTACAATGGAATATTCAGACGCCATTTAAGGATAATGTTGGCCAAGTTCAGTGACTTTAACATTTCGGGATATGCTTTAACAAACGTTACGTTTTCTTATAAGTTTGCTTTTAAAAAATGCCCTATGGACGACTGTCTCTTAAACATCTTATTTTGCTGAACTAGCGCCGCTACCACATGGTTGCCATCTGCCCGCTACGTGTGACGTGGTTGCCGATCTGTCATCTAGGCGCTTGACGGACTGTCTACTAACTATGAACCCCAAGTAATGCTATGAATTGTGGGAAGTAAATATACTTTGGCGACACGTAAAATGTCTGTGCGAATGATTTAGAACTGCCGTTTATTTCGTTGACCGGCACTGTTTTGCTGCCACATGTCGTGATCATCAACGATCGCTGACCTGTCTGTGGGACATCGACGCTGCAATGATTAACACAAAAGCGGGTCGGTCATTAGCCGATGCGAGAGATAATAAAATTTGACCTTCCTCTATGATAGCTGGGTACATGGACAACCATAGCCGGGTAAATTACCCGGGTCCCGACTCTTAGCAAAAACCCTGCTAGTTTAAAAATAGACTCAATAGTGAGTGAGCTACACAGAGTGTGAGAAGGGCAAAATGGGTGTCAAGTCTGTAGACCAAGTGGGGTAGAACCGCACAAAATGCCCCGGTAGTGGTGTATATACTGCTACACCCAAATCAACTTTCTTATTTGACAGCTGATTTGCATGACCTTCTAAACAATTTTTACACTTGATACACCCAAACTTGATTGCATGTACAGGGTATTCTGCGACATACCATGATCTGTATCTTCTTCTTCTTCCCCTGGCTCCCTTGCGGGGTGGGGTCCAAGTCACTTGATTGCTTCTTCCACTTTCATTGTTAATGTTCTCCATTTCCCTCTGTCTTCTGCAGTGGTCTTCCACTCTTGGCTGTTCATACCTGCCCTTTCAAGATGTTGTTTGAAACAGTCTTTCCATCGAAGCTTTGGTCTTCTTCTTCTTCTGCCACCCTCTTCTGTGTTCCATGCTCTTTTTGACAGTCTGTCTTCGCCCATTCTTTGCACATGTCCTGCCCATCTCATTCTGCTTCCGGCTACTTTCATCTTTAGGTGTTTTTTCATGCCAATCTCTTCTCTCAATTACTTCATCTTCCTTCTATTTCCTTGGGTTACTTTGCATATTCTTCGGACCCAGTTGTTTTCTGCTATCTGTATCGTCTCCTCCTGTCTCTCTGTCAGTGCCAGTGTTCCCAACCCGTATACACAGGCTGGTACCACTCAGGCTTCCAACACTTTTCCTTTTAGTTGTTTCTTCAGTTTTCTGTCCCACATAATGCCTTCCACTCACCTCCACGCTGCTGCTCCTGCTTGCACTCTCCTCTGTATTTCCTTACTACTTCCTCCATCCTCACACATTGTACCGCCCAAGTATACAAAACTGTTCACTTGTTTAAATTAAAAATGGTCTTTCCGTCAACAACTACATGTAGATCTACCTCTTGTTCGCCTATCCACATTACTACTGTCTTCTCCAAATTCATTCGGAGGCCAGATTCATTCTGTATAAGGTCATCAAAAAGTAAAAGAAATGTGCTCCAAGTAATTGACCGTAAGTTTATCATCGGGCTACAATGAACATTGTTGTCATACTGTGGAGTGATGTCACATGCAGACCATTAGTCAGTAAAATAAAACTAAGACGGGTTTCTCTTTTTACAAGATGAGATTTTTCATAATAAAACTGTTTGAACTGTCTTAGACTTAGTGACTCTTAGCACACGCGGTCATGATTCGACGAATGTTGTCGGCGGCAGAATAGTGAATACCGCCGATCTATAAGACTATATATGTTTAACCATGACATCGTTTGAAAATAATGATATTGCGGTTGATCTCTATTTATTGTAATCGTGTACATTATTGGTTGGGAAATGTGTTTATGTGACCTTTCTCGGTGTCTGTCCATTGGCGCTCTCATTTGAAGAAACAATCCCGTGACCCGGATGTCGTGGAGTGAATTCAAAATGGCACCTGCCAAGCAAGTGAAAAGATGCGATATGTCAATGTCAAAGTTCACAACAATCGATGCCTTTTTCGTAAACGTGAATAAAAGCAGCATTCCTACAATTGTCCCTGAACAGTCCGAGTCAGCATCCTTTGTTACGTTGGTGGAGATCCATAATGTTGATGTGCCTGCTGTTAGTAACCGAGATGCTACTGTGTTGTCGCCCACTACTGGCACTCCGCAGTGGCAAAGCGCTATCCCGGTAGACTTCAAAATTGAGTCTGATTCAGGCTCCGATTCACATACACAACCGGCGTGTAGGCCCTACTATCAGCAGTAGTTTCCCGGTTCATCAACTCAAACAGCAGCAAACCACGAACGATTAGGCTGTGCTCAGTCGAGTAAATTCATTTTGTTTGATAGGCAATAGTCAATACTGAATCTGGATGATTGCTGTTTTATCAATAAAGTAATGTTTCAATGTATTACTTTCAAAACCAGTTGTATTACTGAGTGCTGTATCTTCTATTTTTATTTGTTGTATTGCCTTACTTTTAGTGTCAAGCATTTGATTTTGAGTGGGACCGTAATCATATTTGTTCATATCAGACGTATTTGCATGCATGTACTTAAAGTCTTAAGATGCTTCAAACATTACGCCCATGTTTATATACTTAAAATAAAGTTTCAAGTTACTTTTTCGTGAACCTTCATGTGCTGGCTCTTCTATTAGTAGTATTAGTGTGCAGGTGATAACACCAACCTCGCTGCACAGCTAGTAAGATTTGATTGGGCCAATAATGTTTAAACCGGACTTGGCCTGCCATTGAAAAAACCTAATTCGACCAATAATGACTGTCATTTAACATTTGCTCAACTTGCATTGGCTTACCAGTGCAAAAACCAAATGGGCCAATAATGGTTGTCATTATATAAACCAGCATTAGCTTGCCATTGAAAAAATCAATTGGGCCAATAATGGCTGTCATAATCATGGAATCGTGTTTAAAGTTTTTTAGAATGTTCAAGACTGGCAAAAATTTATTTCTGGCTAAGGGCCTGGTCACATGATGTTGCGGTTTTATCACAAAGAAGTCAACATTTTACATTTCAAATAAATTTAGTCATATAGCTACAAGAACGATTAGACATGCAGTGATTGGCCTAGGTTTTCAAAAGGGCATGGTGCTGAGTCTGAAAAAAGGGCAAATTTGCATGCGTGAAAACATTTTCCAGACAAAATTAGTTCAATGGTCTGACATATGGTAAATGTTATTCAGTTTGGGAGGCAACTGGTGTTACTTATTCCAATTAATATTTAGCATAACTTATCTTGTCATTTTAATGAAATTTCAACGCATATTCTTCAAGTTTTCAAACATGTTTTAGTGCACAATTTAAAATGGCCAATGCAGGCGGATCAGGGCAACTTTTGAGCTGCATAGCAGCACCCAGGCAGGGCAAGGCGCCACGATTGGGGGCATGGCGCAGCGCCAATCCAAAAATGCAAATCACTGACATGTGCGATAGACATGTTACTGCATTTCAATATGGTTCCAAACAGCCTCGAAAAAGTTAATTTTTGAAGGCCTGGATCCTAGCCTTTCCCTGAAAGTGAAATGCAAGCCGAAGACATCTGGCCATATCATAGACTGACTTTTTTCACAGAAGCTAGTGCACTTAGTGTGGCCAACTGCACACATGTTTGTGAAGACTGCAATCTAGAGGATTAAATACGTCCTATGCACACATTTTGACAATCCTATGCAGCAATGCAGTGTCGATGCTTACACCCCCTCCATTTTGAATAAATCTACCCACTACTGTTTCAAATGTTAGCAAAGCTGCCTAAGAACAGCATGAAACGTCTCCTGGGATACTAGAACAGAGCAGTATTGATTACTGGACACATTTCTGTTGAATAAACAAACAAATTAAAGCCACCACAGTCACAGAAACGTCAAACATCCTTCAGTTGATTAAACTAAACACATTATTATTTGAAAAGAATTGCTACCGGGGTAGGTTTTTTTCTTCTTTGTAGAATTTAAGACATCTTTAGGCAGACAGTTATATCTTCATACTTTGATGACTGACAATGAGTATGGTTTTATGCATAACTGTGCTTGAACATACATATTTTAATTATTCAAATAGACAACAATGATCTTCTAGTATGAGAATTTGCCACAAAATTAGTGGGGGCCAGCCAAACCCCCACTTTGCAGAATCTAGTGATCCACCACCAAAACAGGGGGCCTAAGCTGTTTGCATATAAAAGCCATAATATAAATTTGATTGACTTGTATATTTCTGTTTGCCATATCCCGTTTAAAAATGTGTTCCAACTAGACACACACACATATATATATACATATATATATATGGCACACACACACATATGCCCAAGAGCCCCGATTTGGATCTTTAAAAAAATAGGTGTGTATAGTGAACAGATTGTTTAATAATTGTGTGAAATGTGTTTGCTAAATAAAATAATAAATTATGCATTTGGGGCATTCCGTCTCAGATTAACCAAGGCATTGCACTGACTCATATTTTTGAATAAAATTTTTTTTACCAATTAATCCACGTCAATATAACCAGACATGTCAAACCATAGAGCTGTAGCTTGAACAGTTTCTGAGTTATGACCATTTCAAATTTGGCAGATTCTGTCGTAATTGCCACTTTTCGGAAATCATGAAGATTTCTCGTTCTACTTTAGCCCATTAGGCCCCAGCATTTTATAAAAACATGTTCCCCCTGTTCACAGGATTTCTGGCAAATTTCGAGCGATTTTACCTCTTTACGTTCAGGAATCTGTAGAAAAAACTATTCAATATAGACAATTACAACTTGTGTTTATTTTGAAAAGTAGTAATATCTCCACATGCTTGTATACATAGAAATAGGATATATTAATAAAATGTTGACATTTAATCACAATAGTAAGTTTGTTAAAACTTTGAAAGTTATTCTACCTTGCGACTGACATTTGACAATGATCCCATGCTATAACTCTATGCAACCCAGCGAAGAAGATGTAGCTATATGTGTTAGCTTTGCACCACTGGAAAAATTCTCAAATTCTGACGGTTATTTTTCAGGTTACACCATATTTTATCATAACAAATATAGAAATAAAATTTTTCGAGATGGCGTGCACGTAACGAGCTAATGTTGTTGCAAAATGTATCTGCTAGGGTGTGGCAAAATTTTGTAGCATTTAGTTCAATAGTTAACTGTCAGGATTTTTTTTAATAGAGGGTCCTTTATGCAGCTGGCGGCAGCCGTTTCAAGACTGCACAGAGCGGCCGGTCGCGGGCTCTAATGGGTTAAATACCAATCATTTAAAAACTATTCTCCAGTACATGTAGATAGTAACAGGTATACTATAGTTCCACATCTATATATTAGTTCTCCCACAATCTGCCATTGAAGTTGTGCATTTATAGTACAACTACATATGTATGCATATGATAGGTTTGAAGTTTCCATCTTGATTAGTTCATGAGATACTGATCTCCAAAGTTGGTACATAGTGAAAAGTGGCCTATATTTGGCAGCCAAAAATGCTATGTGGGCATGGAGCTAAAATTCCAATTTATTTTGTCTGTGAAAGGCAGGTACAATGCCTGTGTAATGCACCATATTTTGGATTCCCTATTCAAACGGCTTCATGTTGAAAACAATATTTCAAATATATGTGTTTTTATCTAATCAATAGATCGCAACACGGTATCAAAATTCAAATCCTATAGCTGATTTTACTACCTGTTCCATCTCTACTAAGAACATTATGTACATATTGTCAAATAAAAAAACTTGTGAATGCATAGTTCTAGATTATATTTACCTTTATAATTTACCTGGATCATTCCAATGGTCAAAAAATTTATGTCTCAGAATTTACTTCAATTTTAATCAATGCCTTAATGGCTATACTTCAGCACTTGTGCAAAAGAACTAGGCATTCACATTCAAATTGTCTCTGTACTGCCCTAGCTAGTATAATATGAACAAGGGGTAAGGACCTAAAATCGTACCCATTATTTTTATACGTTTTCATATTTTACCTTGTTAGCGCCTTTGAGCAGGTTTTTACCCAAATATATTGCGCATTATAAATGCCTAATTTATTACTTTATTTAGCTAACACATTTCACACAACTATTAAACAATCTGCTTGCTATAACACACATATTTTTTATATCCAAATCAGGGGTAGGGGGCAAATGTTCCCTGCCCCCCTTAGTCATATCAACATCAGCATAATAGCTATGAAAATGTCATTGTATTATGTGATTTCGACAAGACAAACCAAAACAGTTGATTTGGGTAAGATTTAGAGATGAGTAATGACCTTAATTGTATCACGATAACATTATAACTTAAAAAAATAGTGATGTTTCGATCACTTAAATTACCCTAAGACAATATTTTTAAAGATTATATGCACTTTTTGTACCGGAAGTGATGTGGGATGTTGCAATGAACACATTAGCATCGGAAAATTTAGGTAAGAATGTATTTAAGGGAATTAAGAGACGTTAATAATTTAGGCCAATCTAGTTCATGTTTACCTCGCCTGTCCTAGAGTAAAGCCATGTAGTTGTAAAAGGCACTTACCCTGGGCCTTGTATCACTTTGGGATTGGCATGGGTAGCCAGACTAGTAACACCAACAGTAATGTCGTGGCTCATGCATAGTCATGGCCCTTTTGCCAGCAGCAATCAGTGAATTACTAACCCGAAAACGAGCCGTCGCTGTCAGCATCGAGGGTTTTCTATTATTTGGCACTTTACACTAACTTGAAGACAAGAGCAACAACGACGTTCAGATGTTTATAGTATATACCCGTGTCTGCCATACAATATTATTGGTACGACAAGTTCGAGTGTTTGATGCGAGCGCGGAAGTCTTGTCGAACGCTGCCTGACAGCGACCGGGCAAAACAACACCCGAACTGGCTTCGACCATCTGCACGAAAACAAATCGATAAACACGAGCCTCAATCGATCGAACCTGCGCCAGGCAACGCGGTTGCAAAACAAACCGCCGTTGCGATAACTGACTCTTCTTCACAGCTAAAACTTACGTGCATCATATGTTGAGAGACGTGCATGTACTGTCGTCGCCGTCACAGTTAATCGTCGCTACATGCATGCTCCTTCGTTCTGACCCGCTCCGCCATGATGTTAGCGGGAATGTTAATGCGACTGGACTGGCCTACGAGTGATGACGCGCCACGTGATGTCACTGTGGGCTCGCCCGCGCAAAAGCAGGTGCTTGTCGCAGAGTGGGAAAAAGGACTCATGACCAAACGGTCAAGGCGGCAGCGTTAAGTGTTGTTTGTAATATCAGTGTTTGGGATATAAATATAAAGATGATCAGTAACACTGGCTAACTAACTGTCCATAAGAGATAGTATACATCAGTCATGGGCATATCAGGTCCATCCTCAGCCAGGGTTTTGAAAAGGGGGGTTCGGACGTAGGTTTCTGGGGAATGTTACACAATCTATCAAAAAGGGGGTCCGTCCGACCCCCCCCCCACGAGGACGGGCATGGATATCTAAACCACCAAACGACACTGCATGCACTAGCCTATTTATCATACACTAGCAGAGCGACCAAGTCTCACGCATTTTTGGCGTGAGACTCGCGCTTTAGGCTTCCACCTCACGCGGCTCTGTAAATCTCACGTGGCGGTGTCAATAAATTACTAATACAAACAGGCTTATTGGGGCATGCCCCATGACTTAATTTTTATCGTATGTAATCTGTTGCGCCAGTATGGCAAACTAATGGGCGACTATATATATTAGCTTGCCCCCCCCCCGCGAGATCTCATATACGCCACTGCATGGTCGTAGGGGAGATCGGGGTTAGTTAAAAAAATTTCTTATCTGGGATAATTCGAAACGCGTTTTACTTATCAAAACAAAAAGCATGGACCCGCAAGCATCAGTGGCGGATTAAGACATTCGTGGGCCCTAGGAACCCGGCACGTTCGTGGGCCCCAAGTAAACCCACCACAGGATTCTCAAGTTAAAGTCCACTAACACCATCTCACACCCAAGGCTTAGCGATGCGTAGTCTACAGTTTTACTTTGCGTGTTTTCTTGATGACAAACGAGCTAATAATGTCATCAACCGAAAGTGAACGCATAATTCCCGACTCTATGGCTAAAAGTGACAGTGCCGACAAGCGCGATTGACCCATCGTGGAACGCTGGTAGTCTTTGATACGTTTCAGTACCGAGAAAGATCGCTCGCCTTCGCAGCTTCAGCCGAAAATTGACAAATAGATCCGTAGCGCAATGTGAACGTTAGGGAAACTGGTAATTAGCTTATTTTCACGAAGAAAGGTTATCATCTCAGCACCTGTCTTGAAGTCTCCATATTTTGTGAAGAGACTGAATTCCTTCTCAAAATCAGACTCAATATCATAACGTATTACCGATTGATACGAGATCGAATCTCGGTCAACACCCCGAAACGTTCATAGACATTCGTTTAGGCGGCCTTCCGTTTCTTAATTTCGGAGAATAATCTGTCAATGATGACTAGGTACGTGTTCACTCGGAAGTTCTCTCGATAGTCGCTCACTTTTACCTCTTCTGGTTCACCTTGTGAAATCGTGCCTGGACTCCAGAATAAGTTCCAGACATATTGCTCGCATTGTCATACGTTTGTCCACGGCAATCCTCAAGCTTTATTCCGCATTCGTCTACGAAAGACTTGAGCGTTTCGAATAAGTATTTCCCCTCGTGTTTCTCAATGTCTGTGAAGGCCAGGAAGCGTTCTGCGGGTTGTCCGTCATCAATCCGAACGTATCGCATGACGATGCTCAGTTGATCGGTGTGTGCTACATCAGGTGTGGAATATATGCTGATAGAGTAGTACTTCGCCTTCTTTACTGAAGAAATTATTTTCGCTTTCACCCTTTCCGATAAGAGCTTGATGAATTCTTCACAGATTGTTGAAGAGAGATGTGATACTTGACGGGTCGAACTGTGAGAGCAACTCTAATGTAACCGTGGAATCGCAGGAAGACGGGAAATTGTGATTTCCTTTATTTTGTATAACAAAAACTATATCAAAAAAACCTGTAAAACATACAAAAATATTATTACTACATGCACTACTACAATGGTTACACAGGATCATTAATCAACAGAGTCAAAAACATCTATTCCCTGCATAACATTGGTACATAATTATTACCTATAGATTATCTCCGACACCAAATAGCAGGTTGGCACCTGTGGTATTTGTATCTAGATTTCTATCCAGCAATATGCCATGACCGACTTAGTACCAATAAGATACATAGGTTTATAGTCTTTAAACACTGTGTCAACTCCTAAGTGGTGAAGTGTACAACAAATATACTCAGCTAAAAATGCAGCTACAATTAATAAAAAATTGATGTACTCCATGAATAACACAATATCAGTTATGCTTAACATCCCTTATAACATATAAAGTTACACAATCCTTGGAGACTACGATTACACAAATCAGTACTAATACCCACACACACACATATATATATGCAGTGTCTATAATTTGTTCGTTAAGATAGTTATGGATGACCGTCAAATGAAATGTTTCCTAACCTAATAGTAATACTTCATGACATCCCATAAAACCAAAATAACAATGCTCACCCCAACTGGGCACTGCAGGCCTAATCAAAAATGTAAAACTGTGTCTGAGCACCGACTCAGTGCAACCACATCCTGCATTTTACAGGGGGTCATCTGCACCTGTAAATGATATACAACCAATTATCAGTTGTAAATGAATAAACAAAAGAGTGACTAACTACATTATTATATGTATGCTAACACAATGGTGTCACCAGAAATGTATCAAGATACCAATACTACATTAAATGATCAAACCAACACTAGATCCCTGTTTACAAGTTACTATCTAGTGTGGCCCCAGCTTGCTCTCAAGCACTTGTCCCTTGGGAATATTTCACACACCCTACCCAGCCAGTGCCACATGGTGATTAATCACAACAACATCAAAGAGAGGGAGAGTGCTCCAGTCTGATTCTGGCTTAACTGTACAGAATGTTATATAATTATACCACACATGCACAGTCACTGCATAATGTATTTTGTCTATAATAATACATTAACTATATGTAACAGTACTAAACATGAATAAACTTAACTTTCTAACCTGTTCTACCAGCTACTGGCTACAAGCTTTCAAAATGTCATTAAGCCCTAGCTGCTAACAAACAGCTGGTGGAGACATTCCTCCCTAACGTCCAGACAGTTCATTTGCTCCCCATCTTCTTAGCACATCAGTAATCTGAGCCACTATTAAGTAATTACAACTGAACATATAAATATGTTTACATAGAAAGATGGAAGATTCTCTAGTAGACATTTTGGTACCATTGTAAATTGAAAGAATTCATTTTCTAAGGTATAACAAAGTATTTAGAAACTTACCAAAACAGGGTTGTTGTTGTCTTGTTGACAGTGGGATCAGCCTGGCCCACTGGGACACAGCCCCTCCCCTGACCACATGTGACCACTGTCTCTTGGGTAAATTTTGTATTTAAACAACTTAATTATTAGTAACAGGACCAGCAACGGACACAATAAATGCAATTAACCATAAGACAAATAGTTATAATAATAATAACTAATTAACTAGATTATCTATAGATTACCCAGGGTGCTGCCATATGGTGGCAAGTAATGGCACCATCAACCCTGTGCTCCTCAGGTATCCTCACGTGACCTTTGCTGGGTGACCGGTGGGGTGATGGGTGGGGCAATTATAAATTACTAAATGTCCAGTAACCATGCCGGTTACACTAACAAGCCTAAGTAGTTACCATTGTCCTTCTGCCCAAACAACTCGGTGTGGCCTCGGAACGGGTGTCTTCTCTCTGCCAAGAAGGTAACAACGGCAACGATGCGCTTGAGGAGTTCGATCCAGCTGCTTTGCGATCGCAGAGTCAACATGGTGCGCATTGGCATTTTCGAACCCCTTCTTTACAGCTACCAAGTGACTATCGCTACGCTCATGTGTCGTGATTCTGTGCGCATTTTTCCAGTCATTGAAACCATTCGGAGAAAAGCTATCACTTCCGCTCCTGAATAGCGTACATACATAACAATAAACATTTCCAGTTGATGGAGAATACACCAACCAGTCCTTCGTTACACTCTCCTCGTTAGCAAGCTTTCGAACAAAGAATTTCCGTTGTACGTATCTTGTCTTGGACGAGTACGATCTGGCCGATTTGTGAAGATGCTTGTCCAAGTTCTGTTCTTGGGCCCACTTCCTGCAAACAACACACTGTATCCACTTCTCACCAGGACGACTGTTGTCGAATGGCCCACAACAGATTATGCATGGCCATTGCTCTTCGTCTGAGGAGTCGGTATCAGGTATCAGACGCGAAACCCCGGCTGGATGTTAGTCAGCGTCATAGCCTTGGTAAATGCTTTCCCAGCCATTCCTGCCTGCATATCCAAAGTGGTAAACACTGTATGGGTCAATGTTGATCATGGGCGTGACCTCCATCCTCTCGCCGATCACATGACAAAGTTACGAAATTTCACCAAGGAAGAAAATCGTGTTTTTTTCAGCATTTCGATTTTAACTTCAGTTAATGCTTGAACAAGCATTAACTAATTTAATAGTCTGATGATTTCGCAAATACTACATACAAAGGTTGCACAAACGAGCTAGCATGTTGCAGTGGATACTAGGTTGACTTGGTTTTTCGCAAGATTAATTTGAAATGAGACTAGCAAAAATATCGAATTGATTAAGTACCTTTAAACTAGGTTTGATTGTGTGTATATATATATATATATATATATATATATCATGTCGTCTTGTCGTGATATTACATTTGGTGCCGTGACCAGCACAGTCACATTAGCCATTACAGGCAAGTACTGTTTGTTGGATGGTTTCACTGGTCATTTATCGACTTGTTTTCCCGGTGTTTCTAATTTAGAAAATTGCGCGTTCAGGCTATCATAGCGCCGACTGGCTGGACAGCCTCCATTCTTCGCATCACTCTGTGACATCACGGTAACGACGACACGATATAAAATTATATATAATCAAAGTTAGTTTAATATATAGGGCAACAGCCAACACCGCATACAAGTTTTACAACACAATGCCCGCGTCCTCCTTGACCGTGTCCCCGCTCTCCTGCGTGGCGTCGGGAGGGTGTCACTACGGGGCGGGGGGGGGGGCAATACTATCACCACATGTACTTCTGTGGTTACTTTCACTTCTACAATGTCCTCATTACTAGATAATGCCAATTCACTTCCACGAGAATTGTTTTTCGCGGCAAAATAAACTTACTACTTACTGTACAAATGTACTTACAGTACACATGTTAATCAGTTATTCAATGGAAAGAAATCCAGTTCAGAACATGTCAGTAAAGTTACTCTCTGCACAAACAATTATTGTCCACAGCACAGATTCTTCACCGTGTGTCCCGTCAACGAAATAATTTCCACAGCGATGCTTGGATCGTTTAAATGTAGCTCACATCCAAGAACTACAACTTAAAATGCATAATTATATAATGATACATCGATTGTGAGGTACGGTTGATCTACACATCCAGCACAATGAGTGGGCGACCTGTGCGTTGGTGCGTAGGCCACGCCGGCGTACGACTTCATCTGTAGCCTTCATATTAAAAAAAGGAAATCCAGCAATAATTAATTATTATCGACCAATATCCTCCTACCGGTTGTCTCTAAAGCTACGGAAAAATCCTTGCCACTCAATTGTCCTCATATTTTTAAAGCAAGAAACTCAATAATCAATATGGATTTAGAGACGGTCACTCAACCGAATACGCTGCACTAGAATTGGTAGACAGAATCATAAAAAAAATGGACAATAACGAGGTACCATTTCGACACCCTAAATCATAAGATTATACTAAATAAATTAAAATATGGCGTAGAAGGAGTACCATTGCAACTATTCAAAAGTTATTTAACAAATAGAACACAATTTGTAGAAATTGACGACATAAAATCTGCACATAACTACTGGTGTGCCTCAGGGCTCAATTCTGGGACCATTATTATTCATAATATATATTAATTATTTTTCAGAGGCTAGTCAAGTGTTTAATTTTATATCATATGCAGATGACACCACACTTTTAAGCTCATTGAGTAAATTCGTAAACGGACAAAATGCAGATAGCGATTTGCTACTAAATAAAGAACTCTTTAAAATTAACGAATGGCTTGTAATAAATAAACTTTCACTAAACATAGCTAAATCTGAATTCATGATCTTCCACATGGACAGAAAACATATAGAAGCACCCGCTCCTAAAATCAATAATATCATTATAGAAAAAGTTAATGAATTTAATTTTCTGGGACTGACTTTGGATACACATTTAAATTGGAAGAAACACTCTGAACATAATTATATCAAACAGATGCGCAAGAATAATCGGGACACTAAACAGACTTAAACAAGAACTGCCTTTGAGAATAAAAATCATGCTTTATAATACATTACTTGTGCCACAAATAAATTACTGCCTGACAATATGGGGATTTTAATGTGAAAGAATAAATAAGCTTCAAAAAAGGCAATACGGATAATTACGCAGAGCAAATATAATGAACACACTTCACCACTATTTAAAACTATGAATCTGTTAACAGTCAAAGATATGCAAGCATTGCAAGAACTTAAATTTTATTATAAATTCATACATAATAAATGACCTGCCTAACTACAACACTGGCAGTTAATTACAAACATAAACATACATAACCACAATATGCGGAGACAACATGAAATTCGTGTGTGTGTGTGTGTGTGTGCGTGCGTGCGTGCGTGCGTGCGTGCGTGCGTGCGTGCGTGCGTGCGTGCGTGCGTGCGTGCGTGCGTCGAAGAAGATACGTACGACTTCATCGGTAGCCTTCATTGACATTGACAACAAGTGTCGTGTTCTGTTTCATCACTGGTGACTGATAACAATGTGCAACCAAAAGGCACATTGCATGGGGCAATACGGTTTTGCTGGAAGTGAAAGTAACCACACAAGTACGTGTTGTGATAGTATTAAGCGAAAATCAGGATAATAGAACTGAAATGAGTGGTACATCACGATTTTTTCATTGTAACATGAGGTTGGGATCACCGCTGGCACTCATTCGGGGGCGAACGTGTTAAAGGGAGGGGGAATTTGGCGATGACCCCCTAGCCCCGTAGTATATATATATATATATATATATATATATATATATATATATATATATATATATATATACCAGAGGAGTTGAATCAGGTTGGGCGGTAATGAGGATTTGTGTACCTTGGAGGAATGGTTACGGGGATGGGCATTCAGAGGTAGGGGTGCGACGTTGGATACAAGAGGGAGCGATTGCCTGGAGAAAGGTAGAAGGAGTCGAATTGGACAGAAAAAATTCGAAAAAGCTGAAAGGGAAAGTCCTGAGAGCGTGTTTTACAACGGCATGTCTGTTTGGTCTAGAGACAGTGGCGTTGACAGAACAACAACAGAAGCTGCAAGTGTGTGACTGGGTTCGACGAATAACAAGAACAAAGAGGGTGGACATAAGGATGAACGATCTCAGGAAAGAGGTTGGGATGCAATGCAGCCTAAAAGGAAGATTGGCGAGAAGCCAGATGAGATGGGCCAGTTGATTAGGATAGTTGCAGGCAAACTAGCAAAGATAGCAGAGGTTGAAAAACATCAAGGATGCAGGAAAAGGGGAAGGCCACAGCTGAGATGGGAGGACTGCGTGAGCAGGAATATGAGAAGATCGGGGGAGGATGAAAGATGGAGAGAGGGGGGTTGCAGATAGAAAACTATGGAAAGAAAGAACAGAAAGAGTGGCTCGACAATAATGTAACTGTACCTGGCCCTAACCCCTGTACAGCAGGGAACAAGGAGTAAGAGCACACTTTACTGATTTCTTTCCATTGAATAATTCTGCTGGTTTATCACATCGTTGTAGACACTTCAGAAACAAACACCTGTCGACACACATCACAGGAATAATTGTTTTTCGCGGCAACATAAACAATGATATGTTATTATTAATAATAACCCCAGCTTGGCAGTACAAATGTTAATCAATTATTCAATGGAAAGAAATCCAGTGTGAGTGTAATATTATATATATATATATATGTGTGTATATATATGTGTATATATATGTATATATATATATGTATATATATATGTATATATATATATATATATATGTATATATATATATATATATATATATATATATATATATATATATATATATATATATATATATATATCGTGTGTGTGTAATATTATATATATATATGTGTGTATATATATATATGTATATATATATATATCGTGTGGTCGTTGCCGTGATATCACAGTACTTCTTAAAAAGCCCGTAAACGCCTGTTCAGTGGCTGTAGTTTGGCGAGCAATGTGGGGAGAAGGAAAGCATCACCACTCTGTTTTCTTTCGCGAAATCCAGCACCTCAACTGACAAGTGAAATTCGTGATTGTCTAAGACCAGTAGGGACGGTGTCTTCGCTAGAGCAGCGAACACAACGAACACAATGTTGAATGAACTTTAAGAAGTTCCCGGACGTCATCGAGCCCAAAGGGTGTGCGGTGCCAATGGATCCGACAGGGGCACCACTGTTGAAGGCATCCTTGTAGTTTACCCTGGGGAACATGAAGTCCGTTTTTTTCCGATGACACTAACAACACAGGCCAACGTAACAAACTCTCCGCGCTCGGCATAAACAATGGCACCGACCTGTTTCACGCCAGTGGAGGTGATGATCTTGTCTGTTTTTTGCACATTGGCGCCACCTGTTTCGTCTACGTTCCATATGTGCGCCGGCGTCAATTTCTCCCTGACACACACACGCTCCAAGTTGTCGTAGAAATTAGCAACATTTGTTCTATTGAAACTCGTCGCACGCCCAAGGGATGTTGCTTCGGGCGTTCGCAATGATACTGTTGCGTGTCTCTTAAAGGGGGGTGAAGCTCTCGAACAACCATAGCCCAAACATAATAACATACCATTTACAGTATATATCACTCTTATATGATGGGCGCAACGCCACGGTAATTTTGTAATATCCTTTTTAACTTTGCCATTATCTTCGCTGGGCGGCGCCATATTGCTCTGCGGGGGGCTCAGCGGCAGAGTGGTTTGAGTACGAGCTCCTGGCACCGCGTTCACACAGTAAAAACCTCTCGGAAAAACGGCCGAAACGTATGGAAAATCGAATAAAAAGAAAACTGGTGTGCACTGGATGGCTCCTGGATATATCAACTAGTACTACAAATGCAAGGAAAAAACTTTTGATCGACTTCCGAGGACGAATTTGCAGCGGAAAAGGTGGTTGCAAATGCGGAAATTGCTGTGTCCGCCAGCCGCAGGCTCTGCGAGTGACCACTTTTCCGATGCAGATTACAAGACAAAAGACTATGTGATGAGCAAGGACAGACGGTGAGCATCAAGATGTCATTCTTGGTCAAAGACACCGTTCCACCTTAGATTTTTTTTCCGCATATGACCATGCATCTACAGACTATTCTGCGACAAGGAAACGTCAGATATCAGAGGGCAGAGCGATGCGTAGGAAGCGACGAGCCGAAACCAGGTTAGTAAATTGGATTACCGTTACCATTGTGACTTATCACTACGATTACAATATAGTTCCACCCCAATAAGCACAGATGTGCTTCAACGTCAGCATATATATGACCCACAGTAAATCGAAATGTATGAATACAATAAAGTGCGAGTAAGTGTTAATGGTTTGATATAATTACGAGTGTTTTCCAATCCGCCGATTTATTTTCGACGTGATCAGACGTACCGTCAATTCGTGGCCATACTCAAAACAATAACAATAACTCAGTAAGTGCTACAGGATATACTGCAGCCTTATAACATGGGCCATGCCTAGAGAGCAAGCGGAAAGCGTAAGGCGAAGCCTGGGGGGTTAGATGCATGGGAGAAACACGACCAAAAGACAGTATAGACTATAGTGCAACAGAAGCCTACTGTTGCTGTTTACATTTCAAATTCTTTATGGAAATATTTAAATATACAAATACTTTCATTGTGATTAAGTGCAAATGCAGTTACAAAAACTGTTTTAAAGTATTTAAATATTTAAGTAAAATGCATTTGTCTAGCTGGAAAGGAAACTAACTAAGGCATCATCATCTACCCAGTTGAACACTGTCAGATTACATGTCTGCTTTCTATAATGACACTTTACAATTTCTGTCTGAATTCTTGTGACTTGACAATAAGGCAAAATTATATAAAATTAATTTGCTTTATTGATCAGATTAAACCCCACATGTAATAACCGAATATCCGGAAGTTCATAAAGAGATGTATTAATTACATTTTATTCTAAGTCGACTGATAACACTGTAATGAATTTCGTGGGGGAGGGGGAAACTGTCGGCAACCCACAATAGTATTAGTACAAGCTATACATATGAAGGAAGTATATCAGGCATGGGGTCAATTCTGTTTTGTCAATTCCAAAAAATCAGTTCTAATTCCGCCTTGCAAAAAATCAATTCCAACTGTTAAAATCCTAGGCTAAAGAAAAATTCAAATCCAATTCGTTTTAACACAGTTTTATTTGTCACGTGTGCACAATCATATTTAATTAGATATGATTAAAAAATTATTGTTTGTTAAATGCACACACACACACACACACACACACACACACACACACACACACACACACACACACACACACACACACACACACACACACACACACACACACACACACACACACACACACACACACACACACACACACACACACACACACACACACACACACACACACACACACACACACACACACACACATCAGGTTTGCCATAAAAAACTTTAAAATGGCATCCAGCCATTTCATATGTACTTTCTGCTGTGACACCTCTCCTGGATTTTTGCTAACAAAACCAGACATTTTGGACAGCCCTGGACAGTTGGGTCATTAATCCGAGTTTTGAACAGTTTCCCCTGTTTATATCGGGTCCAGGTCATTTGCCCCCCTCCCGGACATTTGCCCCTTTGTCACTTGCCCCCCAGACATTAGCCCCTTGCTTTATTCAAAATCTGGACATTTGCCCCCTGTCCGTAGCTTCTGGATTATTTGTAAGTTTTTTTAACTTATTTTTTTATTTCTGAACATGAATTCAAGATATATATTACCCTAATTGCAATTAATGTTCTTTGTGCCAGATCAGCCAAGTAAATTACTTTATGTAGTTGGAGATGATCCTGTAATCAAAGGATTATCTTTATTGCAATTGTGGAAGAAGCCAGTGAGATTAGGACCTGGACATGTTAGGATAATTGAGGATATTTGAAAGAAGCCATCTCAACAAGGTTTCTTTTGAATTGCATTTACCATGGAGAATTGGAGTGACTCCATTTTCCTATAAAACTGGATGCACAAGCCAGAGTTGTCAGAATTCACTTATAACTTCACCATGGAAATTACTACTAGCATCTGAGGAGGTCAGAAGCTATGTTTTGAGTGTCATTCCTACACCAAGAAGGGGGACCAACAAGATTACTCTTGAATGGGAGTGAAGCCAGCATCGATCCTGATCATGCAAGGGTGCTGTGGTCACTGATCTGATCTCCAGATCCAGAATGTGATCAACAAGACTGCCTGCAACCATGATGGTGACACGGCACAGATAGAAGCTGCCAAGGTCCGTGAGGACCTGAAAACTAAGGCAGTTAATACCAGGGGCACTCCAAACCACTGTTTGTGGAAGCATCACCCCAAGAACCCATCTTCCACGACTGATCTGACTATCAATGATACCTGGAAGACAACTGGTGACAAGATCATCTCATACACACTCCAGGGGATAGGCCATTGCATTAGGCTAAAGTGACTTCGACTTGTCATTGAATGTTATGTTATTGTAGTAATAATGATAAAACTGCAAACTGATTTTCACTTGTCAACTATCATAGAAAAAAGGGGCAGATGTCCGGGGGGAGCAAATCTACTAGGAGGCAGATTTATATCGCTATCAGTTGTGGTATCATTGATATTTCATCAAATTTACTGGAAAGTTTGAGTCTTCAACATCATAATCTCCAACATGTATTCTCCATGGGAACATTTTTAATTACTACAAAGGGCAAACCCTACAGCCACATGTAACAGCATTGTACAGGTGACCAGTGACATGTTTAGTATGGGAAACTTGTGGGCTGAACATTAGGCTTGGATAAACAAGGGGCTGCATTCAAGTGGGGCAGGCTTCCTCTCTCACACAAAGGGAATGAGCAGGCAGGTGCCCTTAATTGGCAATCTCTGTAAATAAACCTTGTACACTGAGAAAGAAAATGAGGCCTGAATGGTCTGATTTTGGTTTTACTGTCTGTTACAGTAACTTAATATTTCTTTTTGATGCAAATGCTTGATTATATTGTTCTTGGTCACAATGTTTCAATACCAGAGTAGACAGTGTCTATGCTGTAATGTTGACAACTTCCTGGCTGTTACCAGATTCAGGGTGACATGCTAATAGCAGACAAATACGATTTTAAAAGTAATATAAGTAAATATAAGGGGAAATATTAACAGTATCAAGTCAATAATTCAAACAAAATCAATTCCAATTCCCAAAAAATAAATTTTGGAAAAAAAAAATTCCAATTAAAAAAATATGTTGAAGTCAATTCCAATTCCGGAACTGGAATTGAGGGTCAGTTCCAATTCTGGAATGGAATTGACCACATGCCTGAAGTATATTCATGACAATATCTTGTCTCTGTGTACTACAGCAACAGTCATGAACAGTATAATTGAATTGAAACAAGCTTATGTCTGTGGGGCTTTTGTCGGGAGGGGCGTTTGTCCATGCACCATACTATCTAGCAGATGCTTTTAGTATAATACCTAATAATTATATATATATTTACATATATACATATATACGTGTGGGCAGGTATGTGTGTGTGCGTGCAGCATTTATAAGGTAAAGATGTCACAAGCATAGATCTGCATTTGGTCCAATAACAATATTCATGCATTATGTTATCTAAATCGAGTGTCAGATATAAAATAAGGAACCCCCATAGAAAGTGTACCTATGGGTCCATATTTTGTTATGGAATTTGGACCCCTTATAGAATTTTGACCTCCCTGGCCCATTGAAAACAGTGCAATGTTGATTAGATAATATAATGCACTTTGGAGCTAGGATGCTACAATTTTGGTTACATGCGTTTGGTTATGTTACCAGTGGCATTCGTCAAACTGACCAAACAGATTCATTAAAAACATTAAGAGATCGGTGAAAGACCCATTGGTTGAATTAACATGGCTCCATAGGGAAAATGCTTTTCCCTGTGGTTGATTACTTTATACGTTCTATATGACACTGGCACTCTTATATTCTAAAAAATATATATAATTAGAGAAAGTTTCTCACATTGTGATTAATTTTTATTATGCAAAAGATGAATTTTGTAAAATTTTCAAGTCACTGTATGTGTAATCTTTTTCAGATGAAGGATTCACCATTGGTTCGTACAAGTACAGGTACTAGTTTTGAAGCATCCAGCGCTACGGGTGATGTCGTCAATCTTTACATTACGGATGTCACCTTTAGTGCCATCACTGCTACTACTGCTGTGGCACCACATACAACTGATGCTGAAATGCAAATCGATCCGGTAACGATATTTCAAGTGCGACACTTCGCTAATGCTGCTGTAGTCACGGATGACATTATTGCACCAATGAACGTTGATCATGACTACTCCTATGTGAAGCTTCCATCAGATTCAGTGAGAATAAAGACATTGGTGCAGATGATGCACACTATGTGATAACAGCGACATAACCGAGGGTGACTCAAGCAGCTCCGACACCTATGAGAAAGAGAAGAAGTTTGTCATTCGTGAGAAAAACTTATGTCACTTTTCTGCACCAGTCAGAATAAGTGGTGTATTGGTGTATATTTAGTGCCAGTAGTGTATTGGAACATATGGTTGGTGTGCAAGTTCTACCAGTCAGAACAAGTAGTGTATTGATACATATGATTGGTGTACATTTACTGTCAGTACAAGTAGTGTATTTGGTAGAGAATGAGACGCTTGGTTTACATTTGCTGTCGGTAGGAACAAGTAGTAGATTCAGTCAGAACAAGTAGTATATTGGATACACATGATTGGTGTACATTTACTGTCAGAAGAAGTAGTGAAACGGTGCAGATTCCAGAATGAGATCATTGGTGTACATTTACTGTTGGTAGGAACAAGTAGTGTATTGGTATGCATGATTTACTGTCAGTCAGAACAAGTAATATTGTTACACGATTGGTGTACATTTACTGTCCAATCAAAACAAGTAGTCTATTGCCATTGGTACAGATGATGATGGTGAAACAGTTAAAATGCCTTGGCTTTATAAAGATTAATTATTTCCTAAGCTAAACTACCAGTATATTTGATATGTTGTGGCATAATAATGATGTGTGTAACTGTGATATCCATGTTCCAGGTTGTATTTCCCGGTGGTAGAAGTCACTGTTTTTAGTCAATGTTTAGTCTTGGTTTCAGTCGTTCTAGTTAGCCTTATGGATAAGAAGGCATTCACATCATTCAGTTATTAATATTTTAGTGGGAATTTTTGTAGTTTTCCAGGTTGTTTTTCGACCTGCTGCATACTGTGGGTGCCTCACAATTTGTCTATATCAGACTATCAGTACACTCACCTGTGTCAGGTCAATCTCCATAGCTAAACTTTCCATCAATTCAATTCGGTTCAGAATAGACATCACAGATCCTTCCCACATCGCAGGATGGGATTACTTGTCTTGCCTTTCCTGAGCCTGAAATATAATTTGTCAGGGTTAGTTGATAGCACTAATTCCATAATTACCATAATAGTTGCAAAACTGTGAACATTACATATACTGTCAGTAGTTAATTATTGTTATTTAAATGATTACATTGCACCAAACAACAAGGTGTTGTGGTGTGCTACAGAGAGGGGTGATTACAAGTACGAATATTAATGTAATCATGATTACAGTAATTATTGCAATCACAATTACTAATGTATTCATGATTACAATCATTATTACAATCACGATTACGGTAACATTTAAGAATATATATATATTCACATAATGAATTAAATAAACCCTCATGTTATTATTGTCATCAATGTTATTCAACACAAAATCAAACATAATATTAAAATACAGTCACGGTACACTTCATTAGATTAGATACAAAATAAAGAGAAAAGCCTGCTTGCATTGCCATTGTAGTTCGGACCTCGCCCTCGGGCTAGGTAAAAGAAATATGCAGAAAAAAATATGATTATTAAAATGGCAATGATTCGATAACAATTGAATTACTGACCTGCTAGCTATAGTCATGCTAGCTATAATCATGCAATGACAGCAGACCAACATCTAGCACCGCTCTGTTTGTGCATATCACTACAAAATCATCGTCTTCGCCTTCGTACGGTGATGCAAGCAGTGGCACCAACGCGGTCGGGCACACGGTGCTGCATAGGCATAGCCATAGCCTAGCCCTAGGCATGGTAGCTTCCTCGGCGCAGCATGATGACTCAACGTAAACGTGCGCAGACATCGGGACGCAATTTCCACAGGTTCACCACATCACATTACCTAGTCAGGAATCGTTGACAGTCAAAGCGCTGTTGTAATTTTTCCTGAATCCAACGTCAACAAAGCCAGGCGAAGCCGACCTGGACTCGAGTCTGGAGCGTGACTCGCACACACTCGGTGACACTTTACGGCTGTCAACGGTTGTTTCCGTGTGGCCTGTCGAACTAGACTCTTCGTCTGTGGTTTCCATTTCTCCAAAGATAGACAACTATTACGGAAGTTCAGTAAACCACTAATCGCTAGTAGCAGATCTGGTAAAACTGTCACAAGCGATGCATCCATCTTGTCAACAAGTAAAAAATAGTTCCGGAATTCCGTTATCGCATATTCTCGTTGGTTAGCGTCTCGTGTGTTCGAGAAGTGTGGCGTTTTCCACGATTTTTTGCGTGTTTTGTTGTAATTTCTTTAACTTTTTTTATTTGGAACGAACAAAAACGCTATTTTGTTGACGTGTGTAAACACTTGTATAGATAACAGAGACCCATATCTTTTTTTTCGCTCCAGAATGTCTATTTACGAAATAAATCGCAAAAAATCGAAAATTTACATTGATTAGATATACGCGACTCGAACCACTCGTTTCGACAACAAGATGGCTATACGCAGTGATGTATTTTGTCGATTTTTGTCTCGAACAAAATCAGTTTTTCAGTTTATCTCATACATTAGCAGGTATCTGTCACCATTAATGCATAGTTAGATAATATATATTTAAATATACGGCATAACACAAAATTGCTTCAGTTCCCCTTTAAGAAACAGAGTTAACCAATCGACGCCAGCTTTCTCGTTTACAGTCCAAGAGTTTTGCGGCGCTGTTTTCGCGAGTTTCGTTACGTAGTCGTACGCGAGGCGACGGACGCCGGGAGTACTCAACCCATAGTAGGCAGCTTTCTTGACACAGTCCACCAATAATTCTTCTTCCTTCTTTGAGAAAAAGGACATTGTTATTAAAATATACGATGCGCATGTCTCCATTACCCCCCATTCCCGCGGAATGTTACGCAGTATCTGCGTAGAGAACAATGAGGAATCTGATATTCATTCGCAACATGGCGCGCGCTAACACACTCACACACGCACACGTTCGCACGCACGCACACGCACGCACACGCACGCACGCACGCACGCACGCACGCACGCATGTACACACAATTACCAATATGATAGACTCCAATATATAAGAAATGTTTGCCAAATTGCCCATATTTACCAACAAATTTAGCTGCTAGTTCATTTTTTTGCAACAAGGGGTTAGTTGTCGTGTTTCAACTAGTGAAGGGTGAAGAAGTTTCAACTAACCCCGCCAGGGTCGCGGCAGATCAAAATAGCGCCACGTCAAATTGTGTTCTGCTTTTCCATTTCGGTAACCACGCACATAAGCCGGAAGATAATTGCCGTGTACAGTTCACCTGGGTTCAGCGTAGTGCAGCATTTCCAACGAATAATGATACATTATTCACACGCCGATGTATTTACATAGACAACGAAAATGTTTACAAACCGGGGACCGGTTTCACGTCGCCTACTTAGCGGCTACGAAAGTTTACTTGGCGCGAAGAAGGTTATCTTAGGAAATTACGCATTTCATGTCGTTTACTTAGATTACGCAGTGGGCGCAACGCTATACTTAGCCTGCGGCACCTACCCCCGTGGCGCAACGCCCTATACTTAGGCTACGGCACCTACCCTGTGGCCTAAGTCCACTAAGTAGTTCTTAGATGCTTTCAAAATGACGACGTTACGTCAAGTACATCGACTAAATGACGCAGCAAGACGAGGATTACGAAGGGAGCGAGTGTTTAGGGACAGATCACATCCTTTCGAAATGTACGATGATGTCGAGTTATTTGATAGGCACGGTTTTCGTCGTGATGACTTTATGGACTTGTCGATTTCCACACGATAGGACTCGCTGACAACAACTCTCCAAATTCTTGTCGCCTTACGATTCTTTGCGTGTGGTAGTTTCCAGTTGGTTGTCGGTGATTTATTTGGTATCAGCAAAGCAACGGTGAATAGAACCGTCCTCAGAGTGGCTGCAACATTCGCTCGACTTTTACCGAGATACGTTAGCTTCTACGAACAATGCGAAACGGATACCATGAAAGTCGTTTTCTTCCGGCACGTTTTCCACGTGCAGTATATCAACATGGACGATGCGTGATAAGGTCGTTGTGCGCCAGAGGGAGGTCTTAAATCGGAACATTCATTTATGTCAATGTAGTGTCCAATGTTTAAACTAAAACCGTGTTTCAACTAGCCCCGGTCTCCCCTGTATACTCGTACCCCTGTACCACCGTACCCCTGTACCACCGTACCCCTGTACCACCGTTCCCCTGGCAGGTCGACCAGTTGAAATGTGAACGTGTCGGGTTATCCCAAGCCGTATGTGGATGTTCGCTGAATCATTTGTAGGCTTACTTTGTCCTACAATTTGCTGTCATGGTCGACGTGTTTCTAGCCTAAACTACAAAGAGCGTTATCAAGAAATGCATATTGTTATTCCTCCGACCAACGACGACGGGTCGACAACCAATTAAAGTTATGTAAAGTACTGACCACTTCTGACATGATTTTTATTACAGTTCCGAGTGTGCGTTCATAGTTGCTTTCCATAAAACGTACTGCGTTATTTTGAATTCTTCTAATCATGTTTACGTGCAATTTTATATGGGGTCGCAGACGACCGGTGCGTATTCCACATTGGATCTTACGAGAGATTAATTTGCTGTTATCGGTACCTCAACTGTTTAAGAATATTTTGACATATTTCGTCTTATATTCAAATAAACCACTATAGCTACATAATGCAATAGTTGTCAATTTAGCAGTACTTTCAATGGTATAAACAAGACCTTAGTAAGAGATAAGGCCAGTCAGGCTTCGGCTTGACCAATATTTGGCCAAACAACAAAGCGTGCGTGATTTGTAGTTCCAGGAGTTTGTATGACAGGAGCAACAGCGCGCTAAGGAAGAAGTCGCTGTACAGCGCGAGGAGAGAGGGGTTAAGTGCCAGCGTTCTAAGGAAGAAATGGAACAAAAGATAACATTGGAGGAGATGTTGCACGAGACGGAGATGGCAGCATTGCATTTGGAGGCCGATAAGGGTAATTGTTGAGGGGTTAGACCATTCAATCCGTAATCTGGATAATTGTAGATTAGGAATTAAGATGCCCAAACTTCCCGAGTTCCGCGAAGTAGAAGACGGTATCGATGCTTATCTGACCCGTTTTGAACGATATGCAGAAAATGCAGGATGGGAGAAAGGGGATTATGCTTTAGTATTAAAGGCTTCCTGCAGTAAGATTGCAATAATGGCTTTCAACTGGCCAGCAAGGCAGCTTATAGTAAACAAAATTCATCTAAAAAAATATTAGCAGCAACCTTTCAAGTCAATTATTTACTAATTATGGCCATCTGGCATCGCTCTAGTGCAGACCGCGAAATCTACGTCCAGGCACCCCGTGACGTCAGAACAGGCGGGAACATCTGGGCACGCAAGCGTGCAGCCGTATTGTGCGCCATTGTTTACATTCTTTTCGTCGATTAATTAATCGTATTCCTCATTACAAAATCGAATAGTTTGGAAGTCTTACATACATTCAGCACTTGCTAGCTAGAAACATTTAAGATACGAATTTGCGTAAATATGGCGTAAATTTTTGCGTCAAGTTACAACACAAGTGGTCGCTTAACTAAAAAGTTATATGCCCTGTATTCAGACGGCGATTTCGTCGCAACTGATTGTTGCGACGTCGTGAGAATGCATCTGTACGTCTCGACGACATCCAGGTATGTACCAATCAAGCATTTTGTCAAATTTTACTGTACGTTGTACTTGCATTTGCCGTGTTTTAAAAGCGGCAGTGGCAATGCATAGCGTCGCATGAAATGTTTCAACAAACGGGACTAATTTAGTGCCTTGATTTATAGATTGAATGCGAGTTATAATACAATTATGTAGGCAAGTTTAAAAACACTTGAACTGCGATTTATATTACGCAATTTCACAATATTGAGGGTGTGTGGCAATGGTTTCAACTTCCCATCTCCCACATGTTTTGGGGCCCAACCTCACACCAATTTTGAGAGTCCACCTCTCATCAATCTTACCTATAAGTGCCCATTGGCGTTGCTATGACTTTTGTGCTCGAATGACTATTGTATGTAAAAAAAACCCACTAAACTTGACATACAAAAATTACTTTTCTTCTTATAATAATGCCTTGCTGTGTTTTATTTAGCGGTTGTTTTTAAGCTATTACCTCAAAGGAAAAGCATTAACTGTAGGAATTCAAAATTGTAAACTAAAAATTCTGTTGAACTTATCAAGGACCATCATATTTTACCCCTCTAGCACAGCGTGTCGCTCAGCATTTCATTGACCGATATATGATGGAAGACATCCTTATAAAGTAAATCACCAAAGGAATATGGTAAATTACAAATCAAGATTTAACAAGATTTGCCATCCAAGCCAAAGGCTCAGATGGCAAGTGGACAAGGAAGCCATTGGCTTATCGAGAGTCCAACAATATTCATCTACTTATAACCCGCCCTCCTGAGATATGTGTCAACCTTGTTTTTAAACATATTCACGCTGCTAGCAGTTACACAATCTGTAGACAATTTGTTCCATTCATTTATTGTCCTCTGTGAGAACGAGTGCTTCCTGATGTCCAATCTACATTGATCCTTTACTAATTTTACCTCATGTCCTCTAGTTCTGCTATCCTTCTTGAGTGAGAAAAACATATTTCTATCAATATTTTCATACCCATTCAATATCTTAAAAACTTCAATCTGATCTCCTCTTAACCTCCTTGTCTCTAGAGTTGTTAAACCACATTCTTTCAGGCGTTCTTCATAACTAAGGTCTCTCAGTTCTGGAATAATTTTAGTTGCTCTCCTTTGTATGCGTTCAAGCGTATCTATATCCTTCTTACGATATGGTCTCCATGCTTGTATACAGTATTCTAAATGAGGTCTAACTATTGCTTTATAAAGAGGTATAATTAACTTTTTTCCCTTGTATGTTATGTTTCTTCTAATCAATCCAAGAATTTGATTACCCTTTGAAGCTGCAATACCACACTGCTCTGAAACTTTCATATCAGCGCTTATTGTAACTCCTAAGTTTCTTTTACAGTAGTAACCAGAACAGTATCTCTCATTTTATAGTTTACATTCA
The DNA here is from genome assembly GCA_963662155.1 of Lamellibrachia columna. NCBI lineage: Eukaryota > Metazoa > Annelida > Polychaeta > Sabellida > Siboglinidae > Lamellibrachia > Lamellibrachia columna. The sequence goes on along the minus strand of OY759262.1, from coordinate 45,466,847 downwards.
AGTTCCCATGTCCTGTATGTAGGCATTTACATTTCCCAAAATTGAACAACATCTGCCATTTCTCAGACCATTTCACTAATCTGTCTAGATCGTTTTGTAAATGTTGTTTATCACCATCAGTATTAACCTTTCTAAACAGTTTTGTGTCATCCTGCATCTTGGCTATTTATTTTCAGTTTCACACAGAAAAACATGGAAACAACTGATGCTACAAACATGAATAGACATATTATATTTTGAGAGATTAGAACAATTGACACCCATGACGTCAATTAGATAACATACAATCCTGTTGTATTATACACAAGTACATACTATTACTTCAGCCTTTTCATTGCAATGTGGTGTGTATAGAGGGCCTGTAATGTAAATAACATTTCTTAAGGTTACTCTAAAATGTGTATCCGTTTCAAAAAGTGAAACTGGCCAGTTCGTAGAATGGCTGGTAGTGTTTTATTTATATTTACTCTGATAAACAATAGCTGTGAAAAGGTAGCAGACAATTTAATGCAATTGTAAAAATACATAGAATACAATTTCTTTATCCACTGTACATCATTTAAAACGTGATTGAGTGATTATTGACTTTTACGATTACAGATTCTTCAAAGATGTCATATGATTGCAAATGCATGCACCATGTGGAGCACATCATAGAAGATGACATATCCCGGACAATGCTGAATCAGGCACCGTGTGCCTTGACTAGCTGTTAATTATATGATCAGTCCTGAGTAGTTACCACCATGACCCGTTGTTCACGTAATTGTGAGATTAAAAGCTTTTTCACCCACTAAATTGACATCTTTGTGCTGTAGCATTTGCAATTAGCAATTTCAAGTAGCAGCGGTTCTTACTTTCTGTCAAGTGTCCTGAAAATACACTGTGATGTAGCAACTCATAAATCATTGATATTTCATTTGTAAATTAAAGCCATACTTGAGACACATGTTTTACTGTACTGCTAGTGACACACAGATAATCATATTGTGTGTACATGTAATACATACTTATGTTTTGGATCCATAGCATATACATAGGCAATGCAGATACTAGTTATGTCATTTAATTAATGTAACAGCTTTTGTGTATCTTTTATAACCTACACGTAATAACGCAGTCACTATTTCTACTTAAATCGTCATTTTGAAATCCTGCATTAGTCACTGGAATAAGTATGGGTCATGTGTGGTGTACAGCATTATTTGTATGGATTATGTTGTAGCAAGTAACTATGAATACGTTATTGTAATTTATGACAGTGCATTATCATGCTAATGTTATTGCAGCACAACTGCTGTAATTTATGACATGTAAATTCATTAGCCCCATTCATACATTATACTGTGCACTCTACCATGCATTTAATATTCTCCATGGTTTTCTGTCTTTGTGTGTGGCAGGTAGATTGGGTGTGTTGGGTGTGTGCTGTAATCATAGAAAATTTCAATATAGTTGGCAATAAGTTATGTAGCATAACAGTATGGAAACTACTCATACGTCCAGGGGTCCGGACCCCCATTTTGAGTACCAAAAATACATTGCAATTGCATGTCAACGGGGGGCAAAGACATTGCCAAAAAACGACAGGTCAAAATTGTCGCTTACTACGTACAAATTCTTTAGTAGCAGTCCGACGTTTTCAGACACTGATCTAGCACAGGCAATATACTTTGCGTCTAGGGGATCCCCAAAGTTATTCTTAGCATTATCGGTGACGTCGTTCATAGATTCACTGCACACGCACACCGCACGCACGTTTATGCCCACACACACACACACACACACACACACACACACACACACACACACACACACACACACACACACACACACACACACACACACACACACACACACACACACACACACACACACACACACACACACACACACACACACACACACACACACACACACACACTCACACACACACACACTCACACACACACACACACACACACACACACACACACACTCGAAGATCTGCAGATTGCGCACCCATCTGCAGATTGCGCAGATTCTGTAAATGCGCCCAACAGGCGCGCTGGTCGTTTGACGAAAATCGTCTGCGTCAGTTCTTCGGACCGGACTTTCAAGATAACAACTGGCATTTTTACAGGTAAAAAATTTAACTATCCTATCGGTTCAACATCAAAATACACCAGAATGTTCCTTGCCCTACTTGATAAGCCAGTCCAACCAGAAGATGCACAACACAAACGTTCACGTCCTGAAGAGCATTATAGAAACCGTTGTATTTTGTGGAAAACAAAACTTGCCACTTCGAGGCCACAGGGATGATCGGACAAGTACATCGCCCAACAGGGATGATCGGACAAGTACATCGTCCAACAGGGATGATCGGACAAGTACATCGTCCAACAGGGATGATCGGTCAAGTACATCGCCCAACAGGGATGATCGGACAAGTACATCGTCCAACAGGGATGATCGGACAAGTACATCGTCCAACAGGGATGATCGGACAAGTACATCGTCCAACAGGGATGATCGGACAAGTACATCGTCCAACAGGGGAAACGTCTGGGCAATTCTGGAGATGATGGCCAAACGCGACGACACACTCCGAGAACATCTTGAGACCGGAAGGAAGAATTCGCAGATTACATCAAGAATCATCCAGAATGAAGTGATTGATGTAGTAGCCGAGTACATTAGAAAGGCGTCGCTAAACTGCTCCCAAAGAGCCGAATTCGAAGCTTGCCGCTAGTGGTACGAAATCGTTACGTTAACAACTTTTTATTTTGAAAAATCGACATCGCCATGACTCGCTATAGTAACGCGAGTGGAACCATACTGAAGCATAGCGTAGAAATCACTGACTGAATGTAAACCCATATCATCACTGACGTCACAAAACCACATGATCGCTCATCTCATTAACTTCGAATTTTACGTGCGCTTTGCGAGTTAGGCCCATTGAAAATCTTATTTTACCTAAAATAAATTTTTCCACATTTTTTTATTTTGGTAGTACATACAATATTAAACTTTGTGTATACACAGAACAAGCACTTTAGGTAATGTCTTATTGTTATTCCCTTTAACCGGCCGAGCGTTAGAAGTATACTCCCGCCTCCCCATTGGAGACGTGAATGATTATTCCAAACTTAAGCAAGCCCTCTTGGTTAAGTTTCTGTTACCAGCAGAGGACAACAGGGGAAAGTTTTACAAATGTAAACAGGTTAGATGAAACTGCGTCCCGATATATCATTAGACTAGATCATTGTTTGAGTCAATGGATAAAGTTAGCCGGCATTGGGAAAACATACGAAGAGTTGAAGGAGTTATTTCTGTGCGAGCAATTCTTGCATTCCTGTCCTCGCGACCTAGTCGTGTTCATTAGGGAGCGTTCTCCCTCGACAATGAAGGCCATTAAAGAACTGACAGACGTTTATGCCGAGTCTCGTTCGGCCGTAGATATTAAGGAGACCCTTAAGATGAATGATATGCAGGATAACTCCCGTCCTAGCCACTATTCGAGATCCGCGGGAAGTCATCCCCTCACCCTTGTAGGGACTCTGGGTTTAGGAAACCTAATTTCTCGTGAACCCATGAGATGTTTCTTGAGCTTCCAGACAAGCCACAAATCTGTGAACTGTCCCACTGGGAAACCACTCCAGTTATCACCTGGAAAGCCGTGGGCCCAACACATGTAGCTGGCAACTCTTGCATTGCAGTTGATCACCAATGTAGCAATGAAGTACTTATGAAGTGTGGATGTAGTTTTTTCAGTTGTAAAGTGCGTGTGTATCCACATCCCTTCCTATTTACCGGTGGTACATGGTCATCTGAATGAGAGTCCAGTTAATGTACTTAGGGATACTGGATGTAGCGGCGGTGTAGTTAGACGAGACTTGATCCGTCCCGATCAGTTTACTGGTAAGAAGACGATTCTATTTATGATTAATTGTTCGGCTATATCGGTACCAGTAGCTCAGTGTAGTATCGAATCCCCTGAATGTTCAGGTGCAACTGATGTCCTATGTATGTAATGACAATCCTATCTGTGATGTAATGATTGGTAATGTTGAGGGGATACATGCCAATATCCGAGGGGAATTAGAGGTACAATCCGACCCGATAATCCACGAGACACCCTCCGAGATAGCAGATAACGAAACAATGATAGACAAGACGGCTAATATTGTCCCTGAGGCCAAGATCACTTGTGCGGTAGAGACGCGTAATCAAAAGGTGCAACGTGATAAAGATAGACGACCCCTTTGCATTCCCGAAGCAGATTCCATTAATGTGTCGGCTGATTCTTTTCGCATAGCCCAAGGGTCCTCGATTAGGAGATTCGAAGTCGAGTTATTTCTTCATGAAGGGGGGTCTGTTAAATCGACACTTTCAAAGTCGAGAAGGACAGGTAGAGTTGTCTCAGTAAGTGATCCATTCGGTGTATCGTTAGCAGATTCTGCGAGTAGGTCATGAAGCCACATTAGCCGAACACTTGGGTGTTAAGAAGTCCGCCGATCGAATGATTAGGAATTTCTTTTGGCTGGGAATATTTGGTGACGTAACTCGGTTCTGTCAATCATGTGACATTTCTCAAATGATGGTCAACAGAGGCAGTGTGAAGGTTGCTCTAGTAAGGCTGATGCCGTTACTGGAATTCCTTTCGAGAAGGTAGCTATCGATTTGATAGGCCCTTTATCTCCCCCTACGGATAAATACCATAGATGGGCGTTAACGTTGGTAGACTGCACCATTCGGTATCCAGAAGCGATCCCTTTGTCCTCCATGACCACTGAAGTAGTTGCTGAAGCATTGCTCTCCATCTTCACGCGTGTAGGTTTCCATAGGGAAATTCTGACCCACAATGGACCCCAGTTGGCATTTGGAGTGATGAAAGAAGTAGCCCGATTGATGTATATACATCAAGTCCATTCTTCTCCTTACCAGCCAAATATTTACGGAACTCTGAGGAAGATGCTGGTTAGGATGTGTGCAGAACGAACCCGAGATCGGGACTGTTTTGTTGAGCCTTAGCTCTTTTCCAATCGTGAAACTCCGGAAGAGAGGACTCACTTTTCTCCTTTCGAACTTCTTTACGGTAGAACTGTCAGAAGTTCGATGGCAATCCTGAAGGATTTGTGGGCCAATGATTCTACTGTTAGGGGGACCAGATAGATGTATCAGTACGTTTTCGAGTTGATATATATATATATATATATATATATATATATATATATATATATATATATATATATATATATATATATATATATATATATATATATATATATATATGCAAATAATGATATTTAGTTTAGCGGTAAGTTTTGAAGGTAGACGGGAAGTTTGTAGTGTTTCAATTTATGATGCAATTTTAGTTCTTGTAATTTTAATATGTGTTCTATTTTGAGTAATTTAAGACTTGTGGTTCGGTGTGAGCTTTATATTTGCTTACACTTCTTACACATTCTGACAAGTTTCTTTTGAAGTTTTTGTATTCTATCACATTTGTAGCCCTACGCCATTATGCCATAGTTTATAAGTGTGGCAGTATTAGTATGTTGTACAATATGATCTTTATATTAAAAGGTAATAACCGTTTTAGTCTATTTAGAATACCAATAATTCTTGAACACCTATTTGATATTTTGTCGATGTGACATTTCAAGTTAAGTTGTTCACACAAACTTATTCCAAGAAAATTTAATTAAAACACTATCGATATTTGTGTTGTCTATTTTAATAAAGGGGAAGCCGCAACTTTTCTTCTGGTTGTTTTGCAAAGCATATACTTAGTTTTGTTTACGTTGAGAGACACTTTGTTTAGTTTTAATATTACTATACGCCGTTATGTATTTACTTTGTTGTTTGTTTATTATTAACCGGGATTTTAATTGGATTCTCATTTACTCTCCACGGTTCTATGTTATGTTTATGTTCCACCCTACATTAATGCACCTGAGTTTTTGTCACGAGCCAGTCACTTTGACTTCCGCCAATCCTAAAACCAAACTTGTTACAATGGGTTGATCATACTTCTGCACCAATCTGTTGGTAACTTTTCCTGATGCCATGCTGCATTGCATGTTTTAAGGAGCATCTCAGCCATCTTATCTCCACCTGCTTTCAAAGCTTCAGCCATTATGCAATCAGCACCAGGTGCTTTCCTGGACTTCATTGCTTTGACAGCCTTCTGTACCTCCTCTACTGAGAATGGTTGTCCAACCAGTCCAGGGATGTTATCTTGACTTCATTGCTTTGACAGCCTTCTGTACCTCCTCTACTGAGAATGGTTGTCCAACCAGTCCAGGGATGTTATCTTGACTTCATTGCTTTGACAGCCTTCTGTACCTCCTCTATTGAGAATGGTGGTCCAACCAGTCCAGGGATGTTATCTTGACTTCATTGCTTTGACAGCCTTCTGTACCTCCTCCATTGAGAATGGTGGTCCAACCAGTCCACGGATGTTATCTTGACTTCATTGCTTTGACAGCCTTCTGTACCTCCTCTAGTGAGAATGGTTGTCCAACCAGTCCAGGGATGTTATCTTGACTTCATTGCTTTGACAGCCTTCTGTACCTCCTCCATTGAGAATGGTGGTCCAACCAGTCCAGGGATGTTATCTTGACTTCATTGCTTTGACAGCCTTCTGTACCTCCTCCATTGAGAATGGTGGTCCAACCAGTCCTGGGATGTTATCTTGACTTCATTGCTTTGACAGCCTTCTGTACCTCCTCTACTGAGAATGGTTGTCCAACCAGTCCAGGGATGTTATCTTGACTTCATTGCTTTGACAGCCTTCTGTACCTCCTCCATTGAAAATGGTTGTCCAACCAGTCCAGGGATGTTATCTTGACTTCATTGCTTTGACAGCCTTCTGTACCTCCTCCATTGAGAATGGTGGTCCAACCAGTCCAGGGATGTTATCTTGACTTCATTGCTTTGACAGTCTTCTGTACCTCCTCCATTGAGAATGGTGGTCCAACCAGTCCTGGGATGTTATCTTGACTTCATTGCTTTGACAGCCTTCTGTACCTCCTCCATTGAAAATGGTGGTCCACCCAGTCCAGGGATGTTATCTTGACTTCATTGCTTTGACAGCCTTCTGTACCTCCTCCATTGAGAATGGTTGTCCAACTAGTCCAGGGATGTTATCTTGACTTCATTGCTTTGACAGCCTTCTGTACCTCCTCTACTGAGAATGGTTGTCCAACCAGTCCAGGGATGTTATCTTGACTTCATTGCTTTGACAGCCTTCTGTACCTCCTCCATTGAGAATGGTGGTCCAACCAGTCCAGGGATGTTATCTTGACTTCATTGCTTTGACAGCCTTCTGTACCTCCTCCATTGAGAATGGTTGTCCAACCAGTCCAGGGATGTTATCTTGACTTCATTGCTTTGACAGCCTTCTGTACCTCCTCCATTGAGAATGGTGGTCCAGCCAGTCCAGGGATGTTATCTTGACTTCATTGCTTTCACAGCCTTCTGTACCTCCTCCATTGAGAATGGTGGTCCAACCAGTCCAGGGATGGTATCTTGACTTCATTGCTTTGACAGCCTTCTGTACCTCCTCCATTGAGAATGGTGGTCCAACCAGTCCAGGGATGTTATCTTGACTTCATTGCTTTGACAGCCTTCTGTACCTCCTCTACTGAGAATGGTGGTCCAACCAGTCCAGGGATGTTATCTTGACTTCATTGCTTTGACAGCCTTCTGTACCTCCTCCATTGAGAATGGTGGTCCAACCAGTCCAGGGATGTTATCTTGACTTCATTGCTTTGACAGCCTTCTGCACCTCCTCTACTGAGAATGGTTGTCCAACCAGTCCAGGGATGTTATCTTGACTTCATTGCTTTAACAGCCTTCTGTACCTCCTCTACTGAGAATGGTGGTCCAACCAGTCCAGGGATGTTATCTTGACTTCATTGCTTTGACAGCCTTCTGTACCTCCTCTACTGAGAATGGTGGTCCAACCAGTGCAGAGATGTTATCTTGACTTCATTGCTTTGACAGCCTTCTGTACCTCCTCCATTGAGAATGGTGGTCCAACCAGTCCAGGGATGTTATCTTGACTTCATTGCTTTGACAGCCTTCTGTACCTCCTCTACTGAGAATGGTGGTCCAGCCAGTCCAGGGATGTTATCTTGACTTCATTGCTTTGACAGCCTTCTGTACCTCCTCTAGTGAGAATGGTTGTCCAACCAGTCCAGGGATGTTATCTTGACTTCATTGCTTTGACAGCCTTCTGTACCTCCTCTACTGAGAATGGTTGTCCAACCAGTCCAGGGATGTTATCTGGAATGTCGTCAATACGGGACAATAGCTCCCTCTGATCTTGGCCAGTTTGTGTTAACATGTTTCTCAAATTATGTTTCCCAGCATTTCAACACCTCATCTGTAGGTGTTTTTATGTTTCCATCACTATTATTTGTAGCCATGAAGTGTTTTCATATACCTGGATGATGTTTCGCTCGACAGTTCTGGTTTTGACCCTGACACTAACCATCCTCGGAGAAATGACCTTGTAAAAAAGCAGACCGTTCGCATACTCGGACGAGAGGATTAGTGCCACATATTGTCTATGGATAACATCTTCTCTTCATGATTGAATGATCATGTATCCATTTTGCTGAAATGCTACATTCACATCACTACACCAGTGTGTTTCTGATATACATGCAGTGTCTACACTACAGCACTAGATGCGTACATGTGTACGTACATACATACATACATACATACATACATACATACATACATACATACATACATACATACATACATACATACATACATACATACATACATACATACTGTATACACACCACACCACGAATGAAATATAAAGCTGTAATAATAAGGAACCCATGAGTACAAGATCTGTGCCGTTTTCTGGAAAACCACCCTCCTTACCCTGCATCTATGCATCATGAAGAAACACACTTTCTTATTGGTTGATCCGGGTTCTACGATCAAAGACGCTTTATGTTTGGTTGGATGTCTGCGAATAACCTAGAATCTTCGTTTTAGCTATTTGTAGAGCCGGGCTCTGTGAATAGCCAGTGATTATTGGCCGGCTGTACACTTACAAACTCAGGAGGTAAAATTTAACTTTGGGTCGTTAAAATGAGGGAGTTATTTATGATAGAGAATAGGCTTTAATGTTCTGTACATCACGAATAATTTCATAGAAAAGAATTTCATTAAACTAAATCTGTAAAATTTGCACAGTAACACAAAGCCCTCTACCGCAAATGTTCAAATCCATGTATTTTAAAAATGATTTCCTCGCCTGTGAGCTGGGCTCATAGTCATACAGCACCTAGCGTAGCGTTTTCTGATGCACCCAGCATAGGCGGGGAGAACAGTTTTAAATCATAGGGGAAGGCAGTGTTTCCCAGTTTCCCAGGCTATAGCAGCGACGGTTACATGGTACAACCCAGCGATTGAACATGTTATTAGAACATGATTGACGTATAATAGGTTACGTTTGTCAGAACAGTCAGAACATGTGAGCTAAAAGTATGTTTTTTCATGTTTTTCAAAACTTTTAGTAATTGTAATTAATGTCAGCTGGTGTGTAAACTATCAAAGCACAAGGCCAGACTTTGTTGTTTGTGCACTTACAAATGGTTTAACTGTGCATATAGAAGAAGATTACTCACATCACTTCACGCATTAATGGGAAGTTAATTAAATAAGCTTAATTGTCAAAACTGAGCTAGTTGAGCCACCCCAGACCAAAGGGAAGTTTAGTTGAGCAGCGGTTAAAGACAGAAGACAAGTATTCTTTACCCCAAAATACATCAAGGAATGCATTTTCCGAGCAAATTGGGACATCGGATAGCTACAACATGACAACATAATAGCAGTTAGTTACACTGGTTGCAATTTACCTATAAGTCTATATTAATTCGGTGTTTTTACTTATTGTACCCACGGTGTAGATGTGTTGGCTGCGTTGTTATGAAATTTGTGTACAAGGCCTACATAAATTATACAAATAAAGCATTTATGAAACTTATGCTACACTGTGGCTCAACTTACCCCACACCAAGTGTTAGTTGAGCCAGCTTACCAACCCTATTTGAATCAGCTAGATATAATTATCTATGCACGCTAGATATAAGCGTGTTTCTTCATGGTGCATATATATATATATATATATATATATATATATATATATATCTTGGTATAAATTGATCTATTGATAATCATAGTTTATGTGAGTAAAAATAATTTTGACTGATGAATATGATTGCACCTTAGACATAAAAAAGAATGAAAAATGGCTCATCTAACACTGCCTTCCCCTATATACGCACACAGACACATGTATATAGTATAAACATAGTACTATATACACCCATGCATGTACCATACATACAAACATACATAACATAGCTACTACTATTAGCTAGCTATGTTCCTCATCATTATTACATAATTTTATTTTTAACTGTGGGCCACCAGATTTTTCAAAAGTTCCATTTTCCACCTTGTAGAGCCGTGATTGTTATAGCTTTTTCTAAATTGGCATGTCGTGCTATAACGTTTTAAAAGAACACATTCATCAAGAATGCCCACAACATGTCAAAAACACTGTTTGCTTATGTTGTATAGTGTGTCTTGAAAATGTGTGCGCGTGTACTCTCACTGTACTGGCACGCAGACGTGTGCTGTAGACACCTATGACATAGCCATGTAACACGATAGTGCCAGTAATGCCCACTGGGTGACGCCACTGTCATACTTGTGTCGTGGTCACTTTTACTTATGCACGTGTCTGTTATTGCTTTAGTTGATTGATATGCCACTTCTACGATGGAGATCGAAGAAAAGCCAAACGTCAATGCTGAGATTCACCTACTTGAACTCCCACTTGAATCTCAAAAAGACTCTCAACACACTCTTTCAAACACCAGTCAAGATAATATCTCTTCATGCAGCCAGACTTCCACAGTGTTAAAAAATTGTAGAGTTTCTATCAATGTTCCAAAACATTGTTCTCGTGATAACATCTTACAACGCATAAAATCGGAAGACGAATTACCAGATGTTCATGACAGTGTATGCAAAGCAGAGTTCCACGACAGATTTTCCCATGTGGTCAGCTGACATTGCTATCAAGTCTGAAATGCAGCTGCCAGAGACCAAGATTCAAGAGGGAAATCTGCCATTCAACAATACAACTCAGGTGGAGACACGGAGTCAGAATGAGAGTGAGATACACATCAACGTGAAGTCAGAGAAGACTGAAGACTGTAGCAGTAACAGAGGAGAGACGAGACACTGGACTGTGTGTCAGAACGGTGTACTGAAGGAAGTCAAAACACAGCCGACTGACGGGAGATCAGACACGTGTGAGACATCAACGTGCAGTGAGAACTTTGACAAACAGCAACAACAACCTCGCAATAAGAGTATCGCTGAAGTTGATAAGCAGCCCACAAGTGTCCGGCTGTACATCTGTGTTACATGTGGAGAGTCATTCAAACATCAAGATAACCTCAGTGAACATGAAAGGATTCATACAAATGTGAAGCCCCTCTCTTGTTGTACCTGTGGAGAATCATTTAGACATTCAAATAACCTTAAACATCATGAAATGATTCGTACAAATGTGAAGCCGTACACTCGTGTTACATGTGGAAAGTCATTCACAAAATCAGGTCACCTTACTCTTCATGAAAGTATTCATACAAATATGAAGCCTCACACTTGTGTTGCATGTGGAAAGTCATTCAACCAACCAGGTCACCTTAAACGTCATGAAGTGATTCACACAAATGTGAAGTCATACACTTGTGTTACATCTGGAAAGTCATTCAGATGTTCTACTGGCCTTTCTGCTCATGAAAAGATTCATACAAATGGGAAGCTGTGCATTTGTGCTACATGTGGAAAGTCATTCGCAAGATGCAGCACCCTTAAAAATCGTGAAGCTCTACACCTGTGGCACATATGAAGCTCTACACCTGTGGCACATATGAAGCTCTACACCTGTGGCACATATGAAGCTCTACACCTGTGGCACACATTTTGCTATGAAAAAAGCATGAGCTTTATTGAATTTCAATAATGTTCCATCATTTCTCATATTTGGATTTGTAGCATTATACTGCTATACTCCGTGGAAATGTATAATTATTTATTATATTTGACAGATTTTGTTCCACCATTGTTGTTTTAGTGACTTCCATGTTGCATTAAATAAATTGTTCTGACGTATGATCCATATATATATATCTAACTTGTAACTTGTGGGGAAGTCAATGTAAAGTCATTGCGTGGGAATACATTGAGATCATTGTGTGATTTTAAAATCTAGAGAAGCCAAAGTAAGATTTTGAGGTCATTGCAAATTCTCTTACCATTCTCTTATCATTTTGATTTAATTCTTTATTTTAATCAAGAAAGTAACTTTGTAATAATCCAAATAACCTGTTATTTTTCCCCAGTACTTTTTTCCTACATTCGCAGAAATTGTAACACTCTGGTTTCAGCTATTTTTAATGTGAATTCTCCCGTCTACACCATCAAAGTGTCATCTCCAATGCACGGCGGTGAAGAATCTCCACATGTCTCGCTCTTTTTGTATGTATGTAGCTTAGTTTCTTTGCCCTTTTGATGTCTTCTAACCAGGATTTTCTCGATTTCCCTCTCGGACGCTTACCATTGACCTTGCCTTCCAGTGTTTTGATCTCGATGTGGAATACTGCTTTACCGTATTCTAAAGTAATTACTTTATTGAAACCACCTACAGCAATTTCTGTTAATTCCAAGACATATGCATATACGAATGATCTACTAGTCTGTGAATAACCAGGTACATGCAGGCTGGGTCAAGAGAGATGAATTGAAATCAGCCTGGAATATCCGAGTATATTCGGATAATCTGGCAATATCCAAGGTGTGTCATGGCATTAAGAAACTTTGCAGATGACCAGTCCGTCGTGGGCATGTGTGGGGGAGAGCCAACAAGAAACGGTCCTTTCAAATAAATAATAACTAGCTGACCATATATTGTGGCCAGTCTTGTGGGTGTGGTCGTTGATTTATTAGGACAACGTGGACAACGTTATGGACAGGTGTCCGTTGTGGAGAATTTAATGACGTGCATACTCAGTAGGTGGCGCCATCGTATTATAAATGATTACGTTGACGTTCGCTAGTTGGAACTGTCGCGAGCGGCACAAATCACTGGGTGATAATAAACACTATATTAAGCTTTTATTAGTTAATGTGTTTCTTTGTTTTCAGGAACAACGTGTGGCGTTAATATCACTAAACTTTTGGAAGAAACTTGCCATGTGTGCGGAAGCTTCTCAGATGGATGTGCACATGTATTAATATACTGCCGGTGGTGTACCGGTGCAGTGGCAGTGCATACTAAAATGAGGTAAAACCAAAACAATCTGTATAAATATGTCCCGGTTGCATTGGAGCTTGAAACCATTGATGCTCGATTGAATTCGCTGCTTCAAATCATCGATGGTCACAGGGGAAATGTCGACAGCTTCCCCGCATATAACGTGGAAGACGACGATGTTATGTCGCTCGCGGAACGATTCCAGCCATCCGTTCGACGCTTTCAACTCGGTATTCCCCAGTTTCCTTGCGTATTCGAAGGATTTCTCCTGAACCATCCGGCCACTGATGGGAATGTTTTGTGATTGTGCCGTCTTGAACCACTTCCAGCAAACGACGTTCACGTCTTCGTTGCCAGTCTTCTGCAGCTTGCGTTTGCGATCGAGGCAGCAGTTTTGCTTTTCTCTTGAGGATCGAACTGGCCTGTGTTCGGCCAATATGAAAATCGTCGGCTTACTGGTGGCAAGATTTGCCCGATTCTGCTGCCTTCGCCAAGTCAACTTTTTGTCGCAAAGTCAGTGCGTTCCTTTTAGTAGACATGATAATTGTGGAATGGAGTGGTCGCAACTAATACTGGATTATATAGCGCAGTCAGTTCATTGCTATTGTGACTACCAGTTGGATGTGGGCTTTAATTAAGTTGATGAAATCAATCACTGCCCCAGGAAAAGGCGAGCTGGAATTGCTTTGATGGCCAAAAGAAGACAAAGCGTAAATATTGAGACCGCTCGCGGTAACTTTGATTGACTCAGTCAATGCACTTTGAACTGCCCGCGGTGGGTCGACAATGAATGGTTGGTCGATATGCTGCTGCTTTTATCAAGTTAACTTTGTGTCGCAAAGTTAGCGCGTTCCTTTTCGCTAATAATATGGTAACTATAGAATCGGGTAAACTCAACTAACACTGGATTATATAGCGCATTCAGTCCAATGCTACTGTGACTGCCAATTGGATGTGGGCCATAAATTAAGTTGATGAAATAAATCACTGCCCCACTTTGAACTGCCCACAAGCGCTGACTATGAATTATTGGCCGATATGCTGCTGCTTTGATCAAGTAAACTTTGAGTCGCAAAGTCAGCGCATTCGTCTTCGTAGATATGATAATTCTGGAATGACACATTTCGGGAAACTCCGGGGCCAGGCCGCAGAATACGTCTCCGATGATATTCGAAATCTTATTAAAATGCAATAAACACACATTTCATGTTTATAATCATTCTTATATGTATATTAGAAAAGCTACTTGACACTAATCATGCACACGTATAACATTATAACATTTGTTATAGAAACGGCAACATCGTGTGACGTCAGTCGCACAGTATGGCGGTTGGTTTTCAACAACATTCGCTGTAGCCCGAAGATAAACTTACTCACAATCAATTATTTGGACCAAATTTCATTTCAGGGTGACTATGAATGGTTGGGTCCAAATTTCCTGTCCGTTGTCCACATTGGCCAGGTGGCCGCTATGGACAGTTAGTGGACAGTGTTAACTAACAGGAAGTCATTCGTGATTTTCAAAAGTGTCCGTTATGGGCAGGTGTCCACTAAGGCATATATATATATATATATATATATATATATATATATATATATATATATATATATATATATATATATATATATATATATATATATATATATATATATATTATAGCAAAACCTGCCTTAGCGGACATGCACACATATATATTTCATCATATATATATATATATATATGTATGTATGTATGTA
Organism: Lamellibrachia columna; assembly: GCA_963662155.1. Classification (NCBI taxonomy): domain Eukaryota; kingdom Metazoa; phylum Annelida; class Polychaeta; order Sabellida; family Siboglinidae; genus Lamellibrachia; species Lamellibrachia columna. Next base: position 45,451,750 of record OY759262.1, on the reverse strand, counting down.
TGTATGTATATGTATGTATGAATGTATGTATGTATATATATATATATATATATATATATATATATATATAATGGTTGCAAGGGGGTTTATTCTTTACAAATGTTGCTGCCCAAGCAGTTGCAAGACAGTTGTCAAAACAATCTTGTTGAAGCTGTTCTTGTCGTAAACCGGTCTATTATGCGAGTTTTAAGGGTATTTTGTGCAGCACGCAGCACGCGGCAACCACCGGACTGTAATGGTCCTAACTGCTACATTCTCCCCTGCTTGAGCACTGACGTCCCGTCAGGTACACATCACGTCTACTGCTGTTGACCAGGATACGGCCCTGCATACATATAAGTCAGCAGCAAATGTGTCTGGCTAATGTTAGCCAAGACATGTGGGTCTACCTGTATAGGCATACATGTACTCCATGTTGCCCTACTGTTGTTGACAAATAATAGGAATTGGTGTGATTTGTGGAGCGCGGTAGAGCAGCGGGTAGAACGTCGGGTTCTCAATCGAGAGAACCCGGGCTCGAATCCTCTTGCTGCCGTTTCGAAGCTTTGGCAATTTCGTTCATCCCACGTTGCCTCAGTTCACTCAGCTGTATAAATTAGTACCTGCCTACAGAAAGATGTGGATATCTGAACGAATAGTCTTCGCGTAGTAATTGCTGCATAGCTGAATGCTCCCCAGAGAAATCAAGATAGCGTTGGAATGAACGCACGTAACCCCAGCACTAGTCCTTGCTGAATGGTGAAGTGTCACAGACTCTCCGTGTATAGTGCATTTACATGTGTCCGCATTCAGAGGCTTCCCCGCTTTGTAATTTACCCGAGTGTTCTCTGTTGTTCCAGCTGAGGGAAGGCAGACATCGAACTCGTCGACCGAGTCAGAGTCATCTCCCTGCTCATGGTTGGCAATGTCGTTCTGTTGATGCGTAGACTCCTCATCAGACTGGGTGGCCTGTGCAATTTCTCTCATAAATAACAGTTAATTTCTGTGAACAGTACATACACATGATCTTGAAGCCTATTGATGACCTTGTACAGCTTGTCATCGTATGCATCCTGGATCTTATATCGGCCTTTTATTCCTCGCTTTCTCAGGAATACATGTGCACCAATTGGTATGTCGGACGGCCTGGCTTTTGAAATGTGCGTTCTAGCCCGCCGAAGAGCCTCCTTTTCCATCCTTGATCCTCCCAACCGGAATGCCCGAGTCTGTAATAGTGACCCAGTCATCAACACTGAAGTCTGACTCGTCTTCTCCGACATCCAGTGGATGGTCACCAGGCAGTCGTGTCTCACGACCAAAGAAGCGGTATGAAGAGAAATATCCAGTAGATTAATGTGGCGTGCAGTTGTATGCATAGACCAGTTCAGGCAAGTGTTCTGGCCACCGCCTCTTCTTGTCTCGTGGCAATGCCTGCAGCAGATCATGCAGGGTTCTGTTGAACCGCTCACATTGTCCGTTTTCCTCCTGGGTGGTAGGGAGTAGTTCGTGATTTCATTACCCATGCACTTTGCGGAGTTCACTGATAATTGCACTTTCAAAGTTCCGGCAATCGCTCCGGAACTCCATATCGCACAAACCAATGAGATACCACCCTCTGCAACCATGTGACCCAGGTATCGTAAACACTGATAGAAAAGTTGACATTTCTCAGGTTTCACTTTTAAGTGGTAATGTTTCAACCTGAACAATACCATGTCCAAACTTTTGACAGTTTCTTCGAATGTTCGACCAAAGATCAGGATGTCATCCAGATATATATATGAGGAGTGTCTGGAAATTCTGGTCAACAAACACCTTGTCCATCAGCTGCATAAATGTGGCGGGGGCGTCCAAATGACATTCTTGTATATTCATAGAGACCTCCTGTGCCAACACGGAAGGCTGTTTTCTCCATGTCTGCAGCTGTCATTGGAATCTGATTGAACCCATGGGCCAGGTCCAAGCTTACAAAGTACGTTGAACCCTTCATCACTTCGAGTGCCTCCTCTATTCAGGGTAGAGGGTACGCATCTTTGTGTGTCCGCACATTAAGGGAGCGATAGTCAACACACAGTCGCAAGGTTCCGTCTTTCTTCCGCACGAGAACCACAGGTGCAGCATATGGGCTTGATGACGGCTTGATGATGTCACGATCCAAGCTCTTCTACAGGTACTCCCGCACTTCACTCCAGTGATGTGGTGGTATCTTACGGTGTGGCACCTTAATAGACACATCACTTGTGGTGTGTATTCTGTGCTCGATCTGGTCACAGTATCCCAGGTCATCCTCATCTCGGCTGAACATGTCACAGTGCTTTGTTATCAATGTCCTCATACACTCATGTTGCTCATCATCAACGTCACTTATGTCCATCCGATATAATACATTTGAGATAACCTCATCCGTGCAGACACTGGGAGTGATTTCTTCCACACAGACCGCATGTTCACTTTCGAAGCACAAGTCATATCCTTAGTTCAATCGCCGCATTCTCTAAACATCCAATGGTCGTCTTCGGCTTTAAGTAGATCACTGAACTTGGCAATTTGCACTGGAATGTTACCAGTGTCATCAACTGTCACATACGCACGACCAACCGCTAGCCCATGCTGTAGTGACTGCACTTCCTTGTATTCAACCAATGCGTAAAATTCCTGGTTGATAACTGCATGTTGAGTTGATCCCTGGATGACTCTCAATGAGTGTGCTGGCACCAACTGTGGCTCCTTGCTGGCACCAACTGTGGCTCCTTGCTGGCACCAACTGTGGCTCCTTGCTGGCACCAACTGTGGCTCCTTGCTGGCACCAACTGTGGCTCCTTGCCAGCGACACGGACTCAGTACACGAGTCTGATGTGTCCACTCTGGTCTCTAGTACACGAGTCTGATGTGTCCACTCTGGTCTCTAGTACACGAGTCTGATGTGTCCACTCTGGTCTCTAGTACACGAGTCTGGTGTGTCCACTCTGGTCTCTAGTACACGAGTCTGGTGTGTCCACTCTGGTCTCTAGTACACGAGTCTGGTGTGTCCACTCTGGTCTCTAGTACACGAGTCTGGTGTGTCCATTCTGGTCTCTAGTACACGAGTCTGGTGTGTCTAGCTAATGTTAGCCAAGACATGTGGGTCTACCTGTATAGGCATACATGTACTCCATGTTGCACTACTGTTGTTGACAACTGATAGGAATGTGTGTGATTTGTGGAGCGCGGTAGCGCGGTAGCGGTAGCGGTTAGAACGTCGGGTTCTCAATCGAGGTTCGAATCCTCTTACTGCCGTTTCGAAGCTTTGGCAATTTCTTTCATCTCCCGTTGCCATAATTCACCAAGCTGTATAAATTAGTACCTGCCTACAGACAGATTTGGAAATCTGAACGAATAGTCTTCGCGCAGTAATTGCTGCGTAGCTGAATGCTCCCCAGAGAAATCAAGATAGCGTTGGAATGAACGCACGTAACCCCAGCACTAGTCCTTGCTGAATGGTGAAGTGTCACAGACTCTCCGTGTATAGTGCATTTACATGTGTCCGCATTCAGAGGCTTCCCTGCTTTGTAATTTACCCGAGTGTTCTCTGTTGTTCCAGCTGAGGAAAGGAAGACATCGAGTCAGAGTCATCTCCTTGATGTCCGATGTGTACTAGTACACGAGTCTGGTGTGTCCACTCTGGTCTCTAGTACACGAGTCTGGTGTGTCCACTCTGGTCTCTAGTACACGAGTTTGGTGTGTCCATTCTGGTCTCTAGTACACGAGTCTGGTGTGTCCACTCTGGTCTCTAGTACACGAGTCTGATGTGTCCACTCTGGTCTCTAGTACACGAGTCTGGTGTGTCCACTCTGGTCTCACTGTACAAGGCTAGCACATGTGCCCATGCATGTGCACCAGCTGCCTCCAACTTCTGAAGGTAGTCACCACCATGTGTGTTCTTGAGTTCTTGATGTCTCTGAAGATATTGCTGCCAATAACACCTGGCACCAACACCTGGCACCAACACCTTCCTCTCTACCAGTTGTGTACAAACAGGGTCTTTGACAATCGGGAACCCCATATCTTCAAATGTATGTCCCATGAATTCCAGGGGTAGTTCGATGTATCCCACTTTCCAGACCCTGTGCTGCGGATATCTTAATCAGCTGTGATACATCCCGGATATGTCCTTCCTGAATGAGATGTTCGCGGAAGAATGACTCGGTATAATGGTCGACACTTGGGCTCCAGTGTCCAACAAACAGCGAACAGCGGCCCAATATTTACGTATATTTCGGGACATTCCCCACAGCTCGAAATAGGGTAGAACCAACACTAAATCACGCAAATATGTACACACCTTGTGGCCAATTTAATATATATATATTAAATATTGTATCCCATGTTTATAGCATTGAAACAATATGTGTTAACAATTTCAATCATTTCTGACGCTCAGTTTGTTCTGGGCTTCGAAGAAGATTTATCAAGAATTGTTTCGTATGCATTATATGCGCTTATAAAATGTTTCTCATAACTGATGAGTTAGAACGAAAGTCCCCGGATGTCAACCCAGAACCTGAGTATATAGCCGGGTTCAGTCACAATATGGAACTCACTCTCTGATTCCAAGCTGGTATCTGATTCCAAGCTGATACCAGCTTGGAATCAGAGAGTATGTATGTGCAACTCTGAGAGACCTTATGTATGTGCAACTGAGAGACCTTAGTTATGAAGAACGCCTGAAAGAATGTGGTTTAACAACTCTAGAGACAAGGAGGTTAAGAGGAGATCAGATTGAAGTTTTTAAGATATTGAATGGGTATGAAAATATTGATAGAAATATGTTTTTCTCACTCAAGAAGGATAGCAGAACTAGAGGACATGAGGTAAAATTAGTAAAGGATCAATGTAGATTGGACATCAGGAAGCACTCGTTCTCACAGAGGACAATAAATGAATGGAACAAATTGTCAACAGATTGTGTAACTGCTAGCAGCGTGAATATGTTTAAAAACAAGGTTGACACATATCTCAGGAGGGCGGGCTATAAGTAGATGAACATTGTTGGACTCTCGATAAGCCAATGGCTTCCTTGTCCACTTGCCATCTGGGCCTTTGGCTTGGATGGCAAATCTTGTTAAATCTTGTTAAACAAACGGTGGCGCCAAATCCCAGAGCTTGGCTAATCGAGGCTGCCTACTCTCGCCTCGGTTGTTATCCGACTCTCGCCTGTACACGCATGCGCGCGCACGCACGCACGCACGCACGCACGCACGCACACAGAGTTGTCAACCGTTTGTAATTATTTTTTTATATGTTTTATTTTATTTTGACGTAAAATAATTATTAGTTAAGCCCTATTTTGACAAAATGTGGCTCGATCCAATGTTAGCGACATGTGTTTGTCTTAATGGGAGTCTCCCTGACCTTTATGTTTGTAATTTGTATTAATTATTTCAACTTGAACAAATGGTCAACATAAATATGTCTGTCTGTCTGTCTGTCTGTCTGTCTGTCTGTCTGTCTGTCTGTCTGTCTGTCTGTCTGTCTGTCTGTCTGTCAGCATACACAAAGACAAATTAGAACCGGAACATTGTGCCGAAACCCCCAACATCAACGCTCCTCGTGGTTGAATTTGTGTGTGAACTCACCCAGCTATTTTATAGCAAAAATTGGCTTTTTATACTAATTGTAAAAGTTATGATCAATTCCTACTGGACAAAGATCCTGGTCTATGAAGTTGGTGTTCTGCCCACTCTTGGTACGGCAACGAAGGGAGAGATGGGAAGAGCTAGGGGAAGAGGGAGATACTGGATGAGGGGATACAGGGGAGAGAGAGAGAAAGAGAGAGAGAGGGGGGGGAGAGGGAGAGAGGAAGAGAGGGAGAGAGAGGGGGAGAGAGGGAGAGAGGGAGAGGGAGAGAGAGAGAGAGAGGGGGGGGGGTTGAGGAGATACAGAGGAGAGAGATTGAGATAAAGAGAGAGGGGGAGAGGGAGAGGGGAAGAGAGGGAGAGTGGGAGAGATGGAGAGAGAGAGAGAGAGAGAGAGAGAGGGGGGGAGAGAGGGAGAAAGAGAGAGGGAGGGAGAGGGAGAAAGAGGGAGAGAGAGAGAGAGGGGGGAGAGGGAGATGGAGAGGGAGAGGGAGAGAGAGAGAGAGAGAGAGGGAGAGGGAGGGAGAGAGAGAGAGAGCGAGAGATAGAGGGGGGGGGGGGTGAGGAGATACAGAGGAGAGAGATTGAGATAAAGAGAGAGGGGGAGAGGGAGAGGGGAAGAGAGGGAGAGAGGGAGAGAGATGGAGAGGGAGAGAGAGAGAGAGAGAGAGAGGGGGGGGAGAGGGAGAGGGAGAGGGAGAAAGAGAGAGAGAGAGAGAGAGAGAGAGGGAGGGAGGGAGAGGGAGCGGGAGAGGGAGAGGGAGAGGGAGAGGGAGAGAGAGAGAGAGAGGGGGGGGTGAGGAGATACAGAGGAGAGAGATGGAGATAAAGAGAGAGGGGTAGGTAGAGAGGGGAAGAGGGGAAGAAAGGGAGAGGGGGAGTGGGAGGGGGGAAGGGAGAGGGGGAGGGGGAGAGGGAGACAGCACATAACTTTACCATTACCATAGATTAAATGAAAACGTTAAGCAACATGAAACATTTTATTAAATCCGAAAAGGCCACCACGTGTGTTAAGCATGTATGGTTATATGTTGTTAGTATTACTACATGTACATGGAAACTGATTTGGTTATGATCTAGCTGCCTGTGGTCGACACATTAATCCGTCAGATGGCGATAGTGACCGTTGGCGGGCAACATTTATGGCACTCTCAGCCGCTGTGTTTACTATCGCGGGTCCACAGTTGCCGCTAACGTTTAGCAAGATTGTGTGTGATAAACGACCGTCAGGTGAGTGAAAATATACAACCGCGCACCGCAATCCTGTAGTCAGCAAGTTATTGTAGTTCTTGAAGGTTTTGCGAAAGTATGGACCCGTGGAGAAACCCGGCGTCGGTGAATTATTACGGTGTCTATACTCGTGGCGTTGACCTGAGCGGAGGCGAAGCGAGATTCTTTACGCATTGCCATTCATTGGCGCCATGTGCATGTCTTGTTGCCAGTTTTGGCCCTTGTTGCTTCGGTTTTGTCAACCCTTTGCAATAATCAGGGTAGCGGTGGACTTGTTAATGCGTTCTTTGTAGACGTTGGTTGGTTGAAACTTTCAGTCCCGAACGATGGCAGATACAACGATAAATTTCGCGGGTCTACTGGCCCGTGGTCGTTACTGACCTCGCCCGCTGTCAATGTTTTCTTGAATAGACTCCGCGGAGTTGTCGCCCCAACGTGTTTAGCGTACCGCAATGAACGATACGAATTAAAAATAGGTATATTACCATAGCTACTAACTTACTAATACTGTCGATCGTTTACATATGTAGCTGTAGTCTGGCTAGTCTGGCACGTTTTCCCTGAAAGTGGATCTCAAATATGCCTAGCCTAGGGCTAGGTTAGGGCTAGACTGCGAAAGCTAATAAACATAATGCCTGCTAATATACATATTTTTTCAGATGGTAATGTGCAAAGCATATCAGTTCTATCATGGATATCAGTTCCAGGGCTTCCCACAGTCTGGAACATCCCACACCTAGGTATTTTGGTTTTAACACTAAAACTTAGAAAAGGGATTCCTTAAAAATGTGATGCCAGTTTCACTCAGAGGCAATACATATGTTAAAATAACTTATTTTCTGTACCGGTAATTAGATTGGTTCTATTTTTAGGAATACATGTGTTTTCAATAAGCTTTCATTGTTAGTAAAAACAGACCCTGGTTCGTGGTGAAAAGTTGTACCTCATCAGCTGATATCTTTCATGCACACGTTGAAATGGTTAAAGGAAATACGCTCATCCTATTATCACAGGACTGTGTAAATAAAGTCTATGAAAGAAAAACATTTTGAGATGTAATTACCATGTCAAAAGATACTGAGTGATTTGCCTATAATCTAGTGTACCCATGCAGTGACTAGATAATTAGTGTACAATTACTGCTGCACAAAATAAATACATCTGTCTTAGACTTGCTGGTCTCTAATAAAACTCAGAGTTGGAGTAGGAGATATATAATATATGTAGTCAATGACGGTTGAACAATTTTACACATGTATGATCAATGAATTGTGCAACTATTAGTAGGCAACCATTACTAACTAATTCAGCTGCTGGTTTACTCTACCTCTGATGGGGTAACCAGATGAAAATGTGTTTAACCAATAAATTTATTAAAATTATTAAACTGTAAAAAAATTTTTTTATTAAATGCATGACATTAGGCTAAATGACAAAATCTGGAATACCAATACACGGCTAAATGAGAAATCACCAGTGTATAAACATTATTAAACAACATGTTCCTATTGATTATGGTCACTGCTTGAAACTGTACTTGAATGTAAGGGTTGACATTGGCACTGCTCCCAAAGCAACGATGCACACTAGTCAGTTTTCATACTGACAACTAAACAGTAGTGAACCTTGTCTCAATGTCCAGGAGCTATAAGGTTAACACAATGGTCAACAGGAACAGTGCACATCTAGGACCCACGGGACTCATTTACAGAACGTGTCTTCACATATTAGTGAATCTCATTGTAATGCCAATTAAGATGATAAAACGTTATTAAAGTTACCTCCACAATTAGGTTTTTACCCATCTAGTTTAAAGGTCCCTCCACAATTCTATTTTTTTTTGCTAATCTGGTTTCAAATTCATTTTGCGAAAAATCAAACCTATCTAGTATCCACTGCAATATACTAGCCCGTTTGTGCAACTTTTATATGTAGTTTTTGTGAAATCATCGGACAAACAGTTAAATTACTTAATGTTTGATCAAACATTAAGTCAGGTGAAAATGAAAACCGCTGAAAACTCATGAATATCACCATTGGTGAAATTTAGTAACTTTGTCATGTAATTGGCAAGATGATGGAAGTCACGCGGATGATCTGCATTGACCCGCAAAATGTTTACCATTTTGGATATGCTCTATTTTTAGCCTTACCAGATCTAAATACTGAAGTAAATTCTTTAGATCATTTGAACAAAGTTACTAATTTTTTCATTAAATCGACTGCGGATCGTACTTAGACTATTCACACACTACATATTTGGACATCAACGAATCGGATTTGTGATAGACTAAATCAGGATAGAATTTTAAGACTTGAAACAAAAGACAAGTGGCGTACTGTGTCATTGTGGTTAGAACATATGACTCTCAATCAAGAGAATCTGGGTTTGAATCCTTTTGCTGCTGTTATGAAACTTGGGAAATTTGGTTCACTCCACATTGCCTCAGTTCACTCAGCTGTATTTATAAGTGCCTGGCTAAAGACAGTTCACTCAACTGTATTTATAAGTGCCTGGCTAAAGACAGTTCACTCAACTGTATTTATAAGTGCCTGGCTAAAGACAGTTCACTCAGCTGTATTTATAAGTGCCTGGCTAAAGACAGTTCACTCAGCTGTAGTTATAAGTGCCTGGCTAAAGACAGTTCACTCAGCTGTATTTATGAGTGCCTGACTAAAGACAGTTCACTCAGCTGTATTTATAAGTGCCTGGCTAAAGACAGTTCACTCAGCTGTATTTATGAGTGCCTGGCTAAAGACAGTTCACTCAGCTGTATTTATGAGTGCCTGGCTAAAGACAGTTCACTCAGCTGTATTTATGAGTGCCTGGCTAAAGACAGTTCACTCAGCTGTATTTATGAGTGCCTGGCTAAAGACAGTTCACTCAGCTGTATTTATGAGTGCCTGGCTAAAGACAGTTCACTCAGCTGTATTTATGAGTGCCTGGCTAAAGACAGTTCACTCAGCTGTATTTATGAGTGCCTGGCTAAAGACAGTTCACTCAGCTGTATTTATGAGTGCCTGGCTAAAGACAGTTCACTCAGCTGTATTTATGAGTGCCTGGCTAAAGACAGTTCTCTCATCTGTATTTATGAGTGCCTGGCTAAAGACAGTTCACTCAGCTGTATTTATGAGTTCCTGGCTAAAGACAATTCACTCAGCTGTATTTATGAGTGCCTGGCTAAAGACAGTTCACTCAGCTGTATTTATGAGTGCCTGGCTAAAGACAAAGGTGGATATGTAAATGAAAAGTCTTCACACATAACTGTAATTGCAGCGTGGCTGAATGCTTCCCAGAGAAGCCGAGTTGGTGTTTGAATAAACAGGTCTGCCGGGCGGTGAAGTGTAAGACGCTTTGAACAGTCCCAAGGACTGGATACAGTGCTATATAAGATAATTCCTGTACCTTTAGACTAATATTTAAAAAAAAATTAATTACTATCCACAGTGACACGTTAGCTTGTTTATGCAAATGTGTAATTTAGTTTTGATGAAATCATAAGACAAACTATCAACTATCCTGGTTTTAGTAATATATTAGGATTAATATAATTATTTCAAACTAATAATGCTACAGTAGTAATATATTAGGATTAATGTGAAATTTAATAGATCTATGCAGTAAGAAGTAACAGTATAGCACAGGATTCTGCCCATGGATGCTGATAAACCAGCATAGAATGCACAGATGTATGTTCTTGGGAAGTCTTAAGACGTGTTGGATCATATGATCAATATGTGCATCTACCAGACTGTTAAATCACAATTCCACTGCTGTCAGCCCTGATAACCAGTCACCACTCAGTCATACAGCTCATTGAATGAGGGCAATGGGCAATGAATGACTGGATGCCCTTGTTGGTAATCGCCCTTTGTAATCGCCCTCCATGTCAGCTTTTCAAATGGGTAATTTAGCAGCCTTACAGCTTACTCACCCCAAGTCACACTGTTGTTATCTTGAGTGGGGCTCTAAGCAGGGGTGTGTATACAAACTGTGACTAAGTGGGGTGACTAGATTAGGGCACTTGTTGTTAGTAAGCACTTGAGCAGAACCCATGGGGCTATGCCTTTTGTTTTTATTTCATAATTAACCCCATTTATCAGAGATTGTTGCACCCTTTGCCAAATAGTCAATTAACTTCTGTATTATTGTAGTAATATTTTTTTCAGTGAATGTTTCTGGAAGCTTGGTGTGAATATATCATTTTATAATTAAACTGGGATACCTTGTTATGAAGAGGTGGCAATGTCTTATTAAGTTTAATCAAGTTTAGAGGGAACATATCTGATATGCTGCTTTTATTATTTTAGATAGCATTATTGACATTTTGTCCAAAATATATTTATTTGTATTAATTTAAAATTGAAATGTCATTTGTTTAAGGTAGTATTTAATTATTTTATGTGAAGTGTATCAATGATGTGTTATAACATATTGTTTTATCGTTACAGTATGTAGAAATACACTTAGTCAATTATTCATTCAGGAAACCGCTAACATTAATAATTTGCATTTTGAAATAGTTAGGTACACTTTATACAAGTATTCATTACTGTAGTGGACATAGTTTAGTCAATTAGAACTATATATTGGTCAGGTTAAAACATCATTAAGACCTAAATTATAATTAAATCATCATAAAAAAGAACTCGTTAAAGTGATATAAATAACTGTGAACTTGGCCCAAAAAAATTACCTTAATATAATGATAAGGAATGACTGAAACTGATATGGCCCTAACATGATATTAAAAATTGTTATACATGATTTTTGTAATATAAATTATAAAAGCAACATAAAGATACAACAAACCGGTTTTTTTTTCAAAGCATCAGGAAGAAAAACGAAAAGCGACTGCAGCGCCACTTGTTTTTTTTTTTTTTTCTGGAATCTGTTTCATTGATGTTCTATGCAGCCAAACACATAATAATAAAATATATGTGCACATAACATATTATAACATAACATAGATAACAAGTATGCATGCAAACCTGCACACATACGTGCGTGCGTGCGTGCATGCATGCACTTTTCGTAAGCGGCCACACGTGCATAAAACATACACATGCATATGTATATGTGTGTGTGTATATATATATATATATATACATACATACATACATATGCATGTGTATGTTTTATGCACATGTGTGGCCAATTACGAAAAGTGCATGCATATATATATATATGCATATATATATATATATATATATATATATATATATGCATATATATATATATATATATATATATACAGGTATATATATACATTATGTGTTCCACTTAGCACATCAACGAAACAAATGCCAGAACGAAAAGCAAAAAATTAGTGGAGTTGCAGCCGCTTTTTATCTGATGCAGTGAAAATGGAAAAAAAATGGTTTGTTGTGTCTTTATATTGTTTTTCTAACTGATATTACAAAAACCGCATATAACAGTATTCTTTTTTAAAGAACACATTAACACAAGTCGAGTTTATGGCAGGTTTTGCCACTGGTCTAGTATTTGAAAATCGTGTTCCAACTCCCATTATGTCCAGAATCATTTGGAGTAACACATGGAACACATAAATGTACTAATGTAAAAAAAATAGCTAGAAATAGGACAGTAAAAATAAATAAGTCTCCATATTTTAAGTCAATCAATGATGTCCTCCTGCTAAAGCAGGTGTCATGGACACTTCTGCTGTGACCCATGTGGTTGAGAGATGGAGTCCACAGCAGGTTACATATTTACCCCAGGTGTGGGATCTTTTACTTCCCCAGACATAGGCACCAGATAGAAGGGACCAATGGCTTTTAGTGTCTCTTCCGAAAAACACAGGCAAAGTGGGGTAAATGAAATTTTCCTAAGCTGCAAAATTGGAATAGGTAGAATCGATGGAGAGTCCGGTGGTCTAACCACTGAGCCACTGCGTTCCACCTCAAGTCAACTTGAATGACGTTTGAAGGATGTTTAGCTACGTTTCAGAGTTGCCAGTGTTAACTAGACAGAGCTTTTTATTACATTGTAGAAGATGACATTTTGCTTAGTGAATGTTGACTTTCAAGTGGCAATGGCAGTCATTCTGGCTAGTTTGTTTTATCACTAATTAATTCAATCTGCACTGCACACTAAAGTCACTTCCTGACTAATCATATTGCTGTGACCTAATTTAGCAGTAAATATCTAAACAGTACCGTTACACACCTATTATATATTAGCATTCCTGTCTCATTTCATGAATTAATGTTTCAATCATTTGACGTCTGCTGGGCTAACCAAACATCACTCCAGAGGGAACACAGATGTTTTCAGTCACCCTGTATATGTATGCCTTGACCATGGCGTATATCTGACATGCTGCAACATGCTGGTCACTACCATTGACCGCTGGTCAAGAAGGGTGTCAAACAGGTGCAAGACCATTGACCAAGCCAACTTAGTTCACATGTGGGGTAAGTGAACAACTGGTGTTCAACTAAGGTTGTTTAAAAGTTAGGAAAACAGGTGGAACTGGTAAATTTTCTGTGTGTCCAGTTGTCACCGCCATCTACACAACTTTAATTCTTATAAATTATATTAAAATTCATTGAGTAATTTGACCATAAAGCATGAATTACCAGCATAAAGTGAAAACATAGGTCAGGTCCCTGGTCTTACGTCTGAGTTTTCTGTACATAGACATGTTTTAAAACTCCTCAATTCATTTAGTCCATCACAAATCAGGTTTGTTGATGTCAAAATCTGTAGTGTGTAAATATGCACAGTTGGTTTACCAAGAGCGCATACGGGGTAACATGCGAAAATGTAAAAATCCTTATGTAATATTATCTAAAACTGGAGTACTGCCACCATTTTATTGCTGAATTAAAAAATAATTGTATAGTTTCTCAGATGATTTTGCCAAAACTGTATAACAAATTTGTATAAACGAGTAGTATGTCATAGCGGATATTAGGTAAGTTTGTTTTTTTATGCAATAAATTTTAAGACAAAATGAGTGGAAAAATTGAATGAAGGAGGGACGTTTAATTGATAATAACACTTGGCCATGGGGCTTGGTGGAGATCTAGGCCGGGACTTGGGATATATGCCTGTTGTAGACAGGTGCTCGTTTCAGACAGGTGTCTACTTTGAATAGGTGGTCAGTGGTCACTACAGCTAGATGTCCATTGGTAATACGTACACATAGGGTATGTAATTGAGTTGAGTCAGCGGGTCAGTTCAATTATGTCTAGTATCTACAGGAAAATAAAGGAAATACAAATATAAAATGACATTTTCATTTGTCCAAGGACTAAGTGGAAGTTAGAATTTGTTAATAATTTTCCAGATGTCCACCCACTAATTGTGGTTATGTAATGTATGCACTATGGTTAATGGTACGCAAACCAAAATATTCCCACTGGTCATTTTGTTAATCCTGACCATCCAGTTGGTCAAACACAACCTGGGCCATCCCTCTCCATTGCCATTGACACTGGCAGATTGGTGGGTTGCACTCACTGAGAGAGACCTGATACCTACAAGATAACAATGGAAGCTTGTGAGGGGTGTTTTGTTGATGGGTGGGTGGGTGGTGGTGGGTGGGTCTGGGGTGTTTTGTTGCCTGAGGATGTTGGGGGTGGATGGTCTCAAGTTCAGTGCTCAAAGGTTAAAGTGGCTGAATACTGTGAAATCCAGCTATCTGCACATGTGTCTGAACATCATTGTTAGGACAACAATTAAATAAACACAGAAGTTGTATTGTTGATTGAACCTACATCCATTATGTCAGTAGTAAACACAGACGATACATTTATTGGTAAAACAACGTTAATAAGAAGTGAGACCATTATAAATTAAACACCTATCGCGGATAAGCTGGATAACCTTTTGTTCGGAGTGTCATTTGAAGATAGCAAAACCTCACTTTCTGTATGGCACTTCATGATTTTTTTCTATGTGTGTAGAGAAAATAATAAATTAACATTTTAACCAACTTTTACTGAAATGCAATTACTCGTTGTGGTCAAATATGGAGTTTGATAAAAAAATTGCTATTTTTGCTGCTGATGTGACTGTTATTGTGTTAGATATTAAAAAAATTCCACATGACCCCAAATTTGTTTTGCCTTTTTCTAATATTTCATATACAACTGCTTTAAATGCTAGAGTTCTGGATCCAAGCCTTGGATCTGATGTTATATTTGGTGTAAAAACCTGGCTCTCAGTCTCAAGATGATCAAGTCTCGGCAATGGGGGAGGGGTTTGTATCCCTCCTGGCTTCAATGACCAAGTTAATGTCAGGCCTCACTCTGTCCTGTCTCCTTAATTGGGAGTGTAAAAGAACCAGGCCAACAAGAGCCCTGGTGATGACCCCTGTCCTCACTGCCAACTTGGGGTGATATTCTGAAATAGGCTGATTAGTTTCAAGTCTCAAGTCATACTCCAAACAGCCCAATCTTGAGTTAACACAGGAGTTTGTGGCAGTTTGTTTTGTGCACATGCGTTGTGGGTAGGCCATGTAATAACTAAACATCTGGGCGTATTATTTTAATGTTAGTAAAAGTTTTTATTTTATTTTGGGTTGGTGTGTGTTCCTGTCATGCCCTACACTCCAAAGACAGTTTCTGTGTGTATTTTTTCATAGGCAGTTGAGGTGAGGGTGTGGTGAAAGGGGCGTGGTAATAACATCTCTGGTAACCATGATATTTATGTGCCGATTGCCGGGAACTGACTAGTAACCACACCCTGATGAAGTCGGTGAAACATTTCTAGATGTAGCTTTGTCTTCAGTGTGCGTAAAACTTTTCCATATGCAGACTATAAATACAGCACACGAAAGTCCTATATTTACTTGTATGTGACATTTTTATTATTTCAAAAGAGATGGAATTTCATGCGGTTGTATTTGTATCCGGACCACCAGATAACTGCACATTGTTCTTGTATGTATAACCTTTGTTTACTATAATGCTGGTGCGCTAGGATGAATGCACAATGAATGGTGCGGTCATTAATTTGGTTGTATCCATGGCAACAACACCATAAAAGCAACTGCAGTAAAATATTATTGCTAGGCTTACCCGCAAATAGATGCTTTGTGATTGCATCCCATTTTGTATAATATATGAATTATGTTGTGTTTATTTGTTAGTTGTTGTATTTTTTCAGCCATCTCCGGTTGACAGTAAGTGGTATGTTTGTGAAGAATTTGCTCCCACACTAGCCAAGAAATACTAGGCAGAGTGAGACAGATCTCACGGTGTGGGATATTTTGGGTTTTCAAGATTGATATAGTGATTCTTGGCATCATCTGTGTTTGATACTTAGCAAAACCAATATTATTTAACTTGTGACCATCTCACCTATATGAAACATTGAATTATATTGACCTGTAGGTACATGATAAAATGTTCTGGTCCATCTCTCTGTAACCGACACATATCATTCATATTCATCCATCATATTCATACCGATAAACTGCATGTACTCGATGACGGCACCATTATGAAATGTGATCATAAAATTATGTTTCTTGGGAAAATGTGTGACGCTAAGCAAAAAAAACTGCTAAACCCCCTAATGAAATGTATCAAATATCAGTTTCATTTGAGATTGCCCCTAGTTTGTCCATTTTCATTTCAGGAAAACTGATGCTATATTTGGAATTCATTGAGCACGTCTCATATGGTAGATATTTGAGCAGGTGTAATTTTGGGGGAAAAAATGGCTATATTTAAATGGTCCAATTATCAGGCTTTCTTAAAAAACGGATTTTTGCAGTTGGTAAAATACGCTGAGTGTGATTTCTAACAATTTGTGTTGCACTTTTCAGATGATGCCCCATTCTTTGGGGTGTTTACAATGGATATACCCTGACTGATGCAACAGTGACCCCGGATAACTGAATGACCCATCGCTATGGCACAGAGAAGGCCAAGTGGGGGTACATTTGGGGGGCGGTCGAGTCTACCCCAGGGTGGAAGTCCGGCCCCGGGCTGGTTTGTTCGAGATGAGAACGGCAGTAGCCACAGCAGCAGGGCAAGCAGCCCTGGACCCGTGGTGGATAAAGGCAACATTCGCCTCACCATACAGAACCTTGCAGGTGGGTGCAGGCCACAGTTACACCTACTTGTCTATCATTTCTTGGATCTTTTTTGACAATAGGAGGCGTTGCATGTGTCAGTGTAATATTGACCAATCATTGAGCATCAATTTGGTATTGCCCGACTTGCTGGTTGAATACTTTGTTATATACAGCTGTACTGTGATGAAAACATAGTTTGTTGCTTTTTTATATTTATACAATTATTACTAATAATATTAGCATAGATATGTGAAATGTGTGTACTAGTTGTATAAATACAGAAACATACAGCTATGCTCCACTGTATATTGAAGGCAGATAATAACATAATGACAGAGAGATACAGTTGAAGGCAGATTGATGTTACTACTGTTGAGCAGAGTGCTATTTCTATAGCAACTGCAGCTTGCAAAAAGGGGCCATCTGGAAATAAATCTACATGACACTGCAATGAACTGATGTCATTAAGCTTCACTCTCCCCTACATGAAACTTTCAATTACGTTGACCTGTGGATACCTGTAAAATGTCCTCGCCCTACCCGCTGTAACCACCAGATACATATAGACATATACACACCAATATGATTGTAACAGAATGCGTTTGATTTGTTTCCCTTTCATCAGGACTTGCATTGGAAAATAAACAATGTTTTTTGTAAACAAAATATATCAATGTATGACAGCAAAAGCAGTTGCTAACCCCCCCACCCACCCACCCCAATGAAACCCACATCATTTAGTATCAAACATCACTGTTTTGAGATAATCCCTAAAATCTCAAGGGATGAACAATTCCACCTGGTCATTGTGGACAAACTACTTAAAATAGGTTCTGGTCATAATACCGAGGTAGAACAGGATATCATTTTATATGTTCTTTTCTGTAAAACTATACTTAACGACATTAGAAAAATTATTTACTTTTCGCAAAAATGTGTTGATGGTTATAAAGGTGGGCCATACGTGCCATATTCCATATTGTCTTGGTACATTATTTCCTGTGTTGTGGATTTCCATCTCTTTGGTTTGCCACATAAACATTGTTTCGAGGCACAAATTTGCAAAGTAGCACTATATTTGCAGACATTTTTGTTTTTTTTGTTTTCTGTGGTGGGTTAATACATCTGCATAACTTCTGACATTTATTGATCTCTCACAATCATAATTGTTTCCTTTTGATAGTTTCTCCATGTTTTAGGACAGAGTTAAATGTTGATTGCACATAAAATTATTTTCTTGATGTTATTGAATTATTCAAGATAGTGTATTTTGCTGCAAAATATGTTGTCATGAATTACACACAGTTGTGTAATGTCATTCAGTGGGTGACTAAATTATGTGATAATCTTTTGTTCAATTAATCAGAGAAGTGTAGGATCAACTTGACCTGGGTAAAAGGGTGAACCGCAGGTGGTGTTTGAAGCAGTTCCATTAATGCTACTTACAGTTTCGTGTTTATACTTGTCTGGTGGTCTGGACTGCGGTGTTGAACATTCTGGAAACTCTGCCAAATGGTGCTTTTTGAACCATACGTTCTGCATTAATAGGAACTATTGTAATGCAATTTGGATAAAGTTAAAATAATTATGTTAGTGGGTAGTGGTCATTTCATGCAGGTTGGGCAATGGTTAGCAGAGAGGATTAAAAAATTCAATTTATTAAAATGTTTTCATTTATTAATTAGGTTTCATTTATAAAAATGTTTTGATCATAAAAGTATTTGTTAAAATGTTTCAGTTATTTAACGTTTTCATTTATTAATTGTTTTATTATTATTTTTTATTTATTAAAATATAGCACGTTTCTAGGGTTAAATTTCTTAATATGCCAAAGCAGAAGAAGAATATCTGTAATTGTAATTTGCTTGGTCATGTTTGTGGCTTACTCTTGAAAATATGTGTATTTAATCCTGAAAAGTGTAGTTAAATCAACAACCCATTTTAGTTAGGCTGCTAGAGTAATTCCAGTAGCATGCCACACTTACTCCAGAATATCTGAAAATGCCCCATTGATACTTTGAATGGACCGTCTGTGCGCAGACCTTTTTGACGTGTAGCCCCCCTCCCCTCACTCAACAGTTGTGCAGTTGTAGCCAAGCAGGCCTCTATGATCTGGCTATTGTTTTCAACTTTGACCGCTGCCCAATTTAAGATTGAAGGAGGTCCATAACTGGTAACTTCAGCCGCCATGAGTTGTGTCCCAGCTTGTACGATCTCCTGCAGGCTCGTCATGCCCACACAATATTGAACTTAGAGATCCACACATGTTTGTACACACACTTAAATACCCAGCATTCTCTCCAGCTGGGGGGATTTCTTATCAGTCCACATAATTAAGTTCCCAGACATTCAAATGTGTTGGTTTAGTGGAAGCGAAACCAGATGATCGTTGTTGTGAAAATACCATGTAAAAATGGCTGTTAAGGGCCTTTATATAATGTATTATAATATATTTATTATATATTTATTTTATATTTAGTTTATATTTATTTTATATTTATTATAAAGCTATATTTATATTTAATTTATTTGTAAACCTGAGATTCTGTTAACTATCTAAAGTTGCCTATAAAGAACTTAGCATAGGTAGGCATTAAGCATGACACCAATAATACGTTACATTTCAAAGCTGGTGTATTTGATTTACTATTTGATGCTGTGGGTTGGGTCCAAAGGTGAAGTTTAGTAAATGTCTGTAATACAAACTGGTGGAGTTTACTGGACGTGTTGACTTTGAGACTTACCTGTGTTAACTATCAGTGGCCACAACAGGTGTTTGTTGCAAGAACCATTGTAGCCGTTGACTTAGGCCGGTCAGAGCCAACCATGAATGCACTAAAGGCTCGCTTTCGAAAGATATTTCACAGAAATTCTTCGCACCATGAATTCGGTGAGATTATTGTCTTTTTTGTCCTCTTTGTAAAAGAAGGTGTTTAGTGGAGTTGTTTGTTCTTGTGATGTACTAATTTATGCAAGGTATAGTCGCGCTTTCTGAGATGTTAAATTTAGAGGCTCCAGCTAAATTATTAACACTATTATTATATTATATTATTGTAGACGAAAATTGTTTTATTATATTACATATAGTTCGTTCATATGTTAGACGTTCCTTCAGTGGTGAAACTGAGCTAACTTGTAAATCAACTGGTGCTACATATTGAAGATTATGTGACATTTTGGATGTATCAGAATCTGTAATTTGAAACATTTGTACAGTTAGTCTATATCTGTTGATGATACCGATTCTGTTTTAAACGCTTTTGATGTTTTTTTTATAACTAGTTAAATCCTTAAATTTTACAGTGCCGTTCAGGCTAGT
Organism: Lamellibrachia columna; assembly: GCA_963662155.1. NCBI lineage: Eukaryota > Metazoa > Annelida > Polychaeta > Sabellida > Siboglinidae > Lamellibrachia > Lamellibrachia columna. The sequence goes on along the minus strand of OY759262.1, from coordinate 45,431,552 downwards.
GTTCAATCCTGGTTCCTTTGGGGCAAGCTGTGATAATTGACATTTACCCTTGATAAAACTAACATTAATTAAACTGCCTAGGTGTCGGATCCAGTCCTCTGGGTAGACAGCCTGGTGCTCTATCATGGTGCTAGCATTGACCCAAAATTTGGTTAAAGTAACTTGCTTTTCATGTGCAGATGTTGAAGCAGTGAGAAGTGTGTTTACTATATCTGTGGTGTGGAATCTGTCTTTGTTTACTGTTGGCTCATCTCTTTGTCACCAAATGTTTACCTGGACATACCTTGACACAGGTAAGAAGACATCTATTGTCAGATACTCTTAGGATAATTCCACTGATAATCCACTGTTGATGTAGCCATGCAGCTATTAGCTAAATGGAAGAGTGAAAATTATTTTGGTCCACAATATTATTTTGAGAGATGCCATGTGGCATCAGTGTCGTAATCAGAATGTAAAACATCTTTGCTACATTAGACTAACTTAACGTGGCAAGTACTGGCAAATAAATAGAATTATAAAATATTGTTCCATTTATTAATTCAGATATCCCATTGAGACAACCCCTGTGGTGATATTTTGTCTGAAATGTTTGGATTAGTAGAACGTGAACAGGGAAACCACGGAAACCCAGTGTTGAAAACTGTGCATAAATTCCACAGTAAATACCACTTTGTTCAGCCATTAGATTATAAATTTAGCCCTCTCTTGGTTCCCACAAGAGAGCAGTCAATCAAGAAGTGGAAGGTTGGCATTGTTGTACTGAACAGTTTTACGGTCATTCTCTGACATGCCATGACATGCCTGTCTCGAGCCAGTCAGAAAGGTTGGAGAGAGAGAGAGAGAGAGAGAGAGGGGGGGGGGAGTTTTAGTATTTGTGATGCAGTATTATGATCAGACTTCCAAGTGTTGGCAATAATCTTCACTGAATAATATTATGGAGTATGATTGAGTATTACTGCAGATTATGTTGATCCCTTCCTTGTTTAATCAACGGATCATCTGGTTTAATTAAGGTTGAGTTCATTGAGCTGGTTAATTGGCAATATTTGGAGTTCCACTGGGATAAATGTTCTGTTCTCAGGAGGAATCTCAGGAGGAATCGGATTAAACAAGTGTTTCACACCACAGGTATTTGGTGTCCTGATGAAATTGCAGCTTGGACAAAATGTGTCTAACATTTCCAGAATGTGTCTAATATTTCACTTTGGTCATTTGTCATGTTTCTAAGCTGATTAACACATGTAATGTACACTGTATACAGTTTGGTTTGGGTTTTCTTTGACCTTTGGGTGGACTCCTAATTCAGGGTGTTTGTGTATAATACAGACATGATACTTTTAGTTGAAATTTGTAATTTTGACTTGAAATTCTGTGTTAAGCCACTATTGGTTAATCGACCTATAGCGTTCGTATTCTGATTGAATGTCGCCAACTGTCAGGCTACATAATATATCTACATCAAACAAAATCAGCTATGTCTTGCTGATTGTCTGCCTAGTATAAAACGTATTTGTGCTTCGACCACTATATGTTTTTAATTCAATTTTATTCATCCGTGATGAATGCAAGAAAATATATACTTTATCACGATTTTTTCATTTGAAAGAAATCAATATAAAGACAGGATATGGCCATATACCTTCCAAAATCCTAAAATCTGTATTGCATATGGAAAATCTATCTGGTGTGGCTCGTAGATCTGTATATATATATATATATATATATATATATATATATATATATATATATATATATATATATATATATATATATATATATATATATACAGATCTACGAGCCATATATATATATATATATATATATATATATATATATATATATATATATATACATCTAAGTTAGAGACCTGTAATTAGGTATGTACATATGAGGTGAATGTACATATGAGGTGAATGTACATATGAGGTGAATGTATGCAGCTATTCGTAGACGTGCTACTGACTTCTGTGCTGTGGTTAACTGCAAAAAGTAGCAGTTATATATGGAAAAAACACGCATGCCAAATATAATAAATTCAGTTATAACACACACACACATTTGGTATAAATCAATACCTGCTGTGCATGTAACATTTACCTACACATATGTAAAAGGGCTAACACTAGGAACATGTGAAATATATACAAACACATGTACAGCCACTAAATATACATTATGTTATGGGTATAACAATATTTGATATTAGTGCTTTGATCGAAAACTAATTAATAACAGAACCTGTCATTAATGCGGTCTCAGGATGTGGAATCCTTTTGTGTGTTCGTACATGTATGCAGCGAGGTTGGTTCCATGAATATGGATATTCATGAGGTCTTTTTGCCAAGTGTGGAGAGTCTGAGTCCATCCTATAAGAAACCATGTTGAGACAAGGACATCTCTTATACTAATTAAATTGTTATTATTATATTATTTATTATTGTTATTCTATTTGGTATTCTTTAGTGTTGTTAAAGCCCCATCCTCGACTGGTTCAGCCCATCACGAATCAGGTTCATTAATGTTAAAAAACTAAAATATGAATAGTTTAAGCGATAGTTTGTGAAGAATTTAAGTAATAGCTTGTGAATAGTTTAAGTAATAGTGTGTGAATAGTTTAAGCAATAGTGAGTGAATAGTTTAATAGTTTGTGAATAGTTTAAGTAATAGTGTGTGAATAGTTTAAGTAATAGTTTGTGAATAGTTTAAGTAATAGCTTGTGAATAGTTTAAGTAATATGCACAGTGTTGTAATAAGAGTGTCCTAGAGGTAATCTCTATTAATGCGACAATGGGGGGTACCAATTAAGAATAGGCTAACAACCAAATTGAGTTTACTACAATAACAATCTTTTATTTACACTACCGTACTAATAACACATTCCAAACATTAAACCAACTAATAATGAAACACTTAACTCATCTTGTCTCACACACCCAAAACTTTAAACAGCTAACAATAAACCTTAACTACCATAACACTATCTGACAGACTCCCTGGCCTGTTACAACACTGTCTGATGACACACCAGCTACTCCTGGGCAATCACTCCTGCCTCCCCACAACTCCCAGAGTCTCCTCTCTACCTAAACTTATATTATTACCTTTTGAGGGACCCCAGGAAAGATGAATTAACCAATGGGTGTCACCCATAATTCCCACCAACCTCTGGATCATCCCTCTCTAGCTGTAAATGATTTGAATAGATAGCTGGGTTTCCCTCAAGAGAAGGTGTTAGGTTGCGATGTCTTGTTTATGAAATTCCAAAGAATCAGTGACCACCAGGCTTATCTACTACAGACATCTCATAAATGGTCCAGCCATACCCTATCACAGTCCCTCAAGGGAAGTGATATTAGCCACCTGCATGTTTCATCACCATCCTTCCCTTCTATATAATTTCTATAATTAATATATATATATATATATATATATATATTTAAATAACCCCTACCACAAGACCATCAGAACTGACTTTGATCAAGAGGTCGGGTAACTTGTGAAATAACCTTATGTCGTAGCTAAACCACTTTTGTCCTTTTTTCACAGAATTTTATTTGACCAGATCAGCACTGAATATTCTAAATGTAGCCAGGAATTGAAAAATATCACTAGAACCTAATTAATGGAAAACATTAACTTTATAATTCTGTTAACCTCAGAATCCATAAGAGTGTCGTGTGACCTCAAACTATGGTCATACACTCCAAGGTAAAGTAACCATGATAGTTGACCATAATTCAGTGATTCTTGTTGATTAACTAGAGTACTAGACCATGTCCAGGCTATGAGTGAGTAGCTGAATACGTGAAATACTGAATGAATTATCTGCTCAATTCACAGCTGGTTATGGTAATCGCATGGAGTGATCTTTTGAGGCTACATTGGCCACAAAGTCAGCCATGTGGAAAATCGTATTGTGTTGAAGCGACAGGGCGTTATCACTTGTGGCTGATTGGTGTACAATATATGGTGGTGTTTTTTTTAAATCGTGTGAGGTCTGTCAACTTTCTTCATAGAGTTGCCGAGCTAAAATCTGCAGACATTGTCATATTACTATTATAGTAGCTTACTCTGCCCAAGTTTAACTCCCTGTAAAATGGACATCAAATTATGTAAGCCCTGGTAAATTTGTGCCTGTTGTGCTGTTAATTACAATAATAATACTAATTTAATCATGGAGCTACATGATAAATGTAAGACAACATTTGATTAACTTTTACACACATACGCACGTGTGCGTGCGCGCACGCACGCACGCACACACGGATCCGTTGTGTAACATTAATTCATTTACAAGTTGACAGTGACAGCTTCATATTGTCAATGCCATTGTATAGTTTCCAGTAGACACTTCATTTAAGCATGACAAAACTGACTATGGTTCAAACAAAGTACTCTATCATGCTGCCGACAAAACATAGGTATGTAAATAGTCCGTAGTCAAAGTTAATCTACACAATAGTCGCTATAGATATTTATCTCAGATATTCACACTTCAGATGTTATAAATGTGAGTTATATGTGATTGTTATTAAGTTTATTAAGTACTTTTTAACTGTCTATTTTCTTGTAACTACAATTCTGATTAAATGAATCGCCTACTATAAGAGAGAAAGATGTCATGTTTGCACAATTTAGTGATTAACAATCAGTCTGTTGATTAACAAGACAAATGCAGCCAGCAGTGTGTGGATAGTCTCTTCATTCTCACCACGTCTACTACCTGCAGTCAGCTGTCATCAGCTCTACTACCTGCAGTCAGCTGTCATCAGCTCTACTACCTGCAGTCAGCTGTCATCAGCTCTACTACCTGCAGTCAGCTGTCATCAGCTCTCTAACAAGTGTACAGTAGACATGATGTATTTTCATCCAGTACCTATGCTCCACCCCCCTCCCAAGTTGGCCTGTATGACTAATCCAGCTGCTATTACCTCTGTCAGCCATGTGTGGTGTCATAGCCTATTTTTGCCAAACTGTTGACCCAGTTCTTCTCAAAACACAGTCCCTAGTTTTCGTTACAGCATCCCATGGGCTGTCTGTACGTGTTACACTCTGTCCCAGGCTCAGATATAGACATAGTAAACTGATCTGTGGATTATCAACCAATGTGACATCCATGCATGGATGGATGGAAGGATAGATGGATGGGTGGATGGGTGGGTGGGTTGATGAATGGATGGGTGGGTGGTTGGATGGGTGGGCATGTGCGTGCGTGCATGTATGGGTGGGTGGATGGGTGGATAGAATTGTGGTTTGATGGATGGGTGCATGGATGTGTGGGTGGATGAATGGTTGGTTAGTTGGATGGATGTATGCATGGATGGGTGGGTGGATGAATGGTTGGTTATTTGGGTGGATGGAAGTGTGGTTAGTTGGATGGATGGGTGCATGGATGGATGGGTGGATTGGTGGATGAATGGTTGGTTAGTTGGATGGATGGGTGGGTGGGTGGATGGGTGGATAGAATTGTGGTTAGTTGGATGGATGGGTGCATGGATGGGTGGGTAGATGGATGGGTGGGTGTGTTTGTGTGTCACTCTCAGTCAGTCGGTCGGTGGATGGTCATGGTCTTCTCTTTCCATCATCATCATCCTGCGCAAGACGAATGGGTGGGTGGGTGGGTGGGTGGGTGGGTGGGTGGGTGGGTGGGTGGGTGGGTGGGTGGGTGGGTGGGTGGGTGGGTGAATTGGTGGTTAGATTTTTTTGGAGCCTTGGAAGTAATACTCGGCCATAGCTCTCAGCTCCACCGCCAGTTGTAGAATATTTCTATACAACTGCTAATGCAGCTCCCATCCTAGTTTCTTTCGATATGGGGGCAGAGGTTTACATTGTTGGTAATCTCTCTCTAATGCGACTATAATTTATTTGCTTTCTCCAATCCATTTCTTTGTCTTTCTTTCTCCCGGTGCAACCCTTCATCAGACTTCTTTATGTTGTTTGTAGTTTTCTTTCTGTTGTTCTGTTTGGGGCGCACATTTCACAAGCAAGTCAGATGTCTTGGTGGAACACTTTCGCTTTGAGACACAGAATTCTCATGTAATATTCATGTAAAAGTGTTCAGTGCTTAAGACCAGAGTTGGTTAAATATGAAAAGACGTGGTTAAATGTGAAAAAAATGCTACACAACAGGCGATCTCCCGAATCAATATAAACTTGTGTTGTGACTGACAGTGTAAAAAAACCTGTCTGATACTTCAGTGAATACTTGACTTCGTGAATTCTATTGTACTATTCAGTAAATGTAGTCAACAGTGACTAACAGTGTCATATTTGCATACACTCCTACATGCTATGATTATAACCCTTGAATTTTATTTGCCATTAAACTTCACATCTGAAAAGTAAGTATGTTGAGTTCATTGCTTCTGTGCAGTGGTGGATGTTAACAAATTCTAAAAACAGAAATCTAGATGTGATATATCCCATGAATTAAGAGACATTTTTATGTTGACAGCTATAAATTATAACTGAGGGATATGAAACACTTCATCATGTGCAAGTTGCACAGGTAATCACCAGGTGGCAGCATGCTTGTTGCATATAATAATCACCAGGTGAAACTTACTTTTTCTGAAAATTATAGAAATATATGTAAACAACATCTTACAATAAAGGGAAAAGTTATACAAGAATATGTATGGTAACTGAATTATGATAATTATTAGACGAATGACCTGAAGGTCTGTACCTTGCTGCATGCGACAAAACAAGTATGTTAACAATCTCCAGATGGCACCACTGTAAACAATAACTCCCCTTCATGAGTTAGGATCTCAAATAGACTAAAAAATAAAATTCTTGGGCTAACACAGTTTCAAGCTTTATCACAGCTTGTATGATTGAGATACATTTGTTTGCAGAAATTTAAATTTTATCAGTTAAAATCATAATATGTGCTAGTATTTCTCCAGTGGCTAGACAGTACCAACGTTCCTCACTTGTTTTCTCTATAAAAACAGACAGTCTTTACTCAGTCACATTTATTTTTATTGATATCCGTATTTTTGACTTGACATTCTGTTAAAGCTGGGTAACAATCCCTATTCATTGGTTAAGCAATGAAATGTGCCCACATCAAGCAAAATCTTTTGGTTTTGCCAGAATCAAATGTTGCCATCTAGCAGGCTTCGAAATGCACCTACATCAAATGACATCCACTAGGTTTTGTTGGAAGTCTGCCTTGTAAGTTTGTCATTCAATTTTATACGTCTGATGAACACAAGAAACTACTTTATAAAAGAAATCTCATTTTAAACATATAAATATATAAAAACTAAATGTGGCCATGTACCACCTAAAATCTGTTTTGCGTACAGGAAATACATGCGATGTGGCAGGTCTCTGTGTTTGAAGATGATGTGTCAAAGTATATGGTAAACATTTGGTTGAAGTACACAGATAGAAAGGTTCATTGTGTCGCTCTGAGACAACAGTTGACATGGAGACAATGTGTTATCAGACAGTGACTTAAAAGCCTAGCACAAACATTGAGGCATTGTGCACATTTTTAATCCTACACTCGTTTCAGATTACCTAGGAATCTAGGTAATATTTTTCATAGCTGAGTTTTGAAACATAATGAATTTGCTAAGTTGATGTTGGCTGTTGATTGTTTAATATGTTTATTGCTTATGTTGGTTGAATAACAATAGTTAAGAAACTGAATGTAAACTAACAATGGACACTAATTGAAGTGACACATCATGTTCTTTAGTATAAATGGTATGCCAAGAGATTGGTATTATGACACTTTATAAGATCAAGTTGGATGCATACATAAAGGTCATATTCAACAGTAATAACATTTGTGATCATATTATGCATGTTTCAAGATTTGTTCCCTTCACCCCCATAAACCAGGTACTGGGTAGTAGTAAACCCCTCGAACCAACATTGCATCTACTGAATGTGTCACATGTCACACGCTTATATCATCAACGTTGTAACAATACTGTTCACAAGGTGGAAGCACTGTGCCGATTAATGCCTTGTTCCACTGGAATACATTTTAGTTATTTGTATTTGCTTATGCATTGAATTTAACTATTTCTGTGTAATAGTAGTATTAATAATTATAGTAGTAATTATAATAGTAACAACAACAAATAAACAAATTGTTATGGTAGAAAGATAGGTTAACAATATACATGCAATAGACCCGAATTAGGTACTACTGGCAGTAGACACCTTGAGACCCTTTTACACCACTTACAGAATGTAAAACCCCAGTTTCCTGAAGCAGAACCGTGTACAACAGATATTGTTTATAAAAAACTGCATTGCAGTTTTCAGATGCACATTTGCTATGCTTTAATTCCTAGTTTATTTCAACATAGGAAAGTACAAACTACTGTCTAATTTATGTGGTTTACATTGTATTGCTCAACTTAGAAAGTTCAGTGTTGTTAATTATCAGTGATTAAGCTATAATGTGAAATGACAGCAATGAGTAAATTATATATTACTATTTGTCCATGTTATTTAATTAAATGAAGAATATTTCCAATTTGATTAGCCCATATGACCTTCATGTGAATAATCCACTGTAAAGGAAAGTGAATAATAACCATCGCCAGCTTAACCATCCCTAACTGTAACCCAAACTTAACCATCCCTAACTGTAACCCAAACTTAACCATCCCTAACTGTAACCCAAACTTAACCATCCATAACTGTAACCCAAACTTAACCATCCATAACTGTAACCCAAACTTAACCATCCCTAACTGTAACCCAAACTTAACCATCCATAACTGTAACCCAAACTTAACCATCCATAACTGTAACCCAAACTTAACCATCCCTAACTGTAACCCAAACTTAACCATCCCTAACTGTAACCCAAACTTAACCATCCATAACTGTAACCCAAACTTAACCATCCATAACTGTAACCCAAACTTAACCATCCCTAACTGTAACCCAAACTTAACCATCCCTAACTGTAACCCAAACTTAACCATCCCTAACTGTAACCCAAACTTAACCATCCATAACTGTAACCCAAACTTAACCATCCATAACTGTAACCCAAACTTAACCATCCCTAACTGATGTTAACTACTCATTCTCAGATAGTGTAAATTTGTAACCAGCACTTGCCAACAATAAACTTGATTGTTTTTTAAACACGAGTTTATGTGCATGCACACATGTTTACATTGCTTACATTTGTGGCAGTGTATATGTTTGTGAGGAGTTCCATCATGAATACACAATATTATTAAGGCCTTCTTGCCACCTGTACATGTGTGCAAAAAGTCTACGTATTGCAACCTTCATTGGGTCCATGTTTGTACATATTGTTGGTTCGGTAATGACGCACATACATGAATAAACTGCTTGCTCAATAGACAGGCAACATTGGATCAAGTCCAATGTGGAATATGTGCAGTTATTCATATATGGACTCGCAGAGACATTATTTTATGATGGAGATGATATCATATTTAGTCATTATACATTGTAATGACTATTTTAATATGTACCTTTATTACAGTAATTCTTTCATTTTATATACCTGATACATTGGTTTTTAATTTATAAAAAAATATTGTTACACTAAAATGTACACAGATAATTTTAACAAATACATCTATTGTACCTATTGTGCTTTTATTTAGTCTTACGATTGTAAAGGGAATTAAATTAGTATTTAATATAATATGAGAATAATGATTAATATACCAGAGACATATCTATATTTGCAGGATTAAAGAAGACAATGTCTAAATGTTTGTAATTATTATGGAATGATTAACTTGTGCTAGCTAAGCAAAATGTTATGTTTGCCTTAGACAGGTGCATACACAGGTGCATACACACAAGCACGTATGTATATATATACATACATACATACACATACACCTGTATGTTAATTGTCGCTTTTGTAGACTGTGGGAAAATCATTCTGTTTGATTTTATCTCTGTTCACTTGGTACAGTTCGTAAAAATAATGAGCAGTTCTAATCACAAACGATTCAGACAGAAACAGTGAGGTGTAAAGGGAAATAATGTGTAATTGTTGTTTATTGTATATATCGATCAATCACAAAGTACTGTGTAGAAGATCTGTGTAAAGGTGCCGACTGTCAATTATGCGTAATTGGCAGAGGTAACCAATTTTATAAGTAACACGGGCAATGGTAACAAAGTTGTTTTGACCATTCAGTCATTCTTCGTAATTAGCCGTTGATCTAACCACTCAATCATATATGACTGTGGCTCCCCCTGGCAGTGAGTCTATTGTTTCTGTTTGGCAGCCGCGTAGATAGTGTAGCTATCATTGTTGGCAGTGGATTTGGCTGTTGACTAGTTATGGCGATCAGCCTAGCAGTGTATACAGTGTTTGATCATGTGATCGGGGCTAGACCTGTTATACATAAATGTCAACATGGTGCAGGAATTCACACAAACTTATTCACACACGTGTGGACAGCCGTGGCCAGAGGCTGGTCGTCATGAGCCATGACTGTTTCACGAGTCATCAGTTACCACTAATAAGTATTGTATTACAAGCATCGTTGTTGAGTAATTAACCGATGTCAACAACGCTCGTTGACATGGGAGGAAGTAACGAGGAGTCTGGCATAAAATTTTTGGAAATATGTGCACGCCGCAGCGATTTCTACCAGGGAGGCGTTTGGTGAATTTGTGTGCAATGCATCTGTGCAAATTCTGCACAGAATTCGGGACACTGCAAAAATTTGCCAAGAAGTGGAAATGGGAAAATTATGCATTGTCCATGCATAGTGTTGATTTTAAATGGGAATTAAATCCCTGTCTACTGGTGACATTATTGACACGAAGAGACGTGTGTATGAATGTCGGTCACATGACCTGAGAAACTGATCAAACTGCAGTCATCACAGTTGGGGGGGGTTCTGAATCCCACGAAGCTTTGCGGAAATTATATTAACCCTAAGTGCACCATATATTTAGTTTTTTATTTGCTAGCTAAGATGCATGTGCATAAAGCCGGCATGTCCAGAATGTGGTTGTGTGCGTAGATAGAACGGTGTGGTTTACATAAGTGATAAGGAATATACTCGGTGTGTCCGTCGAGAAGATGGTAGACATCATCTGTCGGAATGGACGTTATTACAACCGGAGGGAATGGCCCGGATCAGATCCCGACTGGTACGATCCAGGTGGGTGTGGTCTTATTTTTTATTCACTTTTTTGTATGATTATTTAGTTCTGCTTTTTTAATTTTCTGTGGATTTTTTGCCACTTTTTGAAGTCTGTATGGATTCAGGTTTGACTAGTTTTTAAAACATGAAAGAACGGCAATGTCAAGGCCTACAACATGGACTAAAACAATGTCAGGGCCTACAACATGGACTAAAACAATGTCAGCGCCTACAACATGGACTAAAACAATGTCAGGGCCTACAACATGGACTAAAACAATGTCAGGGCCTACAACATGGACTAAAACAATGTCAGGGCCTACAACATGGACTAAAACAATGTCAGGGCCTACAACATGGACTAAAACAATGTCAGGGCCTACAACATGGACTAAAACAATGTCAGGGCCTACAACATGGACTAAAACAATGTCAGGGCCTACAACATGGACTAAAACAATGTCAGGGCGTACAACATGGACTAAAACAGTGTCAGGGCCTACAACATGGACTAAAACAATGTCAGGACCTACAACATGGACCAAAATAATGTCAGGGCCTATAACATGGACTAAAACAATGTCAGGGCCTACAACATGGACTAAAACAATGTCAGGGCGTACAACATGGACTAAAACAGTGTCAGGGCCTACAACATGGACTAAAACAATGTCAGGGCCTACAACATGGACCAAAATAATGTCAGGGCCTACAACATGGACTAAAACAATGTCAGGGCCTACAACATGGACCAAAATAATGTCAGGGCCTACAACATGGACTAAAACAATGTCAGGGCCTACAACATGGATTAAAACAGTGAAGCATTGTTTACTTCTGTATCATCAGTAGACTTTCAGTTTCATTTTCATTTCTCTGTTCTCGTAACGGCTAGACAGTTACGTGATGCCAAATACAGAGGTATAAGATCTATTGATTTTCTTAGTAAATGCCAAAAATGCAGTTACTGTAAATTTGTATATGTCAGGTGAGATAGTTTGGAATGTAGAATTTTTTGGTTTGTTTTTGAAGGACTTAATTAAATGTGTTCTTAACTTAACGATAAGTTCCACGTGTCACCAGAGATATGGAGGATGGTTTATATTTCGAGATCAGTAACGTAAACCAGATTCAGAACATTGCTGCTATCATAGGTATGTTTAGTACAACTGATAAGGAAGAATGACTGAAATGACAGAAATCAGAATCCGTGGCACATTATTAGTAACAATGCCCCCTTGCTGCCTAGAGTAGTTCTGTCACACTACGGTTGCTCTGGTCACCATACCTGGTGGATTATGGGCAGTTAACAATGGGGGGATCAGATTAACTTAGGAAAGGTGACATGAACTCTATCGACCTCATGACTTGATCAGCCATTGTCTGGCTGGCCTCATAATAAAATAGGTGTAAACTGAGTAGCAGTTTATTGTCAACGACACTTGTGTTTTGTGAGACTTGGTCATACGTTGTTGGGTTTGTTGTGGTTTTTCTGAACATTGTTTGTAAGATTTATTGCCTGGTATTACCATATTTGATGTTATGCCAAGCACATAAATTTGGCAGAATTTAATTTGCCATCTTTAGGTAGCGTAGCATTTATTTGTCATCTTTAGATACACTGCTATACTCTAGGGATGTAAATATTTTTTATTTGCATATCCTGGCTGTGAAACAAATATATTTTCCTATGCAACAGTTGAAAACAGGAGGCTCAATTACAAACATACAATAGTATATTTTGTACAAAGTTTGCCTGTTTTATAGGTGAAAGTCAATGCTAATGCACAATACTTTTAATTATAGTTCTGCATTATTTTCCAGTTCTAACTTAAATGGCTGTTTCTGCACAAAGTACATTTTAAAACGTTCACCTCTGCATTTTACCACATTTTAAAATAACATAACTGTTATAATTCCTTTTTGCAAAATGAAGATTTTTAGATTTGTTACCTATATACCGTAAATGTGTATTAGGAAAGGTAAAGCAGTCAACATTTCAGCGGTAGTCTTTATCAAAGGGTAGTCTTTATCTGAAGGTAAATTACCTGAAAAGTGCACGTCAAGTATCTTTGATGTTCACACATAATCCACATCTACTATATATATATATATATATATATATATATGTATATATATATATATATATATATATATACACCGCAATGTACACATTAGACAATTAACTGATTAAGAATACTTTGGATGCCTTGGCTTATATGTATGTCACCTGTATGTATGACAGAAATAATATATAAATATAAAAAAATATTGGAAAAAAGATTAAATACAAACATTCAGGAATAAACTGAATGTGGAAAAGTTATGTTGTTGAATTATTGGTGATGTTTACTAGATTTGCTTGTTACTGGCAAACAATGTTGGAATTAACCAGTTATTTAATTATTTTTAATGTACCAATTAAATTTTTTTCATAGCTTCATTTTATTCACCTGATGGCATCATAAACATTCTAGAAAATTCCACCAGTAGCTTCTATAAAATGGCATAATATAAACACTTCAGTAATTGTACTTTTTGTGTAATGAACATGTTCTTGTTGTGGAATTTTGTATACATTTGTCCATGAAACAGTTGCATTAATTTGGCTCAATGAGAACACACATTTCATTGTTGCTGTATGTGTCTGCAGCGTGGAGGCTGTTGCATTAATTTGACTTAATAAGAATACATCTATATATTAATATGCTAACTTCGGGGGCGTCTGGCGGTATCTCCTCCCAGGCCCCGACACCCACTCGCCTCGTTCTACGTTCCTTCGCCTCCTTGCACCAGTGGCCTCTGATCTACTAATTGGCGATGTGTTTAAAAATACAAATTCAGTTATTTATGGTTATTTGCTATTATGCTTTTCTACCTGTTGGACAAAGATCGAAACAGTAGCCGAATTGAGTTTGAGCCACTCTCCAGAGGGCGTAACCATGACCCCACCATCTATATATTAAAATGCTGACTTTGGGGGCAGTCAGGCAGTATCCCCTCCTAGGTGCTGATGTCCACTCTCCAATTTCTACCTTCCTTCGCCTCCTTACACCTGATCTGCCAATTGGCGATGATAAAAGTTCACTTATAAATTCACTCATAATGCACAATCGTCACTGTCCTAGGGCCTCTGTGTGGGTTAAGGTGGACAGATAGTCTGTGGCCAACAAAAGCCACAGACTGGTTCAACAATATATTCACCCACTGTGTCCGTCTTTGTCCGACAGGTAGACAAGAATAACATAAGTAAATATCTCTAAATAACTTTTTCTTTACTACTACGTTAGATCTTTTATTTGATGGCAACGTACCAACATTTCTAAATCATACACCGGGCTGGCCTGAAATTGAGGGGTATCTGCTTTTGGTGCATTTTTCCGAAAGGTATGTGATTTTCACGAATTAGACACATTATGTGTGTTAATATACACATTTTCCAGGAATCATAAGAAACGTTATAATGGCAGCCTATTGGAGAATCCAATGTGGTTTCACCCCTGTTGTACCACGGCAGGGAGTAAGCTAGTATATTTTATTACTGCTGCATGTCACTGAGAGGTTTACAGCTCTTGAATAAACATGCTGTGGATTTAATTTGTGATTTGACCGACTGAAGTACTCTGTAAATGGGTTCATTGCCACAACAAAAGTTGAATGGCAAGCCTGACTTGTTCAGTTAAATAGGATTACCAAGGGGGGGGCATATATTTCCTTAATAAAGTCTTATTTTTTATTAGTTGGTTTACGGATCTGTCGACCCAATATTTCTATTTTTTGAAAAAATATAAACTTGTATTCTCGAAACTAAAATATGATCATAAACTATATTTAAGATACTCGGAGATAACAGGTGGTCATCAGCAAGCCTGTTGTGTTTTTGTGCACTTTTTCGGTGCAAGTAGTGCCGCGTTGAATCAAGTAGCACCGCGTTGAATCAAGTAGCACCGCGCTGAATCAAGTAGCACCGCGTTGAATCAAGTAGCACCGCGTTGAATCAAGTAGCACCACGCTGAATCAAGTAGCGCCGCGTTGAATCAAGTAGCACCGCGTTGAATCAAGTAGCGCCGCGTTGAATCAAGTAGCACCGCGTTGAATCAAGTAGCACCGCGCTGAATCAAGTAGCACCGCGTTGAATCAAGTAGCACCGCGTTGAATCAAGTAGCACCACGCTGAATCAAGTAGCGCCGCGTTGAATCAAGTAGCACCGCGTTGAATCAAGTAGCGCCGCGTTGAATCAAGTAGCACCGCGTTGAATCAAGTAGCACCGCGTTGAATCAAGTAGCGCCGCGTTGAATCAAGTAGCGCCGCGTTGAATCAAGTAGCACCGCGTTGAATCAAGTAGCACCGCATTGAATCAAGTAGCACCGCGTTGAATCAAGTAGCACTGCGTTGAATCAAGTAGCACCGCGTTGAATCAAGTAGCACCGCGCTGAATCAAGTAGCGCCGCGTTGAATCAAGTAGCACCGCGTTGAATCAAGTAGCACAGCGTTGAATCAAGTAGCACCGCGCTGAATCAAGTAGCACCGCGTTGAATCAAGTAGCACCGCGTTGAATCAAGTAGCACCGCGTTGAATCAAGTAGCACCGCGCTGAATCAAGTAGCACCTTGCTGAATCAAGTAGCACCGCGTTGAATCAAGTAGTAGCACCGCGTTGAATCAAGTAGCACCGTGCTGAATCAAGTAGCACCGCGCTGAATCAAGAAGTAGCACCGCGTTGAATCAAGTAGTAGCACCGCGTTGAATCAAGTAGCACCGCGTTGAATCAAGTAGTAGCACCGCGTTGAATCAAGTAGCACCGTGCTGAATCAAGTAGCACCGCGTTGAATCAAGTAGTAGCGCTGCGTCGAATCAACGTCTTCTGCTGCTAGTGTCAGCAGCTTATGTTTTTGCTCATTGCGGAAGCAGTCCTCCGGTATTTGGAACGCAGAATTGCACAAAAATGCAATATCTTAACCATTTCAGTACGACAGGCCGGTATACCAGCCTCGCGGTGTGTGACGCTACAGTACGACAGGCCAGTATACCGGCATTGACTACGTTCATCATTTAAATCGCTTTTACTCATAATTATCAACTAAGTGGAGCCACTTGTTATATACGGTTGTCATGGCGAATGAATTAGCTATATAATATCGCTAAATATCATTTTACGGAGATTTTTGCATTTTTTAATGATGGATTATCAAACTCTGCTATGGCCGCAGTGGCGGACGGCTTTACTTCAACTGATGATTTACCGTCGTATGAAGGACGGGTTATTTAATAGTTTTAGCCATGAATCTTTGTCGGATGCTGATGATCGAAACAATGATGGTAGTCAACTTAGCGACCGAGCCGGAGGCAAAACGGATACTTACAGCGGGAATATTTTCTACTCGGACGTCAGTGATGATGAATGTGACGGTGTAAACGCCGAGTATGAGCTGTGCACTGTACTATCAATGCTGGATGATGCGTAGTTTCATTTTTGTAAGAAGAAAAAGGTGTCTGTGGATCCGTCAAAATGCAAAGTTTGATTGGAATCGGCCCAGTAGCGATGAATGTGTTAGCAAATATACAAATGAACACTTATGTCATATAAGTTTAAAATACAGATAAATAACTTGTTTTTCACTTTCTCATACTCCACAAAATGTACTTTATATTGTATTTTATATCCTAGTACACTCCTGTAGCATGATCAACATGAGTAGTTTACATTAAATATGTACATTGGCATACAACTGCGTTCAGCAACTGCAAAAACGTTGAAATCATGGTGGCCATCTTGGATTTCTGGTTACCATGACGACGAAATGTAAAATGATATGGTTCATTTTACTTGCTGATTATTGTACTTTCATAATATATATAATATTCCTATTCATAAAATGCATTTTTGTTTCTGAAATCTTGACTTGAAGTGATGCAGTCGATTTTCTTGCATATTCACTGGGAATGCAGTATTCAGTGGTCACGGCAGATCAGGGCTGTAGTACTGAAATGGTTAAAAGAATATAATTATATTTTGTGTACATGGAATTATGTGGAATGATTGAATGAATGCATTGGTGTAGACAAAATTAGGTAAGAATGTTGTTTAGTGGCATAAATCAAGGGTAGTTTAATTAACGGGACACAACGTTAGGACTTGTTCGCATGAATAAAGATTCGGACAGCTGTGAAATATTTTTGTGTACCATATCATATGGCATATGTTTCAGGGCAGCTGATATTTTAATTATTTTAAGTGTCTGAATACATTTGACCAATATGGTACTATTTTTTCCCCTAAAATAAAAATAAAATAATAAAATAAAAAATAAGATTCTTTATAGATAATTATATATTGATTTTTAACTATGATAATGAGTAAGACCATAGCTAAAGCTGTCAATACATGTATAATGTTTTTTATGTCAACAATAAAAATATGTTGCAAATGGAAGCAAACATTTAATTGAATAAATGTGATAACTGATGCAGTTATTTATTGGTTTAATGAAGCATTTTCAGAAGGAGCGTAATATTCTTCTGTGAACTGTTGATTTAGATATACCAGAGAAAGATACACAGACCTGATTGGGTAGTACAGAAACTGGGGATGTGAAACATTGGAAGAGACAGAATGACTTGTGTGTATCCACTGTGACTGAGTTATTGGGTCTAACGTTTCCACCCAGGAACACTCTCAGTATCTACCTTGTGGTCATGCCCGTTGGGTTTCTAGACACTTTGAGACTGTTTTGCACCAATTACAAAATGTAAAACCCCAGTTTCCTGAAGCAGAACCACGCACAGCATACGTGGTTTTAAGATATTAAAGCAATAATTAATTGTGCCCTGCAACATAGAAAGTTTTAATTCTCAGTTTGTGTATAAGTTAATTCCGTGTGTTCGTCTACTGGCCCACCCATATCCTTAGCACATTGAGGCAGAATAAAATTATAAGAAGAAGATATGTGTAGCATTTTGCATAAACAATATTACGCATACCAATTTGCACAGATATATGAAGCCAGTGACGCCCTTATACTGACTCACTGCAAAATGTAGATTCTAAGCAGGGGTAGAATCTCGCAAAGGGGAGACCAAAGGGGGAGGCCAAAGGGGGAGGCCAAAGGGGAGGCCAAAGGGGGAGACCAAAGGGGGAGGCCAAAGGGGGAGGCCAAAGGGGGAGGCCAAAAGGGAGACCAAAGGGGGGGAGGCCAAAGGGGGAGGCCAAAGGGGAGTCACCCATTAGTTTACCATGCTACCATGTAGTGGCGCAACAGGTTATAAATTAAAAAAACATTTGCCAAAGGGGGCCATGACCCAATGCACTCCTAAATACGTCACTGATTCTAAGAGTGGCAATTTTGAGGAAAAAATTGTCAGACAGAAGTTACAGAACTACACTCTGTGCTGGGTATTAAGTCCTCTCAATTCTAGAATCGGCTTAGTTTACACTGGCTCTGGGGATGCTGCAATGTTTGCTGTTAAGTACAGAAGTTGAACTAAGGACACAGTGGTGAGGCGGTCCAGTCACTGTGCAAGCAACACCTGCGTTAGACTTGTCTCTCCGGTGTTTACTGACCATGCCAAGGTACTGCCCAAGTGCCATTTAGAAACACTTCATCCTCTGAAGTGTACAATTAGCACCAATAGGAACTATTTAGAAACACTTCATTTCGCATACAATGTTAGTGTAGTTTTGCACCAACAGCAGTAACTAGAAGACAGTTCATTGATAGCGCTGGTTCACTGGTTGCCAAATGTCAGATGTTTAATTTATTGGTTAATACCATAATATGGCATTGCTGCACTCCTAAACATTCATGTCATCTATTGCTAGTTTCAGCCTGTTACTTTACAGTTTTCTGCAGCATTCTATAAAGATAAAGGTATGTTCTTATATAGCGAGGTATCCAGTCCTTGGGACTGTTCAAAGCACTTTACACTTCACCCTCTGGCAGACCTGTTCATTCCAATGCCATCTCGACTTCTGTAGGAAACAATCAGTCACACAGCAATTTCTGCACATTTGTACACATATCCATCTGTCTGTAGCCAGATACTCATACTGTGAGTGAACTGTGGCAACATGGGGTGAAAGAAATTGTCAGTTTCAAAATGGTAGCATGAGGATTCGAACCCAGATTCTCTCAATTGAGAGTCCGGCATTCTAAACGCTACACTAGCAAGCCCCTGTAGAGGGGATATCTGTTGAAACTTATATTTTTACGCAAAGTGAGAAAAACGTACAAACTATTATATTATTTTACAGTTTCTTGCAAAACTAAGTTTGTTTTACTTGTATGACACATTTTATCATGGTTCAATACTAACACAATCATATAACATTTAACAATTTTATTGACATACGTGAAATCACTTTTTACATGTCTACTTAAAAGTCAGATAAATTTGTAATTTGCATGTGTATGGGAAAAAGATGGATATTCTTATTGGGTAACCATATACGTTGTGAATTGTGCATCAATAATTACATTTTAAATTAATAAGTAATATATTTTGGGTCAGTTACAAGGGTTTGGTGTAACTATAGACAATATGTCATGAACATACAACTGTGAACTGAAGCATTGTGGGACAATGGGGGGAGACATGACACCTAATCGTATAACAATGTAGCCATCTCTGGTTTCTGGATATAGTCATATTTATTTACTAAATATTACCAAAGCAATTATATTTAGCTGTTTCAAAATAAAACATGTTGCAATAACCTGCACTCTTATGTTTCCTAGGCCTTTGATGTATATCCTGAAGCTTTCTTCCCCCCCCCTCATAAACGCTCTGGCCGATTTCCGTTTGCATGTCAGCTATTTACGAACTGGGTAAATGGAAAAATAGGTTGAATTTGGATCATATATAAAGTAGACAGTAAATGATTTGGTTGGCTCTGTAACACAATATCTTGAGATTTGTCTAAACCATATTGTAAACATTGCCTCATGAAGCTTATGTTTCGGGGAGCTTGGAAACTCTTGACAGTTTTAATGGTAGTTGTAAGGCAGTCTGGTGATCTGAGAAGGGGACTGTGAACTATTTATTTTATCATTGAATCCAAAGCTAAAGGTGGTTCAGATTGAAGTTATAGGTGGTTCAGGCAGATACACACACAAAGCAGTATTTATACTTTGATTCTTAACTTGTCTCTGACATTCTTTTGGGTTTTCATCAAATCTTACACTGATTAGTAATGCACAAGAGGGCGCCACTGTTCAGTTTGGGGATGAACTCGAGCAGTTAGCTTCTTTCCCAGGGCATTGCGTGTGAATGGTAGAATTATAGGACGTTGTGTCATAATGTTTGATAAAGTCCTATAACATTTGGTGACAATTTGTGATACGGTGTGACAGGATTTTACTGAAACAACTTTAACATGATGAAATGAAAGCTTTGTGATAACATATATATCAGGCAGTCATGTGATTGATTTAGTGAGAAATTATTGTTGGTTGCTCAACTTTAATGATTCTTAGACAAATATTAATAACACAGAAGTGTGGGAATCCTAACCAGTCTGCATTTAGTGAAACAGATATTCTTGCACTTACTTGCATTATGATTTCATTAATGGTAGAAGATAAACACTGCTATTGAGTATTCAGTTAGATTCCATGGCGCCCCAGATAAGTTTGTTTACAAAGCAACAATCTGTTTTCACAATGGCCTGCAGCCAGGAGAACAAATTGGGCTAATCTACCAGTGAGCTCAAAACAAACTAGGTTGTAATTATGATAAATGAAGCGGGAGTTATTGCTTTCTGCTGTTGCTAGGGAAAGTCTGGACATATGCTGCCATCTGGTGAATGTTACAGAGTAAATAATTGACACAATATTTATCGACATACTGCATTTATTAGAAATCTTTATATATTACATCTTTCTGCCTTTGATGATGACGTTTCTTGATAATTTGATAGTGTAACATAAATCAAAGCTTAACGCAGAATATTTTTGTGTTTTAACCCATTACGTCCCAGGATTTCATTAAAACTTGCTCCCCTGTTCCCAGGATTTCTGACAAATTTCGAGCGATTTTACCTCCTTGTGTTCAGAAATCTGTAGAAAAAACTATTCAATATTGACAATTACAAATTGTATTTATTTTGAAGAGTAGTAATTTCTCCACATGCCTGTATACATAGAAATAAGATATATTAATAAAATGTTAACATTTGATCACAATTTGCAAAGACAAAATAGTAAGTTTGTTAAAACTTTGAAAGTTATTCTACCTTGTGACTGACATTTGACAATGATCCCACGGAAATGTAACTAAATGTGTTAGCTTTGCACCACTGAAAAAAATGATCAAATTC
This sequence comes from Lamellibrachia columna, assembly GCA_963662155.1. Taxonomy (NCBI): domain Eukaryota; kingdom Metazoa; phylum Annelida; class Polychaeta; order Sabellida; family Siboglinidae; genus Lamellibrachia; species Lamellibrachia columna. The sequence goes on along the minus strand of OY759262.1, from coordinate 45,410,104 downwards.
TGATGATTATTTTTCGGGTTACACCATATTTTATCATGATAAATATAGAAATAAAAATTTTAAGATGGCATGTCGACAAAACCAATGAAAATCAAGATTTCCAAAAGGGCAACACATGCACGTAAAAGCTAATGTTGTTGCTAAATGTATCCACTAGGGTGTGGCAAAGGTTGGTAGCGTTTCGTTCAGTAGTTAATTGCCAGGATTTTTTTTAATAAAGGGTCCTGTATGCGGCGGGCGGCGGCCAATCCAGGACTGCATAGAGTGGCTGGGGTCTAATGGGTTAATTGTAGATATTGTCTACCAGCATCATTTGTTGAACCAATGATGAAATAAAGATTAAGAACAATATAAATTAAAATTAATTATTAGCTAGTTGTTGATGTCTGTCATATAATTGATAAGAAATAATTTTTTACAAAGTTTGGTTAGGCATATTGTTAAGAATTAGCTGCCATAAAATTACCAAAGGTATATTTAGTCAATCTTTTTGAATATCAAAGCCGATGAAATGTTATCGTGGCCATGTGTGGTGTATTGCACCTGCCAAATATACCATTAGTAAGATATTTTATTTCCAATGTTCAAGGCCTTAAATATACCCACAAGCACACATGTACATACACAGGTGCATGTACAAACATGTACATACACAGGTGGATGTACACACCTGCACATACACAGGTGCATGTACACACATGCACATACACAGGTGCATGTACAAACATGTACATACACAGGTGCATGTACACACATGCACATACACATGTGCATGTACACACATGCACATACACAGGTGCATGTACACACATGCACATACACAGGAGCATGTACGCACACGCACACACAGGAAATTGTGAAATAAAAACTTTTCCATCAAGGGCGTGGCTAGGTATTTTATGATGGTGTGTTAACTTTGTGTATCGTCATACCCATTTAGCAGTTAGTGTCAACAGTGTGTAGCATTTAGTGTCAACAGTGTGATGTTGACAAGTGTCACAGCACACAAATTCAAGTGTTACGTGGGCACCAGAGAATGTCATCAACTGGACATAGGACAACCTCATGTTAAGTCTGGCTGATGCATTATAGACAGATTACTGTCATTCCAGAGCAGATCTTACGTGTCCAGCGACCTTTAACATTATGAAGCACAATCAAACGGAATCATGCAGTGGCCATTAGGTGCACGAGTCCTGTATGGGGCAGTCTGCATTAAAAATATGTTGTAAGTACATTAAACATATACTGTATTCAACCTATTAAGTGTACAGTGTGCTTAAACATTTTTTTAGTCACAATATATGTTAGATGACGTAACATTTCAAATGTCCAACATCAGCGCCTCTCAAATCAGATGGCGCCATCATCTTGTAAACAACGTTTTTCAATGTGCTTAGTAATTCATCTCCTGGACATGCACCCTGGACCTTGTCCAATGTAAAAATCTGTTCTCGTAAAACTTTGCAAGATCTGAAAAAGAATATTCTCCATATAAACTATGAGTAAACCCAGATGCACCAGTGCACTATAGTTCCTGGTGCTTTCCTACAAATCCAATAGCATAATGTCATTATTTTCTGAGGAATGTTTAATCAGTCTTTAGTGCATGCGTGCTATGTCTGCTATTAGCATATTTGTAAAATGAGATGTCTTAGTAGGTGGACCAAAACAGTATAGTTAATTAGTTTGTTGAACTACAGGAAATGAAATCTAGAACCAATGTTGTATTAAAATATACACAATCTATGTGCATATTTGTTTGTGGAATGAAATTGTGGAATTAGTTAATTAATTATAAAAAAGTATAAATATAAGAGCACCTCTTTCAGTATGAAAGCTAACTAGATTGATATAGTACTTAAAATAATAAAGTTTATTTTGCTTGTTTCTGTTGTGTGTGGTCTAGATGTACAATAGCAGTTTATTGTGTACAATGGTAATTTTATCTTATTTATTTATAATTGATTTTTAAAAATTTTAATTTATTAATTTTTTTATTCATGTACACCTGTATATAGCTTTTGCCTGAAATAAAGGTACTATTCGTATAGTGTGTTTAATAATTAGAGTATTTACTATCATGTTTATTTGATGTGTGTATCCATGTGCACGTGTGCATGCATACATGTATGAATCCATGTGTACTTAAATGTATGCATGGAGCAACCATGTTTGCGTCATTGTTAAAGTAACAATGATAAATTGTTCTTGATCTGACTGCTCTACAAAAGGACGATTTTCTAATTCCAAATCAATTAAGCAGTTTAACTGAATGGTGAATCATCCAACTTAGAGAGCCATCAGCCATAGTATTCACTGATGCAGCACCAATGTGCACTGATGCAGTGCACTAATGCAGTGCACAACTCCAGCACTATTGCCAAGCTTATCCATGAATTTTGACCTCATCTCAAGCAGTGAACCTAAATCCAGTGACATCTCCCCACCTGTCTCCACCCTCCCTGCGTTGACCGGGCTGTGATCCCGGCCACAGACGTGTGAGGACATCGCCAGGCCACTGACATCGCACATTATTTTCATCTAAGACAGAAATCAATAACGACAGAAGCAGCCGAACTCTAGGCTGCATAAATTATGCCATGATGGCGCAGAGGCATGGGCTTTCATTTGAGGACGTAGGTAGCGGGACTATTACAGGCCAATGTGGAGAGACATTACCTCTTGTTGTGAAGACCCTAATTATCAGCCCTGGGCTGTGTACGTAGGTGGCACGACAACTAGTGTTATTGGTGTCATTTTCATGCGGGCGACTAAAGGGTCTGAAACACGTGGTCAGTCAGCCTTATCAGTGTCAGTCAATAATACATCGGCGACTCAAGTAGCGTGGATCTCTCAATCAATGGGAATCACATTCCTTGTTATTTGTATATGGACAATGAGTCGACAACACACCTGCTACAGGGAAAGGCTAATCACCTGTGGATGTTGCGGGTAAACATTGGGTTTAAATTGGAAGATATACTGGGAAGCAATAATCGTGATGATTGATCACGTGGTGGATTGATGATGATGACAGATTCACTTGGATCAAAGTGACGAATATGACATGTTTTAACAATGGATACCATTGGGATTGTGCGGATTCCAGTCGTGGACAGATTGGTGGAATATTGAGCCAAAGCCACCACGTGGAGGAGTGCTACTGAGCACGTGCAGGAGACACGATGACCACGCATCAATCGTTCGCATCCGGCCGACTGGTCAGGGCCATGGAGCTGCCCTTCGTCCAGCGGCTCAATTCACTACGAGGTCTGTATGATGTCAGCAGTATCGAGCTGCTAAAACTATGGAATTGTGACTTATTTAAATAAATTGCATGTTGTATAATAGAAACATGGATGTAAATGTGTATATCAGGGTTGTGTGATTATTAGTTTTTTATAGTAAAACTTTTGTTTGTATCTGTTTTTAATGGCACCCGGGTGAACGCTAATGGGGAGATGGACAGTAATGTTTTTAATGGCACCCTAGTGAACGCTAATGGGGAGATGGACAGTAATGTTAGTCAGTTGAGAAGACTGGGCAAATTTGAATCCAGGTTAGTTTTCCACTCATCTGTGTAAGTGGATTTCTGTGGTAGTTCTAATTATGGTCAACTTTTGTGCAGTAATTGCAGGATAGCTGAATGCTTCCCATGTAAGTAGAGTTGGTGTTGGACATTCTTGGAATGAGCAAGTCTGCCAGCAGGTAAATTATGAAGTAACTAGATCTCACACGGGAATGGGTAGCTACATGGGTAGCCTATTTGTTTACGAAAAAGATCTTTGCTGGAAGAACAAAAAAGGCATACTGTGAAAAATAAGACTGTTATTAAGCAGGAGGACGTGCATGTGGAGAAGGTTAGAAGTTAATAAGTGTTTAGGGCATATCAATTTAGGGTTTTGATCCAGAACAAGGTATTAATTATAATTGTGATAGACAGTTAACACTAGAAAATAGAAATAAATGATTTTTCATTAATGACATGATCGATTGATTGAATATTTTAGACTTTCTGGATGTGGTTATGTTGCTATATATGGCATGATGTGATGGGATGAAACCAGGATCATTGAGAGGAGAGTTTATGAGTGGAGTAATTCTTGATATTTGGACTGGAATGTTTAGGCCTGAAACTAAGAGTTGACAAATAGTCCAGACTAGTTTACTGAAAACACCCACAGGTTATCATGATCTCATCTAAGACATTACAATGGCTGAAATTGTATCAGAAAGTAAAGGTACTTTTATACAAGATGTTATTTTTTACTGAGTTGTGGGGTTAGCAAAATGGTATCAGGTTTTCATGTTAACAGTAATATTATATATATAAAATGTTGCATTAAAGAAATATCATCTGAGGAAGTTATTATGTAGATTATTAAGCTGATTCACAACAGTGGCTTGATAGTACACTAGGTCCAAGTTAGCCAACTAATTATCTTAGTCAATATGCTTAAAATATGACTTAAGAGTTTAGTAAAGTTGCCTACATTTTACATTATCATTAGACTGTTCAGTTGCGTGAGTTATGGATGGTTTTATGCTTCAGTATTGGGGACAAGACATCGTATGTAGCAGAGAGTCAGGGATGACACAGACATCTCATGCAGCAACGGTAGTGGGGTAGAAATGGCGGGTGTACTGGGGTAGAAAGGGCGGGGGTATATGACTGCTTGGAGGGGTGTAGCTTAGTTCACTGTGTATGGCAGCAAAAGGAGACATTTTAGCATTTAATTTTGCAGATTGGTAAATATTTATTTTTTAATACAGTCTTCTTTAGTGAAAGTATTAAGATATGACTTCATCAGATCAACTATGGTAAAACGGGAATGAATGGTGTGAACCAAAATTCATCCAGGAAAGAAACGAGACAGTAATCACAATGTGTCTAAAGTTATACATAGAGTATACACTTTGTATGCACACAGAAACTTGTGTCATGCAGACACCTAAAAGACACAAAACACTCACCAGACTCCTGTCTATAATCCTACATAAATGTACTTTAGTTTTGTCTCCAGTATGTCTGTCAATACAACAATGTTGCACCCTATGTCGGGTTGCACTTTATGGCCCGGAAAGCTCCCGATTCGCCACTGGGTTCCACCTCCGTGTGTGTGTTTGTGTGTGTGTGCGTGTAGATCTGGCCTTGGTCTAAGCTGCAGCTTCCTAGCGCTATCAGTTGTGTAGCTGTAAATTCCAAGACGCCTGGTGGTAGCTGATGAACTCAGCAGCTCCAGCCTTTGATTGATATGATTATGATGCTGCCCTGACAGGTACAACGGTTGGTTGTCTCACAGCCAGGTTGTCAGGTGAAGCCAGGGCTATCACAGGCCTCACTATCATTGGCAGCACACACTGGGCGATAAGCTGGGAGGTTTCACTGCATATTGAGAGATTGGCCTTAACCAATGTGGGTTGTTATCTCATGGAAGACTGACGCAGTGAATTTGTATACGCCAGAGTCTATGCTTCAGTGGCAGTTTGATGAATGATTCCCTGTGAGTAGGCTGCTGGACTTAGCACCACCACAGGTACCGACCCAGTTTACCTGCATTAGCATGGTCGGAGGTAGGGGCTCGCACCCACGCATGGACTAGGTGCAACCCCAGTTTCAGGGCCATGGAGCCCAACCCGGAAGAACTGGAGGCAGCCCAAGTGTTTCTGGAGGAAATCCAGCGATGCCATGGTAGGTTTTTAGGCGCAGAAAGGGCTGTGGCATTTGGGGTGTGAAATGCATCAGAGATAGGCAGTGTTTACCAAGGTGCAGGTAGCTAGGGTCTGATTGTATCTGTCCTAAATGTAAACACTGTTGTTTGTCTCAAACTGTCAGACAAGATTAATGAGTGTTGCTGCCCAGTGGCTATTTCACTGGACGTTGGCCATCTAGATCTCAGGCACATGACTCTAGCGTACCTGCTGCTCCAGAGACGTAGTGGCAATGTAGTTAATGGAATACAAACATTTTTATTAGTTGACTGAATGACTGTGTCACTGAATTTATTACTAAATTAGTATTTATAACATACTGGTTGGTTAAAAATAATATTCATACAAAACATTACATTCATTATCTTTCATCTCTTAATGTTTTTGAAAATATACTGGTTTTTGTCTTACGCAATATATATATGTATATATATATATTATATATATATATACATACATATATATAAAGCCCGGCCCGTGCAGGGCACTAATATATATACTTATATGTACATACATATATATATATATATATATATATATACATATATATATATATATATATATGTATATATATATGTGTATATATGTGTATATATATATGTGTGTATATATATATATATATATATATATATATATATATATATATATGTATTTATATATATATTTGTTTGTTCGATATTGGTGAGTAGTTCACTCAAACCAACTTTTGTAACAACTTGTTTGTACTCGATATAAGAAAAAACTGGTAGAGAATTACTGACCAATATCAAACGATGGAAATATTTGTTTTGTCAAAGCGAGGCTAGTGCCAGAATTTGCGTTAAAAGAAAGAGGGTCTTCGAAAAAGCCCACTGCACTGCATAAAATGTATAAAAATCATGGGGCCATTGGATTTCTTCCTTGTAGTGATTATTACGAACAGTTCCATAAATTTCCGTCCGATAAAGTTAAATATGGCGTATTTACAAAATGCACTGAAGTGTTGTACCAGTAAGGCCATCTGGCGATTAATGCCAAACTAGATATACAAAAATATGTCTCAAAAACCAGTTTATGCATAATTTTTCTTTGAAAAAGTTAAGTTTATCAGATGTTTATATTCCCAGTGACCGATATATGATTTTATATTGAACTATATTTATATATAATGTGAGATCTAGCGAGATCACAAAATGAGACAAAATCCGGTGTGAGGTGAAAACTATGCTGGTGACTGCATGATTTGGCGATGAAGTAAAAAATATTTTTTTTACAACATATTTACAGACTGCTTTACTACAACTATAAAGTACAATTATAAAGTACAATTGTAAAGTACAATTATAAAACAATAAATCTTCACCTTTGAAGGTGAAATATGTCTTTCACTCAGTGTTGCATTGCACAGTCTGTCATATTCCTGTTTTATGAAATTCCTGATGGTAAATAGATTACAGCAATAAATATTAAGATGAGGTAAAACATTGTTAATTTTGATGTACTTTGAGTTCGAAAAATTCAGACAATTTGAGCATTTTAATTATAGGGAAACACCAAGCTAGCTGCATGTCAGTTAGCCAGTTAACACTGTTGTTAAATCCAGGCCAGTTAACCAATGAACATAGTTGTTACATTAATCCAGGCCAATTAACCAATGAACATTGTTGTTAAATTAATCTAGGCCAGGCTGGAACCAGGATCTGGTTGCAGTGGGTCACGTACTGCATTACATGCTGACTTTGAAAGATTTTCTTATTATTAGAATCAACAAATCCATATCTGAAGTGAAGCATGATTCTGTTAGATCTCCAAGCCAGCCATGTGCAATTAATTAACTGTGTTTAGTCTCTGCCTAGGCTTCAACTACCTATGTAGACAAAATGTATGTCCCCTCAGGAATAATATGATACTTGATAGTGCCCGTAGACTCCATACTGAATAATGCCTCTACACAAAGTTTAGGCATTGGTAAAGATCCAGATTTGCCTGTGGCATCTGTCATGGCTATGGTGTAGGTCTGCCAACTATGATAACCATGGTGTGAATACATTCTAAAGTAATATATGTATACAGTCAGCCTAGTTTCTATGCCATTAGGCAATGTAACATTTTACTGACTGACTTTTTAATTATTTATTATTTTTAGTAACACTTTAATGGACTTTTTTAGTAAACACTCTTATATGATATGTACATTTTAATTAGTTATTTTATTTATTTATTTATTAACTTTTAAAATCTATCATGGTACATTTTGTGGAATGGCATAAGCGAGACACACATGAGTAATATCACGTCTGCCACGCAAAAATGCATTTAATAATAATAATAATTAATAATCACAAGTATAATTCTAAATATTAAATTTAAATTTGGGATGTAACAGGTGTAATAAAATTAATATATATATATATATATATATATATATATATATATATATATATATATATATATATATATATATATATATATACACAACTCTAACTTGATTTCTGAACATCTAGTTTACAGGGAAACATATTCATTGTGACACAAATGGCAATATGTCATTATGTTAGTTAGACTTTTACTATGATGTAGTGTTTTTGTTTATCCTGAGAAATACCTCATTTGGTATTCTAGGATCTTGTGACCTAGTCTAGAGATTGCCCCTTATGAATTTCATGCAGTTGTAACTGATGTCCCTTCTTTAATTTACGTTAACAATGCAAAGACATGAATACATTTATTGGATTGCCAGATGGTGAATGCAGGGCTTATTGTACCATACTTGAATTTAAGGGTACACAAAGTGTACAAAGTATATTACATATGAACCTATACAATTACCATTTCGATTTTAACAAGATTTGACAAGATTGCCATCCAAGGCAAAGGCCCAGATGACAAGTGGACAAGGAAGCCATTGGCTTATCGAGAGTCTAACAATGTTCATCTACTTATAACCCGCCCTCCTGAGATATGTCTCAACCTTCTTTTTAAACATATTCACTCTGCTAGCAGTTACACAATCTGTAGATAATTGTTCCATTCATTTATTGTCCCCTGTGAGAACGAGTACTTCCTCATATCCAGTCTACACTGATCCTTTACTAATGTTACCTCATGTCCTCTAGTTCTACTACCTTTCTTGAGTGAGAACATATTTATATAAATATTTTCATACCTGTTCAGTATCTTAAAAACTTCAATCTGATCTCCTCTTAACCTCCTTTTCTTGTCTCATGCCACAGACGTATACAGTAACCTGTAACCAGCACTGGCACATGCTAGGTACATAAATGTGCGATAGGCCTAATACCAACTAATAGTATACAGCAACATGTGACACAAAATTAGACACAAAATTAGACACAAATGTGTGTACATAAATTAGAATAGAACTAGACTACCTCCCTGCTGAGAAATACCCAGGGTTGGCATGTAGAAGTAGAATAGAACTAGACTACCTCCCTGCTGAGAAATACCCAGGGTTGGCATGTAGAAGTAGAATAGAACTAGACTACCTCCCTGCTGAGAAATAGAACTAGACTACCTCCCTGCTGAGAAATAGAACTAGACTGCCTCCCTGCTGAGAAATAGAACTAGACTACCTCCCTGCTGAGAAATAGAACTAGACTACCTCCCTGCTGAGAAATAGAACTAGACTACCTCCCTGCTGAGAAATAGAACTAGACTACCTCCCTGCTGAGAAATAGAACTAGACTACCTCCCTGCTGAGAAATAGAACTAGACTACCTCCCTGCTGAGAAATACCCAGGGTTGGCAAGTAATGAAGTAAAAGTACTTCGTTACAATACTTGAGTAGTTATTTCAAGTAATTGGCATGTAACGAAGTAGAATTTTGACTAAATACTTTTACTTGCAACGAAGTAGTTTTATTTAAAGTAATGCGACTTTTTGCTTCGTTACTTTTATTTACTTCGCAATATATTTTCGTTACATTTTTGGCGAAACCGCTGTACCGGTGGCGCTGTGCCGGTGGTGCTCCACCGTCAACGCTATTTTATAAAGTGTGCATAGTCGCCAAGCCAAAAGCTATTAATATCATCCAATCACATGCCAGTTTGCGATCATATTTGCATACAAATCTCTCTTTGGGAAATCGACGCAACCATTGTTTTATATATATACGTCAGTGAACAAAGTCTGCCAAATATTGGCATAGGTCAGGTCAAGGCTGTTGACATGAAATGTCACTTCGAGCACACAACGCTTGAACGCCATCTCAAACCAAGATGCAAAAGTCTCCGTTGCACCATATAAACTATTAATCAGTAAGTTTCCAATATGTATTATAAATATAAAAATTAGCAATTTCGACAAGGTATTGATAATCCCCATACACTGACACAATTCTGATATTCGTGAGCGAACGCGCATCGTGGATCGAGAACTTCACACCGATTTTCGCCCATTGTCAGCCATGGCCTTACCGGCTTACGTCAGCATTAAACAGCATTTTCTTTCACTAGTGCTAGGTGGTATTACCTCTGACCAGTTTCCCTGAGAGGCTACTACTACTACTGGACTGACCCTCTACCTACTCAGATACAATCTCACCTGCGTCTACATATCCTGTTGTACAATCTAGCTCCTCCCATACCCCAGTGGAACAGGTCGATAAAAAGACAGAATGTGCCTCATCATTAATTAAGTTCTGTATTTAACTTAAATTATTTGATGTTGTGAGCACTCATTAATGATAATGTAATTTTTCAAGCATCCAATTGAGCACCGTGTTCAATGGTGGCAGACCTATTGACCAGCTAAGGCTGTCTGGGAACACATTGTTATAGGCAGAGTGGTTGCAAAACAGTTGCCAGATGCAAGTTGTGTAATTTATATAATATTACTCATAATTTTTTTATTTCTAAGTGTACTTTTACTTCTACTTTTACTTCAAGTACTTTTGAAAAGTAGTTTTACTTTTTACTCAAGTACTTTTTTACAAAGTACTTTTACTTTTTACTCGAGTACTTTTTTTTACTAAGTACTTTTACTTTTACTCAAATATTTTTAGGTGAATTACTTTTACTTTTACTCAAGTACAAAATTAAAGTAATTCAGTCAACCCTGGAAATACCTCATTGGTAAATTATAGCAGTGACCAGAGAAATGACTGTTCCTGAAGGTATTGTCTTTATGTGATGGAGCTGTAGACTGGTTATTACCTGTTGGAGTTCAGAGGGTCTACACATATTTCACACCTATTGGCTGTGGTGCACTTTGCAACCGTCTGGGTTAGTGACACATAGTGCATCCCAGTTAGTGCGCACTGTGAGGTCGTTGCTTTAATAAACCATCTTGAATATTAAAATATCTTGGACGAATGAATATTGATGGGACTATTTATAACTCCACTAGAGTCTCTCAGATGCTATGAGAAATATATATATATATATATATATATATATATATATATATATATATATATATATATATATGTATGTTTGCCTCATAATATGGAAGGGAACAGTTAACGAAGAGAGCGGATTGTTTGGATTGGATGGGAGAAGAGGAGGAGGAAGACTGAGACTGAAATGGGAAGACTTCTTGAAGAGAGATTTGGAGGAGAGTGAGAAAGATTGATGGGGAATGGAGATAGGTGGTGGAGACGGCAGTGAAACGGGATCAATGATGGAAGGACAACAAAAATCGAAGGCAGTATTGATGAACAACAATAATACCCGATTACCAGATTAAATAAAATGCCAAATGGGCCGGATTATACGCAGTTGGATTTGCAAGGGATTGTGTGTGACTGATGGGGATATCTGCTGGTGGTTTAGATGGAGATGTTGGTGGAAAAGATTGTCACCTGTATGCCGGGTGTGGTCCATTCATGTTTGATAAAGATTATCACAAAAAATGTTGTGTTGGATTGCGTCTGGTTTGTTTATCTCCTGAGTCACTGGTTTTTGCACGAGCATGAATGCAAGCTGTTGAAGTAGTGCACACATGCGTGGAGACTGACACAATTACGTGGGAAGAACTATATTAAAAAACTGATGAAAGCACTTAAAATAATTGTTTGAACATGTTTACATTTTTTCTCGCCAAAGAACACATTCAGTAAACACTGTAGCCTATTGTTACCACCATTAGAAGTATGTATTGTTTTATGCAATTCATAAGTTGTATTTGGTAGAATTATTCAGAGAATGTTCATTGTTTGTCTAAATAAATGTCATTATAGTTTGTAGTGTTGCCATGCTCTGGGTATACGGTGACACGTCAACTCAAACCCATAGTTTTGAGGCGATATGCATAGCCTTCATGCTGTAGATTTAAGGACAATAGCAAACTTATGGCATGTTATTTAACAAGTATATACCATTAATTTTTTTTTAATTATTTTAAGGTGTCATGCCACTGGTACAATTAAATGACCTATATGCGGCTGCATTGGTCGGATTTTTCCACTTTTGCTTGGATGTATATTTTAATAGGGTCAGGGAATCCTATTAAGACTTAAGGTCACTTACATAGGAACCTCCATTAGGGTGGAACAAGGTAGATTTGACTTCTATTCATTTGTGTTGATCTCCTTTCTGGTGAACAGCTTTCTTCTTTAAAGATATTAAAATGTTTATTTTCTATAATTTAAGCTTTACACACAGGCCTTTTCTTGAGTTTAGTGATTATGTTGCACTTGTTTGCATTTGAAATCCCGTGCAATAAGACAATAATTTAATTGTAACAGTAGTAAAGGGTTGACTCATGCGGCTCAGGACAGAGGAAGGTGACATGTGATTGTAAATGACTAGAAGTATCATTTCCAGTGGTAGAAAGTGTACCTTTTAATTCATGAAATAACCTACTTGGTACATCAAAGAAATTGCTGAATGTATGTACAGATAATGAACTATTACTCTAGATCAATATATCTGAGTGATGTGACATGTTTTGGTGTCTCTTCTTACAGATGAACAGGAAATGGTTCAGAAGAAAACGTTCACCAACTGGATCAACTCCTACCTCAAACAGGTAACGCAGATTTTATATTTACCTGTTAATTTACATGGAAACTCTTACAGTTGCATGCCCGATTACCCATTAAAGATAACCTCTTGTACTGCTTTAATCTTAGTGAGGAAGATTTATTTTTGTAGAAGGTACCTTTGAAAGGAGAGTAAATGTGACTTTTGAATAGGCATTTGAGAAATGTTGTTAATTGTGTATTTTTAAATCAGCTCCTCTGGAATTTTGTTTATCAGCTGAGATTTCATATTTTTATTTTAGTTAAAAGTTTAATATAAAGACAGTCAGGTGTTCAGTGGGCTTTCAAAAATTTTGGAAGTATAATCTTGAATCTAGAATGCATTTATAAGATTTTATATTAATATTATGTGAAGTTCTGGTAAGATTGTACCTGGTTTCGGTGAGACATATCCAGGTGTACCCAGGTAGACATCTAGACATCATTGTCATAATAGTTGACACGATTGTCATTGTTATCACTGCTATGAACCAATCACAGTTAATATCACTCATAATCATTGTCATCGTTATCATTATTACCACCGTCATTATTATTATCATCATCATCACCAATACCATCATCATCACCACTGTCATTATTATTATCATCACCATTATCACCATAACCATCATCATCACCACCATCACATTGTCATCATCATCATCATTATGACACCTGATGCTCTGTCTTGCAGCGTGACCCTCCGGTGACAATAGAAGACTTATTTGAAGACATCAAAGATGGCACAAAACTGCTGTGTTTACTGGAGGTGCTCACAGGCCAGAGACTGGTCAGTATCTCTAGAGAACTACACGAATAATGAGGCACAACCTGTCTTTTTATTGACCTGTTCCACTGGGGTATGGGAGGAGGAGGTAGATTGTAGAACAGAATGGATGTACACAGGTGTGATTGGATGTGAGTAGCTAGAGGGTCAGCCCAGTAGTAGTAGTGGGAATGTGGCCAGGATACTGGGGTATGGGAGGAGCTAGATTGTAGAACAGGATGGATGTGATTGGATGTGAGTAGCTAGAGGGTCAGCCCAGTAGTAGTAGTGGGAATGTGGCCAGGATACTGGGGTATGGGAGGAGGTAGATTGTAGAACAGGATGGATGTGATTGGATGTGAGTAGCTAGAGGGTCAGCCCAGTAGTAGTAGTGGGGATGTGGCCAGGATACTTCTTTTCCGCTAGCACTGTCCATAGTAAAAGTAGCAGACATTTGATGTTTAGATAAAGAAGCCGTCTAGCTTGTGAATCCCCACCTTCCCATGTCTTCCCAAACCATGTCTTATCAGCTCACACAAACATTGAAACAACAGGCTTTAGCAGCTAGCTGGGTGGGTTACCTGGTACCAGCTGGGGCTAGAAATGACCAAATAGAGAGACCAGTGCAACAGAGGCTGATGCTTAGCTGCCCTGATATGAGTCAGTGTAAATGAGCCATTATATCGCAGTGCAAATAATATGAGGGGTTTCGGATTAGGAAAATACTTTGTTACAAGTAAAAGTATTTAGTCAAAATTGTACTTCATTACATGCCAATTACTTGAAATAACTACTCAAGTATTGTAACAAAATACTTGTTACACAACACCACTGCTAATATAACAACCGTGAGACATATAAAGCAGTTCCTACTGAGATGGCAGTGTCCAGGTTGACAGGTTGATGTATCAAGTTGGCACTCCAGCACTTTATCAAGAGGCTTTGACCATAATATTAGATGGCCCAGCGCTATCTTCAGTGATGTTATCTTCTGCTTTGTTGACTCCACATATTTACCAGTGTTAAATACCATCTACATTGCATACATGACAGACATACATGATTACGATATTAGAAACTATCATTAACGTGCTGCAATAGAATGTGTTCTAATTATAGCAGTGTGTGATGGAAATAAAGTTTGGTCCAAATTGACAAAGTAAAATATGTCTCGCTTCAGTAAAAAAAATGTCTACATTAATTTCTCAAATGTTATATATTTATAGATTTATCTGATTTAACATCTTTACTACTAAATGCAAAATGTTTCATGGGCAGTGAGCCTGTCAGTTAGTAGTAATAATAACAACAGTGACGTTTATTTCTAAAATACTGTATCTCTGGAATAAAAAATCTTTTTAGAAGTGCATAAATACTGGATTGATAAAGAATGAGATATAAACTGTAATATGTTAATTTAACAGACAGAACAGTGTCACCACATTTAGTAATGATTCTTCGCAATTTTTCAGCCAATCGAACGAGGTCCCCGGTTACGTAGACTACACTTCATCAGTAATGTCACGATAGCACTGCAGTTCCTGGAAGAGAAGAAGGTATGTAAAGGTGGTTGTCAAGGCAACAGGTTGTATGTTGTCTAGACAGAGCTTTGAAGAAGTATGCATTTGTATATTAACTGTGTGTCACCTCAGTAACAAGGTTAGATGGAATAGACAACAATTTTCATTGGTTGAATGATACACAGCTGGTTGGGTTTTTCATATAATTAAAAATTCTCATAATTTTTCTATCTCAAAATACATCTGAATTAACAATGCTATTCATGTTTTAATCTTTATAGCTGTCATACACATTTACTGACAGAAATTGTATAAATTGGGAATTTCATAAATCGATAAAACATGCCGTGATGATAATCATTTGCACGTGTTGTCTCTAGATCAAGTTGGTGAATATCAATGCCACGGACGTTGTGGACGGCAAACCTGCTATTGTCCTCGGTCTCATCTGGACAATCATCCTCTACTTCCAGGTATGTGGACATACAGTAAACTTTTAGGGAAAAATTTATTCTACTTGAACATGTATTTGAAAGATGTAACAAGTTTAACAAGATTTAACAAGATTGCCATCCCAAACAACAAGTTCCAGATGGCAAGTGGACAAGGAAGCCATTGGCTTATCGAGAGTCCAACAATTTTCTCATCTATGTATAGCCCGCCCATATCAAATATCTGTCAATTCTAGTTTTAAACATATTCACACTACTAGCATTTGGCAGTTTGTTCCATTCATTTATCACCCTCTGTGAGAAAGAGTACTTTCTCATGTCCAACCTACACTGTTCCTTAACTAATGCTGCTTTGTGTCCTCTGGTTCTACTGCCTCCTTTAAGTTTGAAGAACATATTCCTGTCAACATCCTCATAACCATTCACTATTTTAAACACTTCTATTTGGTCTCCTCTTAGTCTCCTGCTCTCTAGTTTTGTCAAACCACATTGTAATAAGCGACTTTCGTAACTAAGGTCTCTCAATTCTGGAATCATAATGTCAATAATTTTTTTCGCTCGTCTCTTTTCTGACAAATTTAGCAAAAATGCTAGCTCATTTGTAAAAAAAAATTTATGTAGTTTTGGTGAAAGCATCGAATAAACTATTAAATTATTTTATTTGAATCCTGTCAAAATTCAACCAAAAAAGGGCAAAAGTTGTCTGACTCTATTTACTATGACACAAAGGTATTCATACTTTTGCAAGTTACCTGATCTAATGATGTAAGACAAGTTTAGGGGGAGGTAGGATTTAGTTTTGGAGCTAGTAACTAATTATTCCCCAGACACCAAACACCCTCCCATGGACCCCCATGAATGGCTAATTTCTTATATTTATATATTTTTATTATATGTTAATTTATTTGCACTGGTAGCAGTCACCAATACCAGAGCAGTTGCTTTGGTGCTGGTGAGTTTCACAGTTAAATAGATTTTCATGGTACACATAAAACTGCTGAAATGGTCTTGAAAATGAATGCAGACTCGACAGTGAAGGAACACATTCGCTTTAATCCATAACTGTTGCTTTTTTAAAGAATACTACATACCACATGCATACTTTCGCATTCTGTATAGTAAAGCATTGCATGTCTGTGCACGAAACTTGCATGAAATGCAGCTGAAATTTTAGCCTGTTGGACCTCGGCTGAATTTTTAGAGGAAAGCAATTAAACACGTGCTATTGTGTTGCAACATGTTAGCATCTGATATATGCAGCTAATTAAAAGTCATTCGTGACATTCCTCTGTCTGGCGTATCAGATTTCACTAATGCAGAAACACGCACAATACTCATTATGCACGTAAAAGAAAGTGGTTTAACTGTTCCAACCTTTTGTGGTATTAAACGTTGGGTTTGGAACATTTTGGTTCTTATAATTTAAAGTTTACCTCACTGGTCTAGCACCCAGCTTGCAGTCACATTAAACGTTTCATTTTAGTAGCAATACATGGTTTTACCAACTTATTTATACAATATGTATGTACTAGGTAGGTGGCCACTCAGTCCAAATATTGCACTTATAGAAGTAGCTGAGATAAAAGCAAACAGGACATTTGTTTGCCAACTGTGTCGCAAGTTTACATTGTCAGCTACTGACCGCATCAAGCGAAATGTTGTAGAGTGGTTCAATGCCCATCCTCAAATGTTGTAGAGTGGTTCAATGCCCATCCTCAAATGTTGTAGAGTGGTTCAATGCCCATCCTCAAATCGATATTTTTGCTTGTTTAGTTTGAGACCCATTTTGTGATAAAAAATCTAATCTATCTAACATCCACTATGACATGCTAGCTCGTTTGTACACATATTTTTGTTTTGTTTTGATGTAATCATCGGATGAACTATTAATTTGTTTTCTTTCTCTTGGTTTGCCATAAATCTTTCAATGATAATTATTTTAAATTTTAATATTTCTGTATAATTGTGATAGTATTATTTATGGCTCTAAAATAAGCTGAACTATTATTAAATAAGATTGCAAACAAATATACAAAAGCTAAGTGTCACTTTGGTAATTATCTAAACTGGCCTTGTTTAGGGGATAGATCAGTATTTTACTTCGAGATTCATGTTAGATGAATGAAGTGCCAGTGATTTTGAGACTGCCCCCAACACCCAAGGATTTCTTGAACCCTGAAAATGTTCTTAATTATTTAATCTCCAAATAAGAAAATAGTGGAATTAATGAACTTGTGTGGTTTCAGATCGAGGAGCTGACCAAGGCCATTGGTCAGCAGGCAGCCCTGGGCACCCCCATGAGTAGCCGTGACAGTCTGGACAGTGTCCCCTCCTCCACCAAGAAACTCAAGCCTGCCTCCAAGGTTGTCATCAAGGGAGGAGCCAAGAAGACCATGCTCACCTGGGCACAGAAAACAGTGTCAAAGTAAGCGTGTTCATCTTTCTGGGAGATGGTAGATTTCCTACACAATTATACTTTATGAATTCATGCACGCCAACTGACTTCTTTAGTGGCTAATATTTCTTTTCCATTTATATAAATTTCAGCAAAAAAAGTCTATAATGGCTGCCAGTGGGAATAATAACTCTTCCCCTTTACTGACTTATCAGCTTTACTGCATTGTCCCCATCTGGGAAATGAGATATTGTTTAGTCTCCCATGGGTAGGGGATAGATATTTATTTATTTTTCCAAAGGCAACCATGTTAATGGTTTTAGTCCTGTATGCAAACTAATGATTCAGATTTGATGACAATGACACATGTTGCATGTCATGTCAGTCACACGCTGTAGAGTTTTTGTCAGATCTTACAATTTTGTTCGAGAAAATCAATATAGGAAATTCAAGTCGCAAAAAATCATTGAAAGGGGGAACCATCTCAAAATCATTGGTAAAATAGTGATCTAACCCCGGGTAGTCCCCATCTGTGGTCTTCCCTGGTGTAAATTATTGGCTCATCAGAAATATCAGCTACTTGCTAATCAGTGGTGCCATCTGGTGCATTAATTTTAAGTAAATCCAGTAACTTCTGGCATGTTCTCTTGGTGGGTTGCTTTCATAGTAGTGTTACAGAGCGAGGTAGAAAGACTTGTGGCATATGAAAAAGTTATGATTTTTTTTTTATTTGTTACCAATTTTTGAGCAATGTAAAATGTTGCAGTGGTGTGTGTAATGGTGCTAAACATGTTCGACACCTTATGTTATATGTTAACTAGTTATAGGACAGATTGTCTGAAATTGTAGTCTGGGTCATATTTATATAGTATCAACATCAAGCATGACTGTTATCAATTATATATTACATTTAGTAGGCGACCCCCAATAATATATTGATTCCGGCAGGTGCGACCATACATAACAACAATGTATAATTACATTCCTGGGTTAATGATTCAGACCAGTGTGTCAAAGGATTAAATCAAATTAGCCATCAGAATTACACGTTGAAGTGTTATAATCGTAGTATTCAGTGAATGCGTCAGAACATGTTATAAATTTCTAATTCATGATGCCTTGAAATTAGTTTTGGTTATTAAAATCATCATGTTGTTTTTTCGTATCTCGAATTTCCAATTAAAATATTGGTATTATGGTAATTTCGAACATGTAGCATGTTAACAATACCTGACACATAACTGTCACATTTATGTTAAACAATTTGTATGCCTGTACTATTAATAACAATTATTTAAATTGAAATATATAAATTAAATTCATTAAAATAAATTTATATTAATATTAATTTAATTAATAGTACTGTTATACAAATTATGTAACATAAATGTGACAGTTATGTGTCAGGTATTGTATAAATACATCTTGCTATTAGAGGCAAACAAACATAATCCATACCTTGTTAAATTGTACTAGTAAATTTAGTGTACAGACTTTGGGGTCAATTACATTGGAATTGATATAATGTAACCGACCCCAAGTCTGGAGTGGGGTGTGTTTTAAACATACCTTGCATACTTTCTGTATATCATGTTTGTGTGTTTATTTATTAACCCACGCATGAATCCTGTTTACAGTGACATTGTCAGCTGAGGTCATGGCGACATAT
This sequence comes from Lamellibrachia columna, assembly GCA_963662155.1. Taxonomy (NCBI): domain Eukaryota; kingdom Metazoa; phylum Annelida; class Polychaeta; order Sabellida; family Siboglinidae; genus Lamellibrachia; species Lamellibrachia columna. The sequence continues at coordinate 45,390,623 of OY759262.1, read as the reverse complement.
TGGCATGAGATCATATCTCATTCCATGCTAACTAGGTTCACACATAGCTAATATGTAAGGTCATATGTAATATACATAAACAAAATAAATCATTCATACAGCACCATGTTCTTGAAATCATAAAAAAAAAATTTCTGAGTTTTCTGTATTTTAAGAATGCTCCACTGTTGAAACAGTAAGATTTTTTCCGCAGGTAACTAGAACAGTTGCAATAAAAAGTGCCCAACATTATACACATATGTACATGCGTACAGGTACACATTCATGTATACAGTTGTATATACACATTCAATAAAACAGTGTAACACATACAAACACAACTAGGTATTAAATTAGGCACTTTTTAAGAGCATATGTGACCCACTGTAACAAACACTGGCTAATCCGATTTTGAGATTTTCCATGAAAATGCTTCCTTAGTATTCATTTTAACGATTATCATAATTTCTACTGTAAATTTAGTTATGTTTAATGTATTTTAGTGTTATCTTTGAAGAGCTGTTCGACGTGTTCCGCTTGACTTCTGTAAAACAAAGCTGAAAATGCCGATAATTAATCGCTTTTTTTTGTCAGTAATTTGTGGATGGTCCCTCACAAATCGAGCATCGTTGCAAAGCTTTGCATTTCATCTTTCCATATATAGTCATCGAATTAACATATATTACGAAAGTGTCGAATAGGAGGTCGTGAGGGGCAGACATTGTTTGTCCAACTGTGTAAACAAACCCGGCTTGTTGTAACCACGTGATCAAGGGAAATTATTTTATTGGCACAGCGACAAAGTCATTTAAATAATGTACATGGACGCATGCGTACTATGCAGTTCGACCACGTCACACACCTGACCCACATAAGCGAGTGAGAAAATGGCGTTCGATGTAGCGGGTTTGTTGATATCCTGCCCAAAGTGATCGCAACCAGATCAACACTTTGTTAGACAAGTATTTACTAGAGGAAGACCAGCAGGACAGTGAGCGAGACACTATAGTCGTTTTTTTGGGGAAGGGTGGCAGGTCGCAAGGTCATTGAGCCCATTAGCCATCCCCGTCATCTGCACTCTTGCCCATACCACGAAAGATCTTGCTATTATATTAGTAGAATGTCATGAGGATGCCTTTATCTTCAAGTAGTCCAAATATCTGCCAGATATGTGCATGGTAACTAAGGTAGCTTTGGTAAGAAACATACTAAACTTTGACGGCTGATTTCCCAGTTTGAAGATTTCTGCTCCATACATGTTTAGTGAAACAGCTTCGGCTAGGATCGAGATATCTGGTTGCTTGATTCATGAAGTGAAAGCTGAGATGCTGCTCTTTTTAAATATACTAATAACTCTATAATATTATATTCAAATTGGGACATGTGACTCATTTTGTTAAGGTGGGTCACATATACCATTGAAGTAATATTAATAAATTAATGATTCTTTGAGTTCCCAGCTTTTTGGCAAAGATGAATTTTGTTTGAATAATTGACAGACATAATAACTTGGAGCATGGCAGAATGTGTCATATTTGTTTAAACAGTATTATTATTCATAAATGAAGAAACTATGTATACAATTTATTTTCTATAGTACCTGGAGTGTCATTGATAATGCACTAGGTTTAGTTGAATACATCTCTTTGTATATCATTTGGTGACAGAATTGTTTCTGGCCTTGTATAATGGCTGTGAATTTCAGAATGACACTTAAAAGGCATGGCCTGCAAATACTCTGGCAAGTTGTTATTTACTTATGAAACAATTTCAAATGCTTTATTTTATAATTGTCTGACTTCAGTTTCAGTTCTTTGAAAATGGGTTCAATACGGACATTGTACTTACTGTATTCGACCTATTAAGCATACATGCCCTAATTAGCATACACCCCCTTTTTTAATCAGCAGGATCCATAATTATTGTAATTTGACTAGTGTGGAACAACTGAAAAGTGTCGCCATTTGGTGTTAAACAGTTGGCACCACTTTTCAGTTCCTCTACACTGATCACCAAGTGACACCACTAGTGTTAAAGAGTTACCTTACTGTCTAGAGAAACAAATGTTGGTGTATGCTTACAAGAACAGATTCCTTGAAGTCAAATGTACTGTACGCTTGTTAGGTGGAATACTGTACTTAGGGTTAAGTAAACATTTGTCTGAACATTGTACTGACTTAGGGTTAAGGTGATTTACTTAGGGTTAAGGTGATTTACTATGTTACACGTTTTTGTCTGTTCATGTTTTATTCTACCTGCTTTAATGTATTCCAGACGCCATCTAATGCACTTATGTTTAGTTTGTAAAACTCCACCCTCAACTGATTTAGCCTATCACAAATCTGGTTCGTTGATATGCAATTAATAGGTCAGACTCTGTATAGAGATATTGATTACCATCTGCACAAAAGTAGTATTCAAACCCATTTTTTAAAGTTCATTGAGATATATAAAAACGGATATTTAAAAAATATTCATAGGCAACATCATTTCCATTTTCTAATATGTTCACCCAATACTCTGTCCCAGATTGGTGGACTTGCATATGGTTTAATTGAAGCTTGACTAATTTATGTTAATCCTCATATAGGGTAACATGGTATCAGAATTCTATTTGAAAAAAGCTGTAATTAAAGACACCTGTCAAAATAAACACCATTGTAGTGTCCTCATCACATGTTGATACTTACCCTGCAGTGGAATACATTGACAGGCCAATGTTGTATGATGTAAACAGGACTAGGCCTGCTCACAGACTAATGTAGTTATAGACGAAGATAAATTACTCCAGTCGGTGGGACGGGACACTGGTCTATGAACTTTCACAGCCATTGTTGGCAGGGCACAGTTTGGTTGACTCAGACACTGACAGTTGGCAGTGTGCTTCCAGAATGATTCACACTATCTTGGCCATGTTTTGGTTTTAGTAAACACGTTCTACTTAAATATGCGATAACCATTGTGAAAAACTTCGAACATGTGCGGAATTAATTGAGATGGATGTATAGAGGTTTGATGTTGTGAAATCATAGTATAGCACATGGAAATTGTACCACAATTGTGCATAAAATTGGATTAGTTTGCAAACATGGCAAAGTTGGTGAAGCGCGTGACTGGTGATTGTTAAATGATTGTCACTTGTCCATTGAAAGGACGGATGCTTTGCCTTCAATGGTCTTTTGATTATCCACCAAGACCAGTTGGAGATGTATACAGTGTTGGGACTATGCCTCTGTGTCTCTAATTGGAAACATGACTGTCATTGAAAGGAACACAGGTATTTGTCTACAGCACGAGAACCACTCGACCGTGACGCTAACGAAACCAACAAGAACATGTCCTGGCAGATTTGCAATTGTTCTGGTCGGTGAGGCGTAACGACAAGGTATTGTGTGGAGCCGTTGTCACCAGGATCCAGTGGATTAGCTGCAGAGTGGTCGGAGGTGGCTTTCTACAGAGCTGGCGGGATTTTATTGTTCTTGCTGCTGCATGCGAGGATTTATATGTGTGTGAGATCGTCAGTCAGTCAGTCAGTCAGTCAGTGGCTCTGTTTCACCGTGTGTTGCTCAGTGGCTGTCCTTGTTCCGTGGATTAATAACCACGGGGGCTGGAAGGTGGGAGTTTTCGGGAGTGGAAGGGATCCCTGAGGCTGGATATCACGCTGATTATATACACATATGAACAGTCGTCAAAACGATTTTAGTGTTTTTTCAATATGACTTGCTGCAGCATAGAGATGTGGCTGCATTGGGAATAACAATGGAGTTTGTACCAAGGGTCGTGGGAGACTGGGAAGGACTTGTCTGTGAGGCACCCAGGCTTGTGGGATCTGGGATGAGGAGGAGGAAGGCGTAGGAGGGATGAAGCAGCTTCATTAGTGGAGTCTCTGGGCACAGATCTGGGCATTGATACGTTGTTCCTGACACCTGCTATACTGTATGTAAGATACACAGCTGCTACTTTCTAAAAGTCGTACTGTCACCAAGAAAAATGCTGATAATTGTGATGAAGATGTGGTGAAAAAAGAGTGACGTTGATTCAGGAAGAGTTGATTTGAGAAGTCAGGACAAGACTGTGATAATAGATTGATTTGATAAGTCAGCAGTATTACCAATTGTATTTATTTTTATTTATGTGTATCGGTCAAAATGGCCTCCAAAGAAGACGCAAAGTCGTTGAGCAGCAGCGACGAGAAGTTGGGGAAATCTAAGTCCAGATCCCACCGGAAGCACCGGGATTCTCCCGTTACGACGGAGAAGGCAAGCAGGAGTAAAAATGGTGCCGCAAACAAATCGCACTCAAGGCACAGTGCGAAGAGTAGCGTTGTTAGTGTCACGTCAAATGCCGACAGCGTCGAGTCACAGACGACCAATGGGAGCAAGGCGCAGGGGCCGAGTAAGAAGTCCATCCTGAAGTTCATGATCCATGAAGTCCGGGAACTACGGAGACAGCTTGATCCGGGTTCCGAGGATCTGGGGAGTAAATATGGAAAGCACAGGGATAATGCAGGAGCGGATGATTCAGATAACGAGACAATGAATCAGACTTATCCTCCATCAGGATCGGGAGCCTTGAAGGGAAGCCGAGAAGGGTTGATGCACACTGCCCCCTTCATGGCATCCATCTTCCGCCCTACGGCTGACACAAATGACCTTACTGGTGACCTTGCCGGCGAGGCAGTTGCCATGGATACTGGCCAGCACATTCTGGACCAGCTACGACTGTAACGTATCTTTTTTCATTTAATCAGATTAATCCAATCAAAAATGTTTCTTCAGATATATCGGCTGTTAATGCATAAATGATCATTTTGAAAAAAGTTATGTTAAAGTAAAAATACTTCTAGTGTCATGTTGCTCTGTTGTCTACAATACTAAAAGTTAAAGCAGCTAGGTAAACCAAAAACTGCTGTTCCATGTGTGATCAAAACATACTCAAGAAATTCACACATGGGTATATATCATATCACTCGCTAAATGACGTTATTGTGAACCTTTGTCACATTTTAGTATCACCCCTGGTGGATCAACCCGAACAAACACCGAAGTGAACTTTGTCCTAGTTGTCACATCAACCAATGAAATCATTTGCTAGAAATTTATTCATATACACTGAGGCCAGTGATTGAGTGGTAAACCTGTCTCGGCAATATGAAAACTTAATCATGCCAAAATCCTCCAAAACCCGAGCTCAGGAACATAAAAACTAAAGGGTTTGGCAGGCTCAAAATCTGTGTATATAGTTAAAGTTGTCAACAAATGGATGAAGCTAAAGAGCTAAAGAGGGTAAACGTAATTAAAAAAGATAAATATTCAGATGACAACAAAATGTTTTTGTGTTTCCGGCTGACCTAACACTAATGGAGTGAATTCCAAAGAGTTGGTCCAACTCTCTGAACAAAAGTAGACCATAACTAGATGATCAAAGCTATCTAGGCTTTCTTGCAGGTGTGAGAGTGAACGAAAATATGCCTGTTGAATACATACAAGTGCATGATCGGTAATAGTACAGATGTAAAAAAATTATATTTTACAGCTGTAGTCTCGTTACTTTTTGTAATGACAAAGATCTCATAACAATAACTTTCATGGTTCCATAGCTGCACTAGTAGTGGAATGTGATCGGCAGCTCTTTGAAAACATGGTCTGTTGTTTGTTTGCCTTGGAGGATCCCTACTTGTAACAAACGCTGCCATGTTTGCTATGCCTGGTTTTGTAGACTGACAAGATCGTTTTTGGCAGAGTGACAGACCACATGCAGTATATAATGTGTCCCCCAGGCTGGTTACAGACAGTCTCAGTGCATGTGTTCACATGCAGAGTGGCAGATATGGCATTTCTCTTGAGTTATGACGCCAGCGAGAAAGACCTTTATTGACTCACTCTCCAGCATTGTGTACTTTAAGGCCTTCTAGTCTGTTGAACTTAGCCGGCTTCATTTCTGACACTGCCCTGTGTATATAATATGAAACACGCTGGTGGTCCGAAGAGAATTCTTTATTGTACAGGAGGAATGTATAAGGGGGGTCCAAGTTCATCACTACCCCGAACGAATGTTAACAAATTATAACAGACACCTTTCCAATATTGGCTATTGCACTTTATGGATAGTTTTTCATAAGAACAGTTGTAGAATTTTGTGAACAGTAGATTTATGTGAATATCGTTTGTGCGATAACTACAGTATGACTTAATGCTTCTCAGAGCAGTTGAGTTCAAATGAACGCAGGTCTTTGAAGTGTAGCGTACATATATTTGTCCTAGTGAACAAGATAGGCAATATATAACAACTTTGTCTACCGTTTACATTCTTGTAAAGTTTTTACTGCACAGCAGAAGAAAAAACTGAGATATTAAATGCTGTAGCCAAAGTCTGCATTTGTGTACAAGCCATTATTATTAATCATAGTGTATCTGACATGCTATTAACATGATCATTCAATGCTGTGTGATCCAGCGATATATCACATAGCTATGTTATTGTTTGGCTATACATATGAATGCCAACGTTGAATCTATATGTTGTAATCCATGCTCATTATGTGTAGAGGTAACTTTAATAATATAATAATAATACAACTTATGTAGAGCCTAAATCATCAGGAACCCAAGCTCACAGACATAACATCTTATGCTAATTATGTATTGAGGTTGTAACTTACAATACAAATAATGTTGAAATCCTACGTAATCCGCATGTGTGGTTTCTGAGTTGTCCTGTGTGGCAGTTTGTAGGTGGTGATTTTGGCCCATCTTTGTAAGACTGTTAAACAGTGCCATAGTTTGTAGGTGGTGATTTTGGCCCATCTGTGTAAGACTGTTAAACAGTGCCATAGTTTGTAGGTGGTGATTTTGGCCCATCTTTGTAAGACTGTTAAACAGTGCCATAGTTTGTAGGTGGTGATTTTGGCCCATCTTTGTAAGATTGTTAAACAGTGCCATAGTTTGTAGGTGGTGATTTTGGCCCATCTTTGTAAGACTGTTAAACAGTGCCATAGTTTGTAGGTGGTGATTTTGGCCCATCTTTGTAAGACTGTTAAACAGTGCCATAGTTTGCAGATTTATGCAGCAGGTCACATAAAGAGAAAACTTATATTTCATTTGGAAATCTGTGTGTATAAATCTGGGATTATGTATAACAATCAAGCTGCATAGAAATTACTGAGAAGTATAGAATTAGATATTGTATAACTTGTAATAGGCTTTCATGATTAGGCATAATTGCATAATATCCTTTATTCAACTGCTGTCCTTTATGGGATTAATACTTCTAAATACAATTGTTTGATTCATTACACCATTTATAGTATTAACATTATGTTGATCAAATTAGTTATGTTTTATACATTGAATTAATGCTGCCAATAAGTTTTGGTATTGACTCAATTAGCAGTCATGTTTGGTATTGACTCAATTAACATGTCTGTTATTACAAATGCTTTGATTTGCATTCATGGCTCTGCTTTGTCACTGGATTAAGTACCTAGGTTTGTGAAACAATGGGTCAGAAGTCTATGGCTACCAACAACCACCACCACAGTGGGTGGCCCCATTGTAACATGTCAACAGGTGGATATCAGGTAGAAGTCCCTTACCAGGGGTGTATAGCAGGGTTTTCCACCTCCCATCTCCCATCTGTTTTTGGGGCCAACTTCCCACCTATATATGTAATCTACACGGGTTGTTCTGAATACATCTGAGAAAGCAAGAATTAACACAACAAAACTGGAAAATCCTGGATCCAACAAATAAAACATTTTCCCTGATTCACTTTATACGTATATTTATATTATTGTTATAATAACCATAACAATAACCATAACAATAACCATAATAACCATAACTTGTTGGAGGCTAAAGACATTTCATGTTTTATCTGCCCCGTTCCTCTGGAGACTTATGAACTGTTTAGACACCAATGCATGAATAATAGCAAATATTTATAATAATTTAATAACTTTGCAGTGTTAGAATTGAATAGAAGTAAAATAGGTAAAGTTGTGATATCGTGTTTCTTAAAGTCGTGTACATTTTAGGTTTGAAAATATTTGAGACAAGTTAAAATCAAGATAAATAAAATGAAAAGATTACTAGAACAAAGGTACACATTAAAACAGTTATTGCAATGTATAATGACTAAATATTGTATTAAATCTGTTGTTTCCAGGAATTATGGGATCGAGGTGAAAGACTTTGGCCGGAGTTGGCGAGACGGCCACGCCTTCAACGCTATGATCCATGGCATCCGACCGGAACTCGTCGACATGTCTTCTCTGTCGCAAAACTCAAACGCTTCAAATCTGGAAAATGCGTTCTCCATGGCGGAAACCCATCTTGGTATCCCCAGACTTATCGACCCTGTAGGTGGGTGGACTGAAGAGGGACGCAGGAGGGAAGAAATGATGGGCTTTGTAAATAAAAAAATTCCAATTATCTAAAAACAATTGGATGTGGGTGGATGGGTCAAAGGTCCACAAAAGGGTATATTTGTTTGAGTTTTTTTGGAATTTTGCAATAATCAGCTTTTCATTTACTGCATCCAATTTTCCTTTTGATAGGGCGTAGATGGATGAGGTCAATCCTAACCAATTTTTTTGGGATTAGTATTTTTTATATTTCGAAGCCCCTAAGTGCCTCAATGTCTTATTGTGTAGTTCTTTTTAGGGGAAACTTTATCCTTTATTTCCTGTTGCATCAACTTTCTCAAATGGTATCACAAGTTATACAACACTCAATATCCTGCAACAGTGTTTTGGTAATAACAGTGATACTGGGGCAGTGCAATTTGTCATTTGTATGCCAGTTTTCGGAAGGCTGTACGAGGGGTGACAATTTTTTCTTAATATTTAATTAATTTATCATTATTTGTTAATTAATTAACAACTAACTAATCATATAATACCATTTTCCTTAACAATATCCCATAGCTGTGGCACAGAAACAACATGTGCTGACAATTTCAATAATTTCTGATGCTTAGATTATGTCTGAAGCAGTAGACGATCCAATAACGTTTTACCGATAAACACATATTTCCTAACCATTTTTATGAAGGAAAAGTAGAATGCAGTTGTTTATTGTGATTGTGATCCATGTTCCCTCTAGATGTGGACGTCGACAAGCCAGACGAGAAATCAATCATGACGTATGTGGCCAAATTCCTTGAGAAATATCCCGCTGGAGACAAGAGGAACAAGGTAGGACCGAACTCTTCCTCCTGGGAAAATGGGCAGGGTTTCTCAAGGGGAGGGAGCGGTTATAGTGACAGTATAGTGTGTGGAGTATTAATTGGTTGGGAAGGCAGGGTTCAGTTAAACAAATCGAGAAGATTGGTGAAACACGTGAGATTCTCTGTATTTCCAGCAGTGCCGTGGCATTCCAAGGTCCATTGTATTAATGACCAGAGGCAGAATGTTATAAGATATGTAAAGGACTGTGTTATCAGTCCTTTGCTGATATTTGACTTTACAAGCCCATCATTTAATATATTTTATTGTATTTAAAGCTGCAAGGGCCAAATGGCTTGTGAACCAAGAAGCCATTTGCCTGTCAAGAGTCCATATGTATTCATCTACAGTCAAACCTCGGTTTATGGTCATCTCAATGATACAGTAACCTCGCAATTATGGTCACACTGGGACAGTCCCAAATGTTTTAGTCCCACTAATAAGATCACCTCGGTATTCAGGAATACGGTCAGTAACCCGGTGTGCGTAACTATCAGATTGCTCCCAGATTACCCCCGCAGTTACGGTCAGTCATGGCCGAGCAGCCATGATCGGCTTCGCCCGCCCGCCTGTCAAAACCAAGGTGCCACCAATAATGTCAATAGCAATATAAAGCCACACATTTGGTGTAACCAGTAAACTTCAGAAAACAATAAAAGAACCAAGACCCCCAGTCATCTTAGGTAACACTTTGAACTCTAATTCTTAGCGGATGAGTAGATTTGACAGAAGAACAGGGCGGCGCAGCAGTCGATTGTTTGCTTAATGAGCGAAGAGCTCTGTTGGAGAAGTAGGGTTGGAAAAACATATCAAAAGAGTACTCTGCTTGATCGATTTTGTTCTCGATGTATGATAAAACGATGTAATGTTGTGAAACTAAATTCTCATGCATACACTACATTACACATGATATACTTGCTTAATGTGCATTGCTGTTAAAATGACATGCATCTGCATCAGACATGCCAAGTTCGGAAGGCCAGAAAGGTTTAGATTAGCGCGTACGACAAAAATTCGGGGTTGCATCGTTGGTCGACGACCGGCAGCCACACTCGAGACACAGCACAACAAACACGCTATTAACCACAATGGTTAATGCTAAAATGCATTGCCAAAAAATTATAAATCATGTAAAAAATACTAAGAACGATGCAAGGTCCATAAAAATTAAGGTGAAAACAATAGAATGCTCCAAATTTCAATTACGCAAACACGCACATTCTATACTGAAATGTTCAAAATGATAAAAATATATAAAAATTATACAACAATAATTACAAACAGACTAGACATGCAGCAATGTAAAAACAAGCACAAATCAGCACGAAGCATCATGTTGATAAAAAGGCACTTAATTAAGTACAGATTACAGAATAATACTGTTAAATAAGGCAATATTGATAAATAAAATAAAAATACCATGCCAGAAATATACAAAGCTATATACAATTCTGACTGAGATTGATAAATATAAATGTAAAAACTGCCTGGAATGTACAAATGACAAATAAAAAATACACTAATGTATAAATACACAAAATACAAACAACATAGATACAATATGTATTCACACTCGCTCCTGTGCCGAGCTAGTGCACAAGTCGTTGTAGATAAAAATAACTCAAACAAAAGAAATTTTTTAACTATTCTGGCAGGGAGTTGTACTCGCTATAATTATATAGCATAGATCACGAGGGCGTGTAGCTGCGATATCATTGGTCATCGGAATCGAGGCTGAGATTCAGATTCAAATGGGGTCTACCGGAAAGTCAAGATTTTTCGCTCACCAGTGCCGATTTTACCGATAAAATGAAAAAAAAATGTTCCCCAAAATCGCAAAAACTGGTAGAAATGTTCTACCGACCAGTAGACCGGTAGAAGAGGTAGAAGATTTTCACAATTCCCATGATGCTTCAGTGCCCATATTCAGTATTACGGTCACATTGCTATTAAGGTCAGTTTGGCCCAGTCCCGTGGGTGACCTGTTTGTCTGTCACTGTATATTGTGTGGCCCTTGTCAGATGTCTGGCAGTTCTATTGTTGAACATCTTCACGCTGCTAACATTTATGCTGCTGACAGATAATTTCAGTCATTTATCATCTTACACTACTAGCAACACAAGGAGCCTCATTACATTTGACCAGATGACAATGTGTATTTTATGAATCTGGGATCATACTCATGAAAAGTTACACATTTTCTTTAAAATATTTGTTTTCATATGTCGCCTATCTACTTGCATTGAAATTACGACACATTTAAAGCCAGAGAATATTGGCTCTAAGCTGCAAATTATGTTGTTCTAGCAAGTCACAGCAGGTGACATATCTCCAGTACAGTGGCAGACAGACAAACAGTTCCAGCCAGACGGCCATATTCAAGCAACTGTTGTCATAGAGCCAAGTGTGATGGCCGAGAGGCGGTCACTTGGAACTGACCAGGAAGTAGTCATTGCTTGCCACGTGCCGGTGTACACGCCCCAGTGGTCAGTGACTGGCCGCCGTAGTCGCCCCTGTCAACCAGGAGCCGAGTTGACACCGTCACATCCGTCAACTAATCAGAGTCCACAAGGTCATTGTACATCACCTTCTGTGATTGGACAACCATGGAGAGTGATTGAATCAACCGAGGATCATGATCGAACTGGATCATCTCAGTGGATTCAGGGATCCACCTATAGATCATGGCAACCACAATCCCAGTTGTCATCCCTGGGTTGGAAACCCTTAAAGTCACACCCTGACTCTCCTGCTAGTTGTCATGTCCCTGCTGAACAACGACCATTCAACATGACACAATCTATTGTGGACACAGGACCTAACCAGACACCTCCTCTGTGCGATGAAATGGACCAGAGGAGACCTTGCAGCATTGACTGTTTTGAGCCGCAATTGGTCTGTGCTTCAGTTCCCTGTCTTACTTACCTAGAGGAACAGACTGGTGCTCTCAGACCAGACCAGAGGAGACCATCCGTACCAATTGGTCCCCGCAGCGTTGACTGTTTTGAACCGCAGTTGGTCTGTGCTTCGGTTCCCAGTCTTATTGACCCAGAGGAACAGACTTGTCCTCTCAGACCAGACCATCGTGTGTTGGACCTAGGCCAGACCTACACTAGCTGTGAGCTCTTTACACTTCAGCCATGTCGTTCAGAAGCATTTCCGCAGTGTCTGCTTGTGGAAAAAGAAATAATTTCCAAGTTTGATCATGACTCACAAACGTCACACCGACAACATCATGTTTCCGGAAAAGAAATCCTTCTGCAAAGGCCAAGTGAAGAAGCGCTCCAGGAACATCCCTGTGCAAGAAAATTGTCAGTTCAACAATATCCCATTGCAGGAGAAGTGTTGATTTGTGAGAGCCGCCCCCAAGGGCCACACACACAGGTTTATTTGATTCTTTGTTAGCTTGGTGTGTAAAGTTTGGTAGTGAAGGTTTGGTAGTTAGGTAGAAGTTATGTCGTGTGTTCGCATAGTAGTTCTTGTTGTATCTGTATAATCATATAATGGTTTGAACGTGTCTAGTCTAGTTGAATGGATTGACTTTCCGGTTTCTTGAAAAGTTATAATTGACACGGTGGTTACCTCTCAAGAAACTGGGTATTTGTTCCGAATATTTTGCCCGATTAACTCGGCCTTCGTCAGCAGACTGATGTCACTACAGGCTTGTCATATAACCAAGGTCATGTGAAACACTGGGCATCAGTGTTCAGTGAAATATGTGAGGATATTAGACCATGAGGATGAACTGGTTTAAGAGAAAACTCAAGGAGGCAGCAAACACCCACCGAACGACACCTGCCCTGAACCGAGACATTGGCTAGAAGCTCCATCAGTCCCTATCCAGCTTGTCACATGACCTTGGTCATGTGACATGTCTGTAGTGACGTCAGTCCATTGACAAAGTCTGATTCGGCCAAAATATTTGGAACGAATATAAAAAATTTCTTGAGAGTTAATCATCATTTCAAACCATTGGTAGTTATTTGTGGAGTTTATGTATTTGTACAAACTTGTGGAGGTGCAGTCTGCCAGTTGAAGATTGGTCTCTGAGACATGGTTTGACACCTCGTGATATCTTGCTCTTGTAGAGGTAGACAGTGATGGTTCATCACCTCGAAATATCCAAGATTGTTGTGTTGGTTTCTAGATACATTGCGTCATGGTGTGATCACTGTATGGGTTACATAGGCATGGAAGAAAAACGGGTGTTGAAAAGGGGGAAGCGAGTGGTTTGCATGTGGAAAGGGAAGCATTTTGTAATTGGAAGAGGGAAGTTCTCTGTGTGCAGGGTTTTATATAGCAATAGTTTGGGAGTAATGCCTTAGTTGTTTTGTATGTTTGATGATTTTGTGGTTTGATTTTGGGTAGCGTATCTAAAAAAGATAACCTATTTACGAGAAAGTACTACAGGCAGATAATGAATTTATGTTTCTCTTATTATCGAAAAATATTTTATTACTGTCTCGGTTGTTTTTATTTGCATTGACTGTTGGCATGTTAAGCTGTGAGTAATATGTTAGAACTGAAAATGAGATAATCTAATAAAAGAGTGGATTGTCAGTGAGGGAGCATGACCAAATGATGTAACAGCTCTGGTCCTGTTTCCAGGAAACACCTCTGGATTGTGAGTGGGGGAGTGTGACCAACTGATGTAACAGCTGTGGTTTACTGTTGCAGGAGACGCCTAAAGAAGGCGAGCGGGGGGAGTATGATCATCTGATGCAATGGCTGGACCAGGCTGATGGCACACTGACCATTGTAGACCGCCCAGTCCATGATCTTCAACAGGAGTATCAGGTATGTGAGACTGGTTCCTTCTGAGTCATTTCACAGGTCTTTGGCTCATTTTATCCTTCTTTGTGTCATATGATTTTAATTTATTTTATGTCTTCATATGTGGTAGATTCTTTCAGTCTGTCAAATAAGGTCTTTCTTTTCCTATTGGTGTATTTTCCTTGTAATCTTCTGTACAATGACAGTTTCAGAAGTATCTCTCTTCCGTTTTTCTCTATCTCCTTGATGGGTCATTCCGTATCAAATCAACCAATTTTTAGAAGTTGATGTCAGAATTTGTTTAAATTCTAACCAATGAATAAGTAACTATACCTGAGCCCTTCTGCAAAAGAACTAAGCATTTACTTGCAAATTGTGTCTGTAACGCCCTATGATGTGAACAGGGGGTAAGCACCCAAATAATGCACCCGTTATTTTTTATCTGATTTCAGTTGCTTCTAACTTAACAAGTTTACAAGCTACAGATCTTAAATTTGCTGAATATATAGACATATTGGTGCAGATTGATAGTGCAAAATTGAAGAATGATAGGACAAAGGACAATCGGTATACTGGGTGCACAAAAATGGAAAATAACATTTAACAAAATTTACGAGAAGGATTTCAGCAGTCTGTATTTTATTGTTGTGTTACAGTACAATGTCCACCATCTATTGTCAGGGATACTGGCAATAACTTATTAACTTTAGTAGACTTCTAGTAGCTATACTTTCAGAATAATTCAGCCTTAAACTAATGTTTTCACGAATTTCAGCACCCAAAATGAGAATGTGGGACAAGTCCTATGACCATAATTTTTTTTACTGTTCATATTCCTTTATTAGGTAAACAACATATTAAAATTTCAGGATGGTGTTCTGTCTCATTTACTTTATATTGCAGCTGAAAGTTATTGTTCTGTCCAATGTTGTTTTTCCTGCAAATTTCTCCCAAATTGGCCAAAAATATCCAAAATAAAAGTGGCAGAACACCATCCTGAAATTTCAATATGTTATTTACCTAATAAAAGACTATGAACAGTTAAAAAATGATGGTCATAGGACTTGTCCTACATTCTCATTTTGGGTGGTGAAATTTGTAAAATATAGACAACATTCTCATTTTGGGTGCTGAAATTTGTAAAATATAGACAACCTTCTCATTTTGGGTGGTGAAATTTGTAAAATATAGACAACATTCTCATTTTGGGTGCTGAAATTTGTAAAATATAGACAACATTCTCATTTTGGGTGCTGAAATTTGTAAAATATAGACAAAGTTAGAGTTTAAGGCTGAATTATTCTGAAGTATGTCAACTAGAAGCCGACTGAATGAGGATGTTGTTGCCAGTTTCTCTGACTATAGATGGTAGCAATTTGAACATTGTAACACAGCAATGAAATACAGACTGCTGAAATCCCTCTTGGAAAAAAAACTTTTTATTTTCCATATTCGTGCACCTGGTATCCCTGTTGTCCTTTGCCCTATTATTCTTGACTTTTGCATAGATAATCTGTATCAATATATCTATATATTCAGCAAATTTCATATATGTAGCTTGTAAACATCTCAAGTTAGAAGCACTTGAAAAACAAATAAAAATAACGGGTGCATTTGGGCACTTACCCCCGTTCACGTCATAGGGCATAATATACACGATTTGCATGTAAATACTTATTTTTTGTAGAAGTGCTCAGGTACTTATTCATTGGTTAAAATTTAAGCAAATTCCAAGATATCGACTTTTTGACCATTAGTTGATTTGACACGGAATGTTACTTTACAGCAAGTGTTACATTCACTGTCCTCTTTCAGTGTGCTAACAACTTTCCAAGTGACTTGTATAAAGTGGCCTGCGTAAAGGGTTGGCCTGTTCAGAAGTACAGATCTGGCAAAATTTTAAAGCTTTTTTCCACAGGTTGGGGCATCAAAGTGTATTGTAAAATAAAAAAAATTAATGGAAAAGAAACCATACCTTGTCATCCTGAATCAAATCAATTAGAATTCATTTGGCAGGTAACTTCTCCCAACTCTACCCCTGTGATTTGTTCCCCAGCTGTTGTGTAGTTGAATTAATCGGAATTGACGACTCCTTGATTTCTTCCTGCAGCAATATTTGACATTCCAAAATGACCTTCAGAAAAAGCATGAATTATACGCACGCCTACAACAAAAGGCCGACAAAAAGACACTCGAGTCCATTTCCGAAGACATGTGGCTTCACCTACGGAAGCGCTGGACATCAATGCAACAGCAAACTCGAGTCTGGCTATGGAAACTCGACAGTAACTTGCCCGATCGCCTCGGTCAACTTGGCGACTGGCTGTATCGTGCGGAGGAACTCCTTGAGGGTGACATCGGCTACACAGAGAAGCACGAAGACACAGCAAATAACATCCACCGAAAACTGGAGGAACACAAGGTGAGTGGTGTCTGGACTATTAGTTGTCGAGCTGGGAACGTTTTGGTGAATCAGTCATAGGGTTTATGTGGAGAACTTCTGTTGGTCTTTACCATGGGCATGTGCTTAAGTTTTATTGCAGAATTACGGTAAATAGCAAGGGGTAGAAATGTGAAAGAATAATCTTCGCACAGTAATTGCAGCCTGGCTGAATGCTTCCCAGAGAAGTCGAGATGGCACTGGAATGAACAGGTCTGCCAGGGGGGTGAAATGTAAGGTGCGTTGAACAGTCCCAAGGACTGGATACTGCACTATATAAGAACATACCCTTACCCTAGGGATGACCTGAAAACATCCATGTATGACGCTACACAGAATTTGTTTTGTGGGGATTCAGCAGCTGTTTCATTTAGCATTGTACATTTGTGTACCCTATTCGACCCATTAAGTGTACATGCCCTAATTAACAAGATTTAACAAGATTGCCATCCCAAACAACAAGTTCCAGATGGCAAGTGGACAAGGAAGCCATTGGCTTATCGAGATTCAACAATTTTATCATCTATGTGTAGCCCGCCCTTATCAGATATCTGTCAATTCTATTTTTAAACATATTCACACTACTAGCATTAACACAATCATTTGGCAGTTTGTTCCATTCATTTATCACCCTCTGTGAGAAAGAGTACTTTCTCATGTCCAACCTACACTGTTCCTTAACTAATGTTGCTTTGTGTCCTCTGGTTCTACTGCCTTCTTTAAGTTTGAAGAACATATTCCTATGAACATCCTTATAACCGTTCACTATTTTAAACACTTCTATTTGGTCTCCTCTTAGTCTCCTGGTCTCTAGTGTTGTCAAACCACATTGTAATAAGCGACTTTCATAACTAAAGTCTCCCAATTCTGGAATCATTTTAGTTGCTCGTCGTTGTATTCTTTCTAGCTGTCCTTACGATACGGCCTCAATGTTTGTATACAATATTCCAAATGTGGTCTAACTATTGCTTTGTACAAGGGTACAATTATCTGTTTCTCCTTATACATGATAGTTCTCCTAATTAGCCCTAGAATTTGATTTCCTTTCGAAGCAGTAATCCCACATTGCTCTGAAACTTTCATGTCAGCATTAAATGTTACTCCTAATTACCATACACTACCTTTTATAATCAGCAGGATCCATAATTATTGTAATTTGACTGGTGTGAAAAGTGTTGCCATCTGGTGTTAAACAGTTGGCACCACTTTTCAGTTGTTCTACACTAGTCACCAAATGACACCACTAGTGTTACCTTATTTTTTTGGTGTACGCAAATAAGAACAGATTCTTTGACATTTTTCCATGGCCCAATTTTTTTCAAGCGTAATGTACTAGGTCTAACATAGTATTTTTTAGCAAAGTAAAATTGATTTCTGATTGCAGTTCATGTTGACAAGTATGCTAGGGGATGAAATACAGAGGACTTTGAACAGTGTTAAGAACCAGGTACAATAGTATATATATATATGTATACCTTTACCATTTACTTTTATCCCCCACAGGCCTTCTTCACAGACTTAGACAACTGCAAACGAGAATTCCACCACCTCAAGAAAGCTGCTGTGTTCAAGGGTGCAACCATTCCCAGGATTCAGCTGGACACGATGGATCAGCGCTTCTGTCAACTGACCACAAAGTCCGAGTCCGTCCAGAGGCAGCTGGAGTACGAGGAACTCAAGTTCCATCTCCTCGCATTCCTCGTGGCCACTGAAGCGAAACTGAAGACGTGGACCGTGAAGTACGGCCACCAGGAGGAGGTGGAAGGTCTCGTGAATGACTACACAGTGAGTGGGGGTCTATAGGTTGATGTGGGATGCTGTAGGTTGATATGCATGGGGGTCTATAGGTTGATGTGGGGTGCTATAGGTTGATGTGCATGGGGTGCTGTAGGTTGATGTGGGGTGCTATAGGTTGATGTGGGTGCTATAGGTTGATGTGCATGGGGGTCTATAGGTTGATGTGGGTGGGGTGCTATAGGTTGATGTGCATGGGGTGCTGTAGGTTGATGTGGGGTGCTATTGGTTGATGTGTAGTGCTGCGATGTCAGTGATTGCTGGGGCAGCGAATTATTAAAAAAAATTGTTTTGAAGTTCAAGTAAAACAATATAATGTGGGGAGAGGGATGGAGGGGTAAGAGAGTTTTGACATGGAACACAGTGATTTTAGTGGTTGCCATGGTGCCCTTTTAATAATAAAATGATTTGACAGGTGTTTTGAAGTTTGAGTAAAACAATATAACTCAGAGAGAGAAGAGAGATGGATAGGGTGGAATAGAGGGATGGAAGGAGGGAGGGAGGGAGATAAATGGAAGAGAGGGGGAGGGAGAGAGAGGGAGGGAAGGAAGGAAGACGAGAAGGAGAGAGGGAGGGAGGGGGGAGAGAGAGAAGGGGGGGAGGGGAGAGCCAGTCATGTGAC
Source organism: Lamellibrachia columna (assembly GCA_963662155.1). NCBI lineage: Eukaryota > Metazoa > Annelida > Polychaeta > Sabellida > Siboglinidae > Lamellibrachia > Lamellibrachia columna. Next base: position 45,371,789 of record OY759262.1, on the reverse strand, counting down.
CACAAACAAGTTGGATTATTTGTCCATGTGGTCTCATTGTGTCTTTTTAACTTTCAAGTACAGCTATATTTGCTTCAGTTGCCTAAATCTACTGTAACCCATTGTAGCCAGGACTGGCTCCACACGGACAGCTAAAACATTGTAGCCAGGACTGGCTCCACACGGACAGCTAAAACATTGTAGCCAGGACTGGCTCCACACGGACAGCTAATACATTGTAGCCAGGACTGGCTCCACACGGACAGCTAAAACATTGTAGCCAGGACTGGCTCCACACGGACAGCTAATACATTGTAGCCAGGACTGGCTCCACACGGACAGCTAAAACATTGTAGCCAGGACTGGCTCCACACGGACAGCTAAAACATTGTAGCCAGGACTGGCTCCACACGGACAGCTAAAACATTGTAGCCAGGACTGGCTCCACACGGACAGCTAAAACATTGTAGCCAGGACTGGCTCCACACGGACAGCTAAAACATTGTAGCCAGGACTGGCTCCACACGGACAGCTAATACATTGTAGCCAGGACTGGTTCCACACGGACAGCTAAAACATTGTAGCCAGGACTGGCTCCACACGGACAGCTAATACATTGTAGCCAGGACTGGTTCCACACGGACAGCTAAAACATTGTAGCCAGGACTGGCTCCACACGGACAGCTAATACATTGTAGCCAGGACTGGCTCCACACGGACAGCTAAAACATTGTAGCCAGGACTGGCTCCACACGGACAGCTAATACATTGTAGCCAGGACTGGCTCCACACGGACAGCTAAAACATTGTAGCCAGGACTGGCTCCACACGGACAGCTAAAACATTGTAGCCAGGACTGGCTCCACACGGACAGCTAAAACATTGTAGCCAGGACTGGCTCCACACGGACAGCTAAAACATTGTAGCCAGGACTGGCTCCACACGGACAGCTAAAACATTGTAGCCAGGACTGGCTCCACACGGACAGCTAATACATTGTAGTCAGGACTGGTTCCACACGGACAGCTAAAACATTGTAGCCAGGACTGGCTCCACACGGACAGCTAATACATTGTAGCCAGGACTGGCTCCACACGGACAGCTAAAACATTGTAGCCAGGACTGGCTCCACACGGACAGCTAATACATTGTAGCCAGGACTGGCTCCACACGGACAGCTAAAACATTGTAGCCAGGACTGGCTCCACACGGACAGCTAATACATTGTAGTCAGGACTGGTTCCACACGGACAGCTAAAACATTGTAGCCAGGACTGGCTCCACACGGACAGCTAATACATTGTAGCCAGGACTGGCTCCACACGGACAGCTAAAACATTGTAGCCAGGACTGGCTCCACACGGACAGCTAATACATTGTAGCCAGGACTGGCTCCACACGGACAGCTAAAACATTGTAGCCAGGACTGGCTCCACACGGACAGCTAATACATTGTAGCCAGGACTGGTTCCACACGGACAGCTAAAACATTGTAGCCAGGACTGGCTCCACACGGACAGCTAATACATTGTAGCCAGGACTGGCTCCACACGGACAGCTAAAACATTGTAGCCAGGACTGGCTCCACACGGACAGCTAATACATTGTAGCCAGGACTGGTTCCACACGGACAGCTAAAACACAGCAGACTGTTAACTTCACAGAAGTTTTGGTCTAAACTTGTACTAGTATTTGTTTTTGATGTCCTGGCTAGCTTTAACATGTGTACATTTGTTTCCTTGCAGGAATTTGTGCACACTCGAGAGTTGTTCAAGCGATATGAAGAGACTTATAAAGACTGCAAGAGGCAGGCAGACATCTACAAGAAACAGCACCCGCAAGGTAAGTGATCCAGTCATGTCATATGTCATCATTCTTACTTTGTGTCATAATTACCACATTGTTACATCATGTCATTATCATATGTTCATTGTCACACCATGTCATCATTGTCACATCATGTCATCATTGTCACATCATGTCATCATTGTTACATCATGTCATCATTTTCACACCATGTCATCATTGTCACATCATGTCATCATTGTCACATCATGTCATCATTGTTACATCATGTCATCATTTTCACACTATGTCATTATTGTCACATCATGTCATAATTGTCACACAGTGTCATCATTGTCACACTATGTCATCATTGTCACATCATGTCATCATTTTCACACTATGTCATCATTGTCACATCATGTCATAATTGTCACACCGTGTCATCATTGTCACATCATGTCATAATTGTCACACTGTCATTGTCACATCATGTCATCATTTTTACACATTGTCACATCAACGCATCATCACCACCACATTATGTTATCATTGTCATAATATATCACCGTTTCACATGTCAACATTGTCACATTGTGTCAACATTGTTGCATTCCATCACCATTGTCACATTGTATCATCATTTTCAAATTATGTCATCATTGTCACATTGTGCCATTTTGTCACATTCCATTATCATTGTCACATTCAATCATCATTATCACATTGTGCCATATTGTCACATTCCATCATCATTGTCACACTGCCATATTGTCACATTCCATCATCATTGTCAAATTGTGTCAACATTGTCACATTGTGTCATCATTGCACATTTCATCGTCATTGTCACAGTCAACATGAACTGTCTACAGGCAAGAAGGAGTCAGTGGAAGTGAACCAGTGTCTGGACGAGATAACGGAGAGATGGAAGAAGTTGACAGTGGAGGTGACAAGTGTACAGACCATGCTGGAGGAGGTGGTGACATACTGGCGACGCTACACGGCGTGTGTCGACATACTCACCGTCTGGCTGGCCGACGCAGAAAAGTTGTTGGACACACCGCCCCAAGAAAGAGGAGTGAGTGTTTTCAGCCCCTCGCCACCTGTCTCGGCCTCCTTCTCTCAGCCTCACTTACCTGCATATCAACTTCTGTATTTGGTCATCTAGAGAAAATCTACTTGTTTATTAAGAGAAAATCTATTTATCTATTCTGAGAATATTAATTACGCCGAGATCTGCAGAGAAAGTGTATCTGGTTATTTGTTCAGAGAAAATTTACTTGGCTGTTCAAAGAATATTTGCATGGTTGTTCAGAGAAAATCTGCTTATGTACTCAGAGAAAAGTCTGCTTGTTTAGGCAGAGAAATTATAATGTTAGGCAGAGAAAATCTGCTTGTTTGTTCTGGGAACAATCTACTCATTTGTTCTAGGAACAATCTACTTGTTTGTTCTGGGAACAATCTACTTGTTTGTCCTGAGAAGATGTACTTGTCTGTTCAGAAAAAAATCACTTGTTTATTCAGAGAAATGTACTTGTATATTAAGGAAAAAAATCTTGTTTAGTAAGACAAAAAAATCGACTTTTTTATTAAAAGAAAAATCTACTTGTTTATTAAAAGAAAAATGTACTTGTTTATTAAGAGAAAATAGATTTATTTATTAGAATTTTTTTTTACTTGTTTTATCATAGATAATTTGTTTGTGTTCAGAAAAAAAATTATATATGCTGAGAAAATCTGCCTGGTGGTTCAGAGAGTTCAAATGTAACACAATAAGTTTTAAAGAGGGAATTAACTTTTTTTGTTTGAGATAATAAAGTGGGGGTGCCATGTTGGTCAGCGCTACATTATCCATGACATGGTTATTACAGGACTTCTTCGGAGATCTTGACAAGTTTGAAGACAAACACAAGGTGCTCGTGGAGTCAAGCAACTTCCTCATCGAGGTCGTCACGGAAACAGTTGCCACGGAAATCAAGCAGCAGGTGGTGATGCTGAATCAGCGGTGGGGCGAGGTGTCAACGCAGGCACGACGCTTCGTGCAGGAAGTGACCGTCGAGAAGTGTCGTCAAGGGTATGACACAAGGGTGACGGGGCTGACACAGTGGCTCGACATGGCGGAGTCGTCATTACACACCCCAGTGATGTGCACATACATAGAGCTACGGGACCGTGTACAACTACTTGAGGTTAGTGGTTTGTGTAGCTCTGTAAGGACAGGTTTAAATATTCAGTTTCTAGAATGAGGGGCTGTCCCTGGCAAAGTAGGTAAAGAAATTGCAGGTTTATTCGTAGGCACAAAGGACAACTGCCCCCAAAAGTGAATGTTTTCCATAAAATATTACCCAATTTCACCTGGTTTTAGTTTAATTTTCATAGTTATGTTTCATTGCAATATGAAGTACCAGATTGCACAGAAAATGTAAACAAAATATGTAAGCAAACCTCATGTAAACAAACCATATATAGCCAGCAGTATGGTTCTAAGTGAACGTGTCTATTCTGTGTAGAAGTTGATGGAGGAACTAGAGAATGTCCAAGACGAGTTCAAGGAAGCATCTGAGCTGGCCCGGGGCCTGGTCAAGGACAGTCCCCAGGATGCGGTCAAGGCCATGCTCAGCGAACTGAAGCAGATCAAAGAGAGACTCATGGTCGTGCAGAAGCTCATCCCGGATGCACTCAAACCCATGCGCTTGGTGCTGCCCCAAGTAGAGTCGCTCGAAAACGGCATCTCTGATCTGATGGAATGGATCCGAGAAGGCAACTCGCTGCTCGCTTCACACAAGATTGATGGAAACATCAACGTGGTCGAAGATAGGCTCGAGAATCATCAGGTTTGAGGAATGTTTATTACTTTGGCAGTGGTATATATATATATAAGAAAGTTTTTGGTGTAAATATACTCCTGAAATATGAGTCGTAGACTTGCGATAAAATCTATACTTGTACTTCTACGCTTGCTTGTGCAACAATGTTTTGTCATAGGGTAGGAAAGAAAATAAAATTTTAGTGCAAATTAGAAACAGTAAAGCACTTAGATTTGTTCTCAAGGATAATCTAACCAGCTATATTAGAAATGTACATAAATTTAACTGTAAGAAAGCTCCAACTGATGTTGTTTTGTATTTATTCGTTTACATTATAACTTTTGGGAGAACGGAATGTTAACACTTGCAGAGCTAGCAATTTTTAGTAATATAAGTAAACTGAGGCAGGAAGCTTCTAAGGGATTAGGAATTAGTTATTTATGGAATCAACAACACAACACAGATATAGAGATATGAAAAGGCCAAATGAATGACGTTTATTGTGGGGATTAAGTGTAAGCCCACTTTTAAAGAAATTTAAAACAAAAAAATGTGGGCTCCACAACCCAATGCCAGGCTGACTACGCCCGATGCGAGCCTCCTGGACATCGGGTTCAGCAGAGCCCACATTTCAACACATAAAGCAGTAGCAGTATTCCTAGAACAAATAAAAGAAACAATGGCATTACTATTGTCATAGAACACCCTTAAACCAAATAGCATAATGCACTACATGCAGTCTATGAATACAACTACCTGCTTAAAAATACACTAGCTCTAATTGGAATAACTACAAAGGTGGGGCCAATTCGCCACCGGTCACCGACACGTGACCACCCCACCAACCCGCAGTGATAACGCATGGAGAAAGTGTTACGATCTTTCATCTGGTTTCTTGTGCAGACTCACTTCAAGAAGGTGACCTACTATAAGTCCATGCTGGAGAGCAAGAACAAAGTCTACCAGAAGATCGCCAAGTGCAAGAGTCAGTGCGTGCAGATACAACAACTGCACGCCACCATGGCTCAACTCAATAAACAGTTTCAGGTCAGTCATTGAGTGCCTAAATTGATCATAATTCCTGTACAAATAGATAGATGCTGACCCCGTTATGCCAGATAATTACCATCAGAAACAATGAATGATCCGTCCATTCTCGGCTAGCCTTGATCACCACCCCGCCTGATGTGCCCGGGCGTAACTAGAGCAGAAGCCCTTCCCCATTATCACCCATGCGATATAACCTCAAAACCAATTTTGTTTGAATCGCTGCCAAATTCACACAGGCCTTTACTTAATGTGTAGCTTTTGTTTAATTTCTGCACCTCCTTAGTTCTGTGGCAGTGTTTATTTCTCTCGCTACCTTGCTTAGGAGTTGTGCACTTTGGTGTCAGTCTTTTGCGACATTTAGCCTGATTTTTTTTAGTTGTAGGCTGAGTAATTTTACTTGTCTAAGCCAAGTAATTTTGCTTGTCTAAGCCAAGTAATTCTCGCCTGTTTTCGCCCAGTTGCATTAGTTTTTAACCTAGTTCGCTAGAGACATCTATTTCACTTGTTGCGATTGTCATTGTTTGTTGGTTTTATTCACTGTGTTGCTATTAAAATGTTTTCTCTTGTTCTGATATGGGTAGAATAAAATGTAGGAAATATTTCAATTACATTCTTCAGAGAATATCAGCTGTGTTTGTTACACTAATGAATTTTGTCTAAAATATCAGACAAGAAATCCATTGTTTGTGAACATGTTTTCAAGCCATGCGATGGTTGTAGATGTGCAATGCAAATTCAAAAGAATGGGAGGCGAGGCTTGAGAAGGGCCTCCGAATGTGGCACCATCTACAGTCGAAAGCACAACCCATCGAGCAGTGGGTAACTGCTGCGGAGGAAATCTTGAATCAGGACGGAGACAACATAGACGACCTGCTCACCAACCACAAGGTCAGTGCAGTCACCTCGAAGGAAGGCAAGGTCAATGCATGACCTTGACCTAACTACCATGCGGTCACTATGCTCCCATTGTGTGGCAGTAAAGCCGGTGAAATAACTATGACATTATTTTATTAATTGTTGCCATTTTAATATTAATAATTGTTTTTATTAAGCTATTATTCTCGATGTAGCATATATTGTAGGGAAGTCGCATTTGTTTCAGTATTTTATATGGATTGGTGCCAGCATTATTCGAATTAATAGATTCTTGCCTGGAGAATTACACTATTTGTTATGTCATCTGACCCAACTCAACAATAACCCGGTCTGTCAGTTCAATACCTTGGGTATGTTTTGGTGAGTCCGTGCTTGTTTAGCACGAGTTCTCTAAGACTAACCTTACACCCACATCCCCACGCTGTTACCCTGTCAACAATTTCTTGTGAGAACCCTGGAAGGAAAACTGCTTGCAACTGTGATGTAGCTGCCATGTAGCTGCGATGTAGCTGTGATGTTGCGGGCCATGTGTTGCAGGTGTTCTTTGAGCGTGTGGACGAGAGGTTGCTGCAGGAGTTTGTGAGTGCAGGCAGTGAGCTGGCACAATCACTGGATGAAACGGACAGAGACGAACTCCTACTTAACGTGGCCACACTAGAGAAACGATGGAAGGTAAATATGCACTCACCTGTGCTTGTAGCTTATTGTACTAATGGCTAGCTGTTTAGTAAGAACATCTTGGAAGACCTAGAAACATTCATGTTCAGTTGAGAATTTTGTCTCGGCCATTAAAGACTGACCAAGAAACTTTCACTTTTGAAAGTGAAATATGTTTTCATTTAAATTTTTTATGATAAATGTAATGTTTTCATTGGATGATTTGTAGGTCTGTCTAATTCATAGTTCAAACAATGTTTGATGCTAAATGTAATGTTTTCATTGGATGATTTGTTGGTCTGTCCAATTCATGGTACACACAATTTTTGATGGTAAATAGACTACAACAATAAAGATTGACATAAAGTATAACATTGCTAATTTAGATGAGCTTTGAGAAAGAAAAACTCAGATAATTTAGGCAGTTTAATTATACGAAACTCCCAGCTAGCTCCGTATCAGTTGACCAATGACAGTTGTACATTCTTTTAATGGGTGCTCGTTGCATGTGACAGGAGCTGGCGGAGCAGGCTCCAGTGCAACAGTGCGTGCTGGAGTTCCGTGGCCCGGAGCAAGAGTTCCTGCATAACCTGGGCGTGGCTCAAGAGACTCTGACCCAGCAACAACAACAACTGCTGCAGAAGGCTGACTTGAAGGACCTCCTCAACAAACACACAGTACGCTACTTGTCCAGGACATGGTTGTTATTAAAAGTCCTTCCTCAATTCAATTTGTTCTCTCGTCTTGTTTCATGATAAATACCTATCTATTACAACATCTGTTACATCCATTACAGCATCCCATCTCGTGTGTGTAAAGGTATTATATTTGGTTTTGATAAAATCATCGGACAAAGTATTACATCTTTTACTGGATCTGGTCAAAAATGTAGAAAAATGGCAAAAGTGGTCTGGCTCTATATACTATGACAAATCTATTTACACTTTCACAAGTTACCCGATCTAACGGTCAAAGTAAATTCTGTTGATGATTTTAACAAAACTTCACATTTGAACAACAACGAACCTGATTCGCAATGGGCTCAATGAATTGAGGCTGGAGTTTTGAGCTACACTGGTAGAAATGTTTACCCCAAATCTGAAACTTTCAAGTAATTATCTTGTATGGCCCTCTGGCTGGAGAATACCTGATGTGTGAGGACAGTCTCAATTGTTTCCCCATGTAAATGTTTAGGGCACCAGTTCATGACAAACAATGAAAGTAATTTCTTGTATTATTTCACAGTTATGACAGACAATGCGTCAGTTAGTACAATTATCCTGATTATTTACAGTTATTAAAAATAATAACCAAAACAAGCTGCAAAATATACATTTGTGAATCGCTCTAGTTCATATCAGATGAAACGCGAACTTGATCAGCAGATGCAGAATGGAGCACGCACAATTGGTCAATATTGCAGCAGCAAGCAAAAATAACTAAATAATAACATTTTATTATTTATGGTGAACCTTATCAAATATACATGTTATTTTCCTAAAGGTTATGAGTTTAGAACAGAAATATCAGATCAACTTTGATTGATTGATTGATTTCAGGTGATCTTTAATGACTCTGGCCTTCGCCTAGTGTGTGAGACATGTCTGGAGAAGATGAAGGGCGCCACTGACTCGCTCCTTGCCCTGCGCCCCGATGACCACTCCCTGGAGCAGCTTTACCTGCTCCATGAGCAGCGGTGGCGGGGGCTGGAGCAACAGATGGAGCAACTCCAAGTACAGCTAGAGGAGCTGCCAGAGCAGTGGAGGCTCTACAGCGATAGGTGAGTTAATCAATGGAGGCTCTACCGCGAGAGGTGAGTTACTCAGTGGAGGCTCTGCAGCGAGGGGTGAGTTACTCAGTGGAGGCTCTACCGCGAGAGGTGAGTTACTCAGTGGAGGCTCTACCGCGAGAGGTGAGTTACTCAGTGGAGGCTCTACAGCGAGGGGTGAGTTACTCAGTGGAGGCTCTACTGCGAGAGGTGAGTTACTCAGTGGAGGCTCTACCGCAAGGGGTGAGTTACTCAGTGGAGGCTCTACAGCGATAGGTGAGTTACTCAGTGGAGGCTCTACAGCGATAGGTGAGTTACTCAGTGGAGGCTCTACCGCGAGAGGTTAGTTACTCAGTGGAGGCTCTACAGCGAGGGGTGAGTTACTCAGTGGAGGCTCTACAGCAAGAGGTGAGTTACTCAGTGGAGGCTCTACAGCAAGAGGTGAGTTACTCAGTGGAGGCTCTACCGCGAGAGGTGAGTTACTCAGTGGAGGCTCTACCGCGAGGGGTGAGTTACTCAGTGGAGGCTCTACAGCGATAGGTGAGTTACTCAGTGGAGGCTCTACAGCGAGAGGTGAGTTACTCAGTGGAGGCTCTACAGCGAGGAGTGAGGTACTCAGTGGAGGCTCTACATCGAGAAGTGAGGTACTCAGTGGAGGCTCTACCGCGAGAGGTGAGTTACTCAGTGGAGGCTCTACAGCGAGGGGTGAGTTACTCAGTGGAGGCTCTACCGCGAGAGGTGAGTTACTCAGTGGAGGCTCTACCGCAAGGGGTGAGGTACTCAGTGGAGGCTCTACAGTGAGAGGTGAGGTACTCAGTGGAGGCTCTACAGTGAGAGGTGAGCTACTCAGTGGAGGCTCTACAGCAAGGGGTGAGGTACTCAGTGGAGGCTCTACAGTGAGAGGTGAGTTACTCAGTGTGACTTGACTTACTTGTCTTAAGCCTTTTCACTCCCCGGCGGAGCATATGTCATCAACGACTCCGTTCCACCGGACACAACTTTGGGCTTGAGCTTCCAGTTCTTTTTATCTACGTACTAATCTATCCAGTGCCACTTCCTCCTACTGTGATGTTCAGTTGGTTCTTGATTTGTTCTTTCCCACAGTGTTTCATTACTAATTGTTTCTGGCCACCATATCCTAAGAATTATCGTTAGACACTTGTTTACAAAAGTTTGGTATATTTAGGAATTAATTATGTTCATCTGAAAACAAATTATATATGCGCAGACAAAGTATAATACATAACAATAATAATATAAAAAAAACTTGTTTTGGTGATTGCCACCAACGTGTGTGTGCATGTACATTGAAGCCCTGCAGGCATCTTTGTGTATCTAAATATTTGTAATTGAAATAAGCTGGAATAGAAGTTGAAGGAAATACAAGATTTTAGTAATTTCCAAAATATAGTACATTTGATTGATATACATGTACAGTGTGCCTTATGAAGACAGGGAAGGTGGTGGTATGGCACAATTCCAATGTTTCATAACTTCAATGTACACAGCTATGTCCGTACGACACATCAATATAGTATTTAAATGTACAGGAATGATTGCAACGTGTCCATGGCCAAAAACAACTCCCTCTAATGTAGGCAACCGAAATACTACCACAATATATCATATGTTGCTCTGGCCACTGTGTGTGATGTCATGATTGGAACATGTGTCTAATGATGTGTTGACATCGTGTGGCTGTGTTCTCAGACTGGACACATTCACGACTTGGATGGACAGTGTGGACGGCTCCGTGAAGGAACTCGAGATACACACAATGTCCAGTCAGGAGTATAAAGACACCATAGAGAAGTTCCAGGTACGAATCCATTGTGGTGCATGCTTTCACACAACCTCCTCAGATCATTCAGCCAAAGGCAAATCAAGTTCATTGAGGTTAAAATTTGTAGTGTGTGCTGTAGGTTTAATAAAAGACTGCATACCTTTATTAAAATCATTGAAAGAATTGACTTTGAACATTAGATCTGGTAACTTGCAAAAGTGTGAATAGCCTTATGTCATAGTGTATAGAGCCGGAAAACTTTTGCCATTTTTGCTGAACTTGGTAAAAAATAATGTAATAGTTTGTCTGGTGATTTCATTGGAATGAAATAAAAACTGGTACAGACGAGTGAGCGTGTTGTAGTCGATACTGGACAGGTTTGATTTTTTTCAAAATTAATCTGAATTGAGACCAACCAAAAATTTAATTGAGGACAACACATTTAGTCACAGTAGAAAAGAAAAAAAAAGATGTGTTAAAAATATGTACAATACCCAGAGAGGGTGGTCACAGACTTTCCTTTTCAGGTGTTTTACTAGAAATGTCGTGGTTTGAATTGCCAACATTATCAACAGTTTTGACCAGCAAAGTTTATTGTTTGTGACCTGTGATCTGCAGTAACCCAGTTATTTAATTTGAAGACATATTTTCATGATTATAGATGATCTGAAAGTTTGAAGGTTATTCTAGTAATTTTGTGTTTCCAATTAAGAATACCTGTATAGATAATATCTTATCTGTTCAAATGTAGGTATCAAATATTGAGGTAAGGCATCGTGTGCTGTAATGTTTGTATTGTACTAAATATATTATTTGTAATAAATACACATCCAGTGTAATAATATTTGTTTGGATGTGCTCATCGAGTTTTGTATTCACATTAATTTCAAACAAAACCTAAAACTTGCACTTACACATTATGTGAAAGCAATTTTTTTTATAATGACAAATAATTTAAAAAATGAATATAACGTGTTACATTTTATTTATTTTTGAGAAACTCACTTGTACGAACAATCATGAAAGGTGTAGTTTTTATTGTGTCACTGTAGTTTTAAAAATGAATAAAACATGTTAATCTTTATTCGTTTTTAAGATTATTACCCTTGTCCCTACAAAACACATTAAAAATGTTTCCTTTCACCAAACATAACCACTCATGTTTGTGTTCAGTGATTTATTATTTGTGATAGTGTTGGTTTTCTCTTTTCCATGCAACCATAATCTCTCGGACATCATTTACCTTGTCTTTTCTGTTGTTACTCATACATTTCTGTCTTGACAGTGTCAGATATGATTTTTAATATAGAATGTGTAAATGTTTCGATATGTTTACATAATACGAACCATGTTGGGTTTGTTTTTTGTTTGTTATATCTTTGTATTTTTTTGTATTTTTCATGTTTTTGTGCAGTATACACAACTTTTAGAGGTAAAAAATCTGATTGTTTTTATTGTAAAAACATGTATCATATGAACTACGTCTGTTCTAGCATCTACCAGGTGTGTTTTAACGAACCGCAGTTTTACGTATAATCTGACAGCTGTGTGTTTAATTTGAATGTTTCAACTTGAATATCGTGTTTACATTGCCTGCCGAATGGCAAGATAAACAGATGACAGTCAAATTATATTTAAATATTGTGGATCATTAAAATACATTTGGCCGGTCAGGATATTAGAATATATATATAATTTATATTATATAATAAAATAAAAATTATCAGATTCTGTACCTTTAAATTATACAAATGACACCACTTCCTGTGACTCCCCACACGCGATCATCAAGAACATCGACGAGCACCGTGACGCTGCCAAGTGGCTGGTGAAAACACTAGATGAGTTGGTTGAGCGGACAGCAGGTTGCAACTCCGAGTCGGAACAAGAACGTCTGGACACTGTCGTAGCGCGCTACAAGTCTCTCATGCCGGTGATTGAGATTACGACGAGCAAGTCGAGTCTGATCCTGCGTTGCATCGACTACAAGGACAACGTGCAGGAGAAGACAGCCTGGTTGACAGAGGCGCGTGACTCCATCCAGCTGAATGTCCCTCTAGACAGCTTGGACACGGTCAGACGGCACCTCCAACAGCAAGAGGTCTGTCTATTTGGCGGTCATGACAGACCGTGAAAATGGATGTTTGTAATAACAGTTATGAAATTTTAGTTTCCTTAAAAATACTATGTAATAAATATCGGTGAATACAATTGTAGAAGTAGAAATTGGGAGAGAGAGAGAGAGAGAGAGAGAGAGAGAGAGAGAGAGAGAGAGAGAGAGAGAGAGAGAGAGAGAGAGAGAGAGAGAGAGAGAGAGAGAGAGAGAGAGAGAGAGAGAGAGAGAGAGAGAGAGAGAGAGAGAGAGAGAGAGAGAGAGAGAGAGAGAGAGAGAGAGAGAGAGAGAATAACTGGAATACTGTGAAGTTTGACATAAGCATAAATATAAATCCAATGTATTAAGTTTAATGTAACAAATTTGAACATTAGCTGTTGTCAAAAACTTTGCTCTGACAGGGGAGTAAGCGCCATGAGTTCTTTATGTAGGTGGATACTGGTATATAAGACCACACCTAATTTTTAGACTTGTTTTTAATATTGTTTAGTTACCATAAAAAGCTATATATATATTATATACATATATATATATATATATATATAAAATGATCACTCTGAGTTGTCTGAAAACAGTGAAATTTGGTGCATATGACATGAATATTAAGTGGATTTTGCAATAATTTTTGTCATTACTTTTAGCCAAGGTTATCACCTAAGACAGCAGATCTGTGCAGTTGGAGACCTTGAGATGGAATGTTTATATAACTTGTGGAATTTCAGGGAGTCCTGGCCCGACTTGAGAAGGAAAAAGCTGACCTTCATCATGCCCTTACTGAAGGCCATGACCTCCTGCAGCAGAGCAATACTCCGGAGTTTCTGGAGCAGACAGTTCACGACCTTGAGGAGAGACTGAAGGAGACAGAGAGGCTGACGGAGGAGAAGCAGAAGATGCTGACCGTGAGTGAGATGACAGTGATTGGGCTTCACTTTGATGGAGAAACACTACTGTGTGTTGTTATAGTTGAAAAGGAAGATGAAGGTTGACTACTGTAGATGGTTGAAATATGTTTTGCCAAATCCACAGGAAAATAGCGAAATTACATTTCCATTGTAAATCCTTGGCGACCCCTCGCTCTGACAGTGACTTTTGTGCGTCCCTGTTCATGTTTTAATGCTTAATGATTCCGGTTTATCACACCTCTGAGCTCAGGTTCCTGAGGATTTCCCGGGTTCCTAAAGATTTTGGTGCCGTATTATTATAATTATTGTTACTGCAGACACCATTCTGGGTATTTGGATTTTTGAAGGCTTCCGTAATGCGGAAAAACACCAATGGCAGTCTGATATTTTTAGAGGTAAAATTGATGTATATTATGAAGAATATTGGACATAGAGTCGAATATTAGCTATGCTCGGGTAACACATTGTTGATGTTGTAGGAGGCCCTGGTCATGTGGCAGGAGTACGAGACTATCAAAGCACAAGTGTCTGATGCCGTGGGGCGGGTTGACTCCGAGAGTGCCCAGTTGAAACCAGGAGGCCATGATACTGTGCACAAAGATCTCGAGACAAAGCAGGTTCGGGAATTGTTATTGGAAATGTTTTATGCCAGTAAAAGATCTAAATAGTTGTCTTTTTTGTATAACATAAGGACATAGAAACACGAAAACAATGTAACAACGATCATCAAAAAACATTTAAATCACTATTTCATTACTAACCATTGATTACAAAATATTTGCCTGTTAGGTATTTCTATCAAAATTTGCACTGTTAATTTAGCAACTCATTGTTTGTCAGACTCTTATTCGAGAGAAACAGGATTTGAATCTTGCTGCAATTTTGAAGCTTGGGCAATTTTGTTCAGTCCATCTTGCTTCAGTTCACTCATCTGTATAAATGAGTACCTGGCTATAGACTGATGGATATAAATGAATGAGTAATTTTTGCACAGTAATTGCGGAATGGCTGAATGCTTCCCAGAAAAGTCTAGTTTGTCTTGCAATGAGCAGGTCTGCCAGGGGTTGAAGTATTAAGCGCTTTGAGTAGTCCCAGAGACCGGATACAGTGCTATATAAAAACATATCTTTCACCTTTTTCTCTTTCACATTGTAGGAGCTGATTGCTGAGTTGAAACAGCTACTGCCTACATTGGAGAGACTTGAGTCTCTCACTGGGTCTGTCTGTCAGTTGGCCAGCGAACCACGTCAACAGTCACTCAACCATGATTTAACCACGCTTCAGTCACACATGGCCGCACTTGAGTCACGCCTGACCGAGCAGGTCTCCAGTTTGGAGGAAACTGACCAGAAGTGGCAGATGTACAACGAGAAGATGGGAGAATTTTCTGGTGCATTGTCCGAGAAGCTGACCGAACTGGATGGCCTGAGACAGAGTGGACACACTCCAGAGGAGCAGTTCCGGCTAGCTAAGGTGAAAGGTCAAGCCTTCACTGGACACAATATGTGTCTAGTTTGATTGTGTGGTCACATGTGACCTAATACACCAGAATATAAATATCTGTCTATTGTACATTAAGATGATAAGGACAACCAAAACTAAGATTATACCTGAAAATTGCTGTGAAAATATTAAAAGTGAAAGTTAGGTAATGTTATTATTAGTCATGTTTTTCTGAGAGCAAACCTATATTTGGTCATTCTTATTAGAATATAATTTTTAGATATTTTATTATTCACCCCCACCCTGAAGCATTAGGGTAACCATGGTCGCAGTAGGGTTTCATTTCATTGCCCTGCCAACAATTACACTGAAGGTATCACCAACATTTTATTACAGCCACTAAGTTTTATACTAGTTGTGACATTATGTTGTATCAGATGTATATATGTGCATTAACTATGAATGTGGTTTGGTCTGCAGGGTGTGTGTTCCGACCTCTACGACAGTTCAGTAGCTCTGGACGAACTAGAGAGTCTCAACCAAGAGTTGGCGACAGGAGTGAGCCCACAAGACACAACAACCTTGCAGTGTAAGTTGACGGAGCTGCGCACTCAATGGAACAGCCTGTGTGACCGCGCCAAGTCTGAGAGTCAGTCACTGTCCACCGACGTCACACACTGGAATCTCTACCAGCACCAGCTGCAGCAATTGTCGCCATGGTTACAGAATGCCAGAGTGAGGCTTCAGGAGGAGGTAACACCGTGCTCGTCGCTGCAAGAAGCACAGCTGCAGCTAGAGCAGCATGAGGTATGTCAGCCGTGGGAACTCTGTAATTATACAGTACAATCTTTAAAAATAAGAATATGTCAGAATATGAAATGTTTAACTTTTATTATGCACTAACATTGAGTTTCTTGCAGTCAATTCTGTTATCATCTTCTCAATTCGTGTAGAGGCTGCCCTGTTATATTCTTTTGTAGTTCAGTTTGATGATGACCATCATAACGATGAGGATTATCATCATTATATCATGTAGTAGTTGACTGGATTGGTCATTCATCATCATCATATTAAAACTGCTGTCAATATGTTGGTTTAGCCTATAATTTACCTCTTGTGTCAGTTATTTATTTGAGTTAAATAAATAATGACATCTTCCATCTGTGAAGGAATTTATGCGAGAGCAAGCTGAGAACCAGTCGCTGTATGATGGCATCCACAGCGAGGCCAGCCACCTGGAGGACAAACCAGACATCGCTAATGAAGTGAAGCGCACCGACGAGCAGTGGGCAGAGATCTGTCGAGCCACGGAACAACGCAGCCAACTACTCAGAGAAGTTGCAGAAACCTGGGCACGTTATAATGAGAGTAATGCCGAGGTGCACTTGTTGATAAAGAGGCTAGAGGTCAAAGTTCAACAAACACCAAATATTCATGCAATTGACATGTCGACCTTACAAGCAGAACTTGATAACTGCAAGGTAAGAAACATTTATAGCTTTTATGAGTTGAATTTCTTACATTTACACATTAGTGATAGAACTGAAATAAAATTTATAAGAGCCATAAAGTCCAGTTTAGATGAGCAAATTTTGCCCAAGTTTGCTGGGCGACACTATGTCACACGATTCGAATGACGCAGTTTGAAATTAAGCAGCGTCAATCCGAATGTTCGATGCAAGCGGAGTAGATCTGCATTCTTGGTTTTAGCAATTTTTCGACCCACCCTCCCCACTTTCTCCTGCTTAAGGTTACATTGATGTGTTTAGTAGAGTTGTGCTTGGTAACATTTTGTACATTGACGGTGGAAGTGAAGTCACCACCTTCCCTATGATGCTTTCCCAGTGATCATTGGGTTTTTCATTTTACTATCTGCCCGTTCATGTAGAGTTTTGGTGTGGAGTGGAAGATGGCTTCCCTTCCATCCTCGATGTTGGGATGGTTTATTGATAATTGGCGTTATGGCCCCACCTTTTAGGTTACTAAAATATATAGAGTAGGAATTTTAGCAAGTAGTGTAGTCCAGTGCTGCAGTATATGCAAATAGGTATTGTGTCGAGTATTGTCGGTGTGTTGGGTTAATGTTTTAATGTGCTGGTGATGATGCCATGAATTGTCTTGTGTTGTAGGAATATTACTACATGTACTGTATTGCTATGTCGAAATGTGGGCTCTGGGAGCATTGTGTCCAGGCGGCTTTGTATGAGGCTCAGCCACAGGCTTGGCATATGTTACAGGGTCTACATTTCATGCTCTTAATCGGAATAATATGCCATTAGGCATACCCTTAATAAACGTCATTCATTTGGCCTTTTCATATCTTTACATCTGGCTTGCGTTGTTGATTGCATAAAATTAATTGTGTGTGCATTTAGATGAGCGACACCAAGATGCTCCTGCACCAGTCACTGTTTGGCCACTGCTTCAGAATCGGAAAAATTGGACATAAATCGCTTTTCTAAACCGGCCTTAGTCAACATGCATATTATATTGACAGTTTCGATGGAAAATGTCAGAAATGTATTAGCATAATACGCTAAACTGCAGAATGATACTGTCATGACAGTCTGACACTTTGTATTCTGTTACAGGCATTGCAACAGGAATTGACAGAGAAGCAGCTGGTGATGCAGAAGTTCTCTACCGCCGTTGAGCAGTTGCAGCCCTACCTTGATCCAGTGGAGCTGAGCAATGTAGCTTCAAAACAAGCCAACATCATCAGTACTTGGGAAACAATTACAACTACAGCGAAACAGCAATCGCAAGAGCTGGCTGACGCCCTCCAGCAGAGAACAGCATTCTGGGAAGGATGGACGCAGTTTGTGGATTGGTTGAAAGATGCTGAGGAAAGATTGGCTAAAAGGGACGAGATATATTCTGATGAAGTGGACGAAACCTGTAGCAAACTCCAGGTAAGATAGTAAAATGTAATACTGAGATATTGTGTGAAGGTTCCTTTTGTCGTGCTAATATTATTTTAATATTTTAAGCAAGTTGTAGTCTAAAACAACAAACACTAGAGAGTACATTGACAGGGAAGCCATACCATGCCATTGTCACGTTTCTGTCATTTTTTTCCAGCCTATTCACACTGCCATCATTTACACTTTTGGCCAATAATTTGTTCCAGTCATTTATATAAAATCTACACCTGAGTAATGGTTTACTTCTAAACACCACTATTGAGATTGTTTACTCTCAATGTCAGTAGCTGTGTTTAGAAAAAAATCTTTGCTCAAATATACCAACTTGATGAACATTTTCATGAACAAATCTACTTTGTTTGTTTACTAAACCTTTTTGTGCAGTCTATTTGATCTACATTCCTTAAATTTGATGATAACAGTTTCTTCATCTCCCAGTCTTCTGTTTCCATTCTATTTTGAAGGAATTTTTAATTGAATATATAATTTCCTTGATCAATCGAGTTGTTGTTTATAACTGCTGTAAGTCTTGTTCTTGTAGTCGTCAGGGTTATAAGTGTGATCTCAAAGAATAATCACAAAGGATAGACATGAATATGTGTCATGTGTTTAATATAATTCCTTTGACTACTAAGTATTATTATTTTAGCATTTTACACTGCTGTACATATTCCTCTCCCAGGCCATAGATGCCGAATGCAAAACAAAGGAGCCTGACTTCAGTGCCATCTCACAGCAAGTGGCGGAACTTATCCAACTATGCGAGAGCGAAAAAGAGCGCCACCTGCTGGAAGAACAATTCAATGAGGTGTCATCTCGCTATGGCACACTGCACGGCCTTGTGGGTAAACGTACACAGATGTGCCAACAGTGGTCTGAGTGCGCCTCAGTGAACAAATCAAGTCAGTCAGAGATTAAACGCTTACAGCAGATGCTGAAGTCGGAGGAATTATCAGAGGCAGAAATTGCTGTGACAAATGAGAAGATGTCAGAAATAGAAGGCATCTTACAGACATGGGACTCCAACAAAAAAGACCTTGATGACCTAATGGTCTCTTCACACATGACAATCAAGCACCGTGCCACGATGAAGGTCCTGTGTTTCGAAACGCAGATCCAAACTTTGCAGACGGAGTTTGCACGGACGAGCACCCAGTTGGAGTTGAAGCAGACAAAGTTGGCTGAAGTGTCGAAGTTGGCCACAGAGTTTGATCGGCTGCAGCGCAACCTCACGGACAACCTCTCCGGAATCATCACCAACGTTGACGAGTCGCACACCAGTGAGTCAAGCCTCGACGGCATCCAAGAGTGGGGACGTCAGATCGAGGCTCTGGATGAACTTCGTCAGCGGGAGGTTCCCAAGTATGGCAGACTGCGGGATCTGGGAAGACAGCTGATGGTGGCTGATGGCGTCAGACGGGCAGACACAGAGGCGGCCATCACCAACATGGCCAAACAATGGGAGGTGACAGAACAGTTGCTGAGTCAGCGGATTGACACAGTCGCGGCTGTCACCAGCATCTGGAGACAGTTTGATGACACATCGAGTGATGTCACGCAGGTGCTCTGTCACATACAGGAAGTGATAAACAGCTCCGACCGCGTCTTTGAGAGTCGAGATGAGGTCAAGGTCGTATTGACTAATTTCAAGGTCAGCTCAGATTTCTTGAAACATTTATTGCTTTCTCTCTTTCTTGTACTTTTGGTGAAATATATCTATAGTAATTTTTGTGAAATATTAATACTTTTATCAGAACCAATACACATGCATATGAACAATGTTTATAAGTTAATTTTAAAATGTAATTGTAATAAAACTAAGATATATTATTATATCAATTATATAGGTAACTTTGAAATCATCAGTGCACACTAGAAAATAAAGTGCTGTGTCATCTTGTCCATATAGGTTCATTAAATGCATTTACACACTTGCCATTTATGAAACACATTTTAATGCCGTATACACATTTCCTAAACCATGAATATTCGAAAAACATTTAAGACTGAACATATAAATAAAAGAAAACACTGTTGCTTGTTGAATGTTAAATTAATAGTAACTTTTTAATACATTTTATAAGAGGATGTTAGCATCGAACTTAGTGGTGTAATGTTGGTAGTTAAACTTACATTGCTGACAGTTTTTATCGTAAAGTCATGTTATGGAGCATGAACTGTGACTTCTCTGACGTCTTGATGACAAAACTACAATTTTTAAATATAATTGGACCATTATCTGCTTATGAATATCGACCTTGCCATTCAAGTGTGCATTGTAAACATGATATTCGAGTTGAAACATTCAAATTAAGCAGATAATAGTCCTATTGTATTAAACAATTGTGGTTCAATAAAACACACTAGGGCTGTCGTGATATTAGAATCAGTATAGTTTATACTATATTAGAATCAGTATAGTTTATACTATATTAGAATCAGTATAGTTTATACTATATTAGAATCAGTATAGTTTATACTATATTAGAATCAGTATAGTTTATACTATATTAGAATCAGTATAGTTTATACTATATTAGAATCAGTATAGTTTATACTATATTAGAATCAGTATAGTTTATACTATATTAGAATCAGTATAGTTTATACTATATTAGAATCAGTATAGTTTATACTATATTACATTATTTTATTATTGAAACAATCAAGACTTTTGCACCTTTAACTAAGAGGAGGCAGGAATGCTAGGGATGATGGTTGTCATGGTTACAGACGGCCGAGTTGGAGCTGCAAGGGAAGCAGAGACTGTATGATGACCTGAGTGACCGGTCCATTCTCCTACTACAGGAGACAGCCTCAGCGCCAAACTTCAACGCTACGGCCGTCACTGACCAGGTCCACAGTCTACAGCAGAAGTGGCGTGACAGTGCCAAGGTATGGTGATACATTGTTGTTGGTTTCTCTGATTTAGTATTCCACTTTAAACAAAAATATATTCTGTAAGTTTGCCTTGTAGAATCTCAGTATTTTTAAATGAATGTATACGTTTCATTTCCCCATACCCAAGTTATTATTTTCAATTTACCCATGACAGCATAAAAACTCAAACCATTGGTGATATTTCATGACTTTGTCGTGTGATGATGGAAGAGGAAGGAAGGCATGTCCCTGATTGGTATTGACCCATAAAGTTTCTACTATTTTGGTTATCCACTATTTTGAGCCTTATCAGATCTAACGACTGAAGTCAGTTCTTTTGATGATTTAAAATATACACATTTTAAAAATTAAATCGACTACGGTTGTTACTTAAGCTATTCACACACCACATATTTGGACATCAACGGAATGGATTGGCGATCGGCTAAATCAGTCGAGGATGGAGTTTTAATGAATTGGTCACAACGTGCTACATTGAGAGTCCCTCGTTTGGTCTTTGCAGAAGCTTCACGAAGGCTGTGCCAAGTTGCAAGAAGAACTGGTCATCTGGGAGACAGTGGACAGTGGCACGGAGGAAGTGACCACTTGGCTGGACGTCACACTACACAGACTGGACGATAGTCTGAGTCACTTTGGGGATTCTCTCAAAGTGGAAGACTGTCTCGATAAATACAAAGTTAGTTGGATTTGCGGTTGTATTTATGCTGTTATTAGAAGCTATGATGATATGGTGTGTCATTGTCAAGCTGCATACTAATCGTCTGGTAATATAATCGATCACATTGTAATCAATATTTCTGGGTGACAGACAGAAAATAGGTAAAATGAATAGTTAATAGCTGTGACCCAAGATTATCTTGCCATATACACCAAACAGTGATTTCATGAATCTATATCTCTGATGTTCCCAAAATGATCTTTTATTTATTTAACTTATTTATTTATTTCAGCTTATCATAACTTATTTTACTTATTTTAAACTTGCTAGTGCCTTTGAGCATGTTTATCCCCAGATAAACAATGCACTATCAACATCTAATTTATTATTATTTATTATTTCTCTCGCAGAGTGAATTACCACACACTGAGGAAGTGTTTGACGCTGTCTGCCAGAAGATGTCAGCACTGAAACAGCTGCACAAGAACGCCGACATCCCAGCTCTGTCCCAATTACAGAGTCAACTCAACTTCCGATTCGCCCAAGCAACAGAGCTCGCTGACCTCCTACAAGGTCGACTCGAGGAGTTCAAGGTCGAACGGGATGCCATCGAGGGTGACATTGATGACGCTGTTAATTGGGTGGCTGGAATGAGAGAGAGGCTAGTGACATTGGATGATTCGTCGGGTCAGGATGAGGCCATCTTGTCACGGCTTCAGATGACCAAGGTAAGGGATAGATGTAGCTTCACAGACGTCATTGTAGCTTAAGGATGGAACAGGCTGCGGGCATGTGGATGTCTTTATACGTGTACATGCGTGTTTGTATGTGTGCATGCATGTCTGTATTACATGCACATTACTTCCTTCCTGTGCCATCGGACACACAAGGCCGAGAGCCTTCTGGGTTTCAGGGTCTGTGCCTCTCTTGTGATGGTCCATCTGTAGGTCCTCTTTTCCCAGATGGTTTCCAATGCCACGCCTGCTTTGGTATTCTTGTTGGTAGCATTCTAAGAACATGCCCCAGATACCTCCATCTTATATACACATCTACACGTATTTACACATGAACGCCCACCCACATGTGCAAGTGTGGACAGGTTGCACAGTTATGAATCAAGTTATCTTATTTTTAAGAAACAGTAATAACACTGCAAGTTTCTGTTTTGTGCAGACTTTGAAGGATGAGCTGCATGACTATGAGAACAAGATGGCCGAACTAGAAGGCAAGCTGCAGACTGTCACAGAGAAGTACAACTCCCCTGAGACTGCAGCACTGGCGAAGGACCTGGCTGTGCTGAGGAAGAAACTCAATGTTGCTGAGCAGAAGACCACAGAGGTAAGTTTCTTGTTATTGTCAACAAGCTGTTATCATTGGCTAATTTGTTGTGTACAAACTGAAATATGTGATTTTGTAAAAAAAAAAAAACAGGTGCTAGCTCATGCATTTTACCCCTAAGTGATTGTTGTCTTATGACGTTACGAGACATTTCTTACGATTTTGTGCATTTTGAACAATGTTTTTAATGCATCTTTTTACCAATGCAATAGTCTTCACTTAATAAACTTAATTGCTTTATGAAAAATGTCATAACCATATGCAAATATCTGTGTGGTGTAGTTAATCCTTTATGTTAACAGAATTACTATTTGATAAGATTTAACGTGATAAGTTTGTTAAAATACCATATTGTGTACTGCACAGAGTTTTTTATTGTATCATTTTAGAGTTGCGAATAACGATATCGACTGGTGAATGCAATCAAACTGGAGTTTATCTTCATATCATAGCATCGTTATTTATTTGTAGGTCGAAGAAGGCCTCCAGGGGGCGCTGGAGCAACATGTCGGAGTTGTGAAACAGGAGCAACAGCAATGGCTTAGCACAGCCAGTGAGAAAGTCACATGGTGCGCCGATGTGTCCGGGGACAAATACAGGTGTGGTCATGTGACATCATGTGACTTCTAGATTGAGAATGACATCGATTTCTAATTACATTAGATTGGTTCAAATGTATTGATAGATTAAAAGCACTGGTTAGATTTCCTTATTTGTCACATTAAAAGTCACATTAAAATGTAAGAATATTGTATTAAGACATTTTTTTATATGACGGTGTAGTTATGACGGTGTAGTTGTGCTGAATTTTTTTTGTCAAGGCAACTTTCAATACGTGCTACCTGGAGAAAATGTAACAGATATTGCTCCAAAACAACTTTTACTGAAGTTGCACAGCTTGGTGTGTATGAAGTTGACAGTTTGTGAGTTTATTTTCACTTGATTTCTGTAGCATTGAAGCGAAAATGGCCACGATAACCGAACTGCTGAGCTCGGTAGATCAAGGCCAGCAGATGACAGCCCGCGTTGTCGAGAAAGCCGACCTCCTCAAGGTGGCGTTACCAGAGCACAAGCAGGCACTGTTGGACGTCATGAAGCAGAGTGGACAGGTGGAATGGGAGACATTTGTAGCGCAACTAACAGACACGAAGTAGGTGCATGCCCTCTGGTGGCAGGGTTTAGTACAATTGATTTATCTGAAATGCAGGCCAATGTGACAGTGTGATATCACCGTGGCAACACATTGCAAAATGTTGCAAAATACACATCATATAACTATGCACATTTTTTTTTATTTGCCATCGTTTTAATGTACCTCACAAGAAACCTGGTTGAATTTGTTAGATATTTCAGCCACTTCACATGGCCTTCATCAGTGGACTGACATCGCTACAAGACAGTCCACCGACGAAGGCCTTCACATGACCTTCATCGGTGGACTGACATCGCTATAAGTCAGTCCACCGACGAAGGCCTTCACATGACCTTCATTGGTGGACTGACATCGCTACAAGTAAGTCCACCGATGAAGGCCTTCACATGACCTTCATCGGTGGACTGACATCGCTACAAGTCAGTCCACCGACGAAGGCCTTCACATGACCTTCATCGGTGGACTGACATCGCTACAAGTCAGTCCACCGATGAAGGCCTTCACATGACCTTCATCGGTGGACTGACATCGCTACAAGTCAGTCCAACGACGAAGGCCTTGTAACGTGGCTGAAATATTCAGAGAATTCAACCAGGTTTCTTGTGAGGTAAGTAAAATGTTTAAAGAAACAATCCAGGAAATTAGAATGTCCATCCATTGAAGTGTATTTTTCTTATTTAAATCTAATTCCTAACAATAATAGTTGTTGGCATGATGTTTACGGATATAGCTTAACTCAACAGTCTTGTTTTTTAATAATTAAACAATTTATACTTTGTTTCCGTTGCTTTATATTTAATGTTTAGATTAAAGGTTCCTCCTCAATTTGAGTTTTTGTTCATCTCATTTCAAATTAATTTTGCAAAAAAGCAAACCTATCTAAGTATCCACTACGACATGTTTGTGCAACTTTTCTATGTAGTTTTTGTGAAATCATCAGGCAAAACTATTAAATTATTTAATGTTTGGTCAAACATGAATTGAAGTAAAAGTAGACACGCTGAAAACTCAAATCTTTTAACTTTGTCATGTGATCAGCGAGAGGATGATCAAGTCAAGCCCATGATCCTTAGGACCTTACCAGATGTAACAGTTAAAGTCAATTGTTTCAATGATTTGAACAAAAATAAAAATGTTCCAGATATTACTTAAGCTATTCATACACTACATATTTGGACATAAACAAGCCAGCTTCACGATAGGCTAAGTCAGTTGAGGGTGGAGTTTTAATAAACGCTTTTATACAACATCATGTGTAATCAAAAAAACACTTGTTGCTTAATAATTTGTTATGTATTTGCGATGTATTTGTCAGGTCAAAGTTGGAGGCGTGCATGCTGCAGTGGCAGGATTACGACACGATCTACAACACTGTCTCAAACTGGGTCAAAGACACCGAAGTCAAGGTCAGGAACGAAACAGGTCTTCAAAGAGACTTGCAAGCCAAGCAGCGTCAAATAGAACAGTTCGAGGTATGGACAATAATGATGATTAGAACTTTACCTTACGGGTGCGGAACAGGGTATCGGGTCCTTTCCACCATCAACAATTGACTGATTCACAGCCCACCACGTGGCGCCGTGATGAAATCACCCACTGGGGCCGATATAGGTTATCTTCGACAGTTGAGAAATAACCCTTGTGATTCCTTAAAACACCTTATTTGTTGTCCTGAAACGCTGATGTGTTTGACAACTAAACGTGACACATTTTGAAAGTGCAGATGTGATAATAAAATTGCAGTTTAAAATACTAATTGTTGTGTGGATTGAGGATAACGAATCTATTTGAATAGATGTGAATGTCGCATTGGTACAATTCAATTGCAGGCGATTGAGGCTGATATAGAAGACCACCAGGAGGCACTGCAGGCACTTGTGAGTCGGGCCGAAGAGATTTGTCAGCAGACAAACGACAGTCGCGTCTCTAGCCACGCGCGACAACTCAACACAAGATACAGTGCACTGGGGACCAATGTTAAGGTTAGTGAACTCTAAACTCAACTCATTTAACACGTCGCAAGTCATCTTTGCTGACGTTCATATCTGTTGCATGTGAATAGAGTAAGTAATATGCCCAGTCGGTTTAATAAAAGAGTGCACACATGTGTTAAAACATTGGAAATAATTGATTTTGATCTGGTCACTTGTGAAAGTGTCAATAGCTTTATGTTACAGTGTATAGAGGCGGAGCTATGTCTGACCAAATTTTGACCGAATCTTGTCAAAAATAAATTTAATACTTCGTTCAATAATTTTACCAAAAATGTTAATGTGAGACGGAGCATTCTCAACAATGTAAAAGTAACTAAGGGACGTTAACAATGCCCTGCTCAGAGGTATTTTGATCCCACAGCATTAATGAGTAATACCCATTTCTTCCAAAATGTTTATGCTTTTGAAAATTACACATGATCATACATTATTTGCACCATTTTCAATCTTATGAGTTAAGAAATGTTCCTGGACTATATTTGCGATGATGCAATGCTACCAAACGTGTCCTATTCACAACACGCAAATCTTATATTTCATGTAATCAGTTGGTTTGATTCCAGACAGGATTTATACTAGGTTTTTCTCATGTTGATTCTAAAATGCAGGATGAATTGAAGAAGATGAGAGGTCATGTGACAGACCATGAGTCATACATTGCATTGCTGCGAGAAATCTCTGACTGGCACCAGGGGGCAGCTCAGAAACTTGATGCAACGTCCGACTCCCGCGGCAAGAAGGAAGACTTAGAAGCCAGACTGGACACTGTCCAAGTAAGAGCGAGGGGGATGTGTTGTTCAAATGTGGGCTTTTGGTAACAACATTTTGAGTGAACCCCCATATCACCTTAAGATCATCTAAAACTATAGCTACCTTCCACACAAAACTATAGCTACCTTCCACACAAAACTATAGCTACCTTCATACAAAAGTCAAGATATATTTAAGAAAATTGCATTTCCACCATGAATCCTCGGCGGTCCCTCGTTCTGGTGATGACTTGCACAACCCTGTTCATGATGTCATGCTTAACAAATAACGATTCATGTTTGTAGTGCCTCGGAGTGGATTTAGGAACTAAACGAGTTTTGTTGTTATTGGAGATGCTTCTACATTTGTACTAGTTCTATAGTGAAGATCATTTTGCAAACCCGCTGCAGGTGCTTTGGTGGGTGTAGGTTGTCAAAGCAGGCTTGCTTGTACCGTAGGAGATATACGTTTTCCAAGCCCCAGTAATGTAGCTGAGATAAGTTGTTAATAGCTCAAGCAGCATTGAATTTGCACATGGCACATTACGTGCGTGTGACTGCTGTGTGCAGTGCCTCCAGTTAAACAGGTCAACTGTTCAGTTCGTAGCCATACTACGAAGTGTTTCTGGTGAAATCTTATTTTATTTAATTACAGGAAATGCAGGCAGAGAAACATAAAGGTCAGTGTAAGTTCACAGCGACCGTGGAAGCTGGGGAACACCTTTACCCGAGCACATCGACTGAAGGTCGTGAGGTCATCAGACAGGAACTGTGCTCACTCCGAGATTCATGGGATGACTATGCCGACGGCCTCGACGATGCGCAGAGGAAACTAGAATGCGCTCTTGTCCAGTGGTCAACGTACAATGACAGCTGCAAGAAGCTGGTTAATTGGGTCAAGGACATGGAAGGTCAACTGATCGGTGACCTTGATCTGAAAAACAACCTTGACGAAAAGAAAGCATTGCTACAGAAATGCAGAGTAAGTTTTGGAAAGATTTTTGAAGAAA
This sequence comes from Lamellibrachia columna, assembly GCA_963662155.1. NCBI lineage: Eukaryota > Metazoa > Annelida > Polychaeta > Sabellida > Siboglinidae > Lamellibrachia > Lamellibrachia columna. The sequence goes on along the minus strand of OY759262.1, from coordinate 45,343,896 downwards.
TTCAATGACGTATTAAGGGAGGCTGGCATACCCATAGCCAACACAGAGTCTCAAACAAATGTGTTATTTTGCCAGAAAGAGGAATAGTTTAGTAAACAAAGGCCAAATTGGCAAGTACAGGAATGGGTTTATACAAGAATACTTTCATTTAGCGAGCGAATATTGCCACTCATGATGTAAGGTTATCTAACAGCATGGTGCAGCCCATGAAATCAAGATGCTGTATGTTCAACAAGATTTTCCTAGTAAACCACTGGCGTGATATTCTTAATTTTAGTTACGAATGGCTATGTTTTAATAACTCTTACAGGTGCATAGACCAAAAACCATGACTTTTGTTTCGCCTTAATGTATTGACAGAACATATCCTTAATGTTTGTCAACCCTTGCAGACGCTGTATCGCGAAATAGTATCCCATCAGAGTCTGGTGGATGAAGTGTTGGAGAAGGGAGCAGCGCTTGATTCGGTAGCTGTCACCCAGTCACTCTCTCCAACTATACACAAATATGAAACCCTGTGTGGAACCATCAAAGTAGGTCATTCTTTTGTGTCTGGTTTCTCTCTATTGTCATACTTAAATAAACCTGCAAAAGACAATACATATATAATTTTATTTTGATGTTTATATTTTTACCTGCTACTAAACTTGGTTTTAACACTAAAAATTATTGAAATTTATGATATTTTTAATACAGTACAACTTTGTTAATACCCATTATAACTATAACCGTGTGGGGCACGGTAGCATAGCGGTTAGAACGACGGGCTCTCAATCGAGAGAACCCGTTTTCGAATCCTCTTGCTGCCGTTTCGAAGCTTTGGCAATTTCGTTCATTCCACATTGCCACAGTTCACTCAATTGTATAAATGAGCACCTGGCCACAGACAGAGGTGGATATCTGAACGAATAGTCTTCGTGCAGTAATTGCAGCGTGGCTGAATGCTTCCCAGAGAAGTTGAGATGGCCTTTGAATGACATGGTCTGCCAGGGGATGATGTGTAAAGCGCTTTGAACAGTGCCAAGGACTGGATGCCGCGCTATTTAAGAGTGTACCTTTATAACTTGAACTGTGAGCCCATCTTGTGAAAACGTACAACTCAAACACATAGATAACTAGAAAATTCCTCCACCTTCGAATTAACAAAGTTGTTCAGTATGTTTTCTTTGAAAACTAAGTATTGTATGTCGTGTATATTTTTAAGCTACTAAAGATCTCATTATTACTGTGTATCATCATATGAATCATGTTTAGTACTAACAAACAATATCTTATTATCATTGTTTTTATTAATATTATTTGTTTTAATATTATTATTTGTATAAATATTATTTAATTAATTTTTTATTGATAAAAATCCACTATCGAATAGTCTTATTATTATGTTTTATTAATAAAATTTGTATTGTTTAAAAACCCTCAACTTGCCGTACCAGTAAAACAACAACAAAAATAATTTTGTATTAAGTTTTAATTGTAGTATTTACGGTACCGAATTAATTATAACTGAACAACATCTGCTGTCCCAGGGTCACGTAAAGGAAGGCGAGTTGCGATCGCACAATCACCAGCACTACAGTGACACCTACAGGCAGTGTAGCGAGTGGCTGCACATGCTCTGTGAGCGGCTGCAGATGTGCACAGAGCCGGCTGCAGATAAACTCAGCATCCAGAACCAATTGGAGCGACTCAGGGTAACATCACATTTTATATGTAATGGATGCTGAACATTGATGATAATAAAATAACCTTACTATTTTTTAATAATAATAATTAGTTAACTGTATTATTGCTTAATAATAATGATCACAGTATGGTAAATTTAGTAAATTTACACCTCTGCTTTAAAAAAGACATAAGAAAAAAACTGTTGAAATAAATGACTTGGTAGTTTCAGTTTTGTTTAAAAAAAACTACATTATTAATATATAATCTAATCTGAAAATTGTTTGTTTGAAGAACCTACTTCCGACGACAGAGGAAGGAGACAGCCGCATTGAAGTCGTGTGCAACTGGGCCGATAAAACGATGCCCCAAACTGCACCACCTGGCCGTAAACAGATAGAGCGAGAGTGCGATTCATTGCGCCACGACTGGGATAAGTTCATCACGCAGATCACTAGTACAAAGAGCAGTCTCGAGGAATCACTGTTGTCATGGCAGCAGTTTGACAAGTCGTTTGATGGACTGAGTAAATGGCTGAAGGAGACTGAGAGTCAACTGACGGATTATCAGATGAAATCATCTTTGGCAGAGAAGAAGGTTCAAGTAGAGAAGTTCAAGGTATGTTTTGTGAAGAAGTTTGATTTTTTCTAATTCTCTTGAAGACTTTTGGACCTGTTAGAACTAATTGTAGTGTTTCCTTGCTTTGCTGCTAATGTCGCTGTACGGTGTTCGTACTCTTATTGATTATGTAATCTGATTCAAAATTCAGATATATCGCATCGTGATTGATGTTTGTTCGTGTGGGATTTTAGTTTTGATAAATTTATTTCGGAAATGTTCAAAACTTGAATCTTCTGGCAAAACACTGTGCATAGTGTAAATTATTTGCTTTTCTAATATATCTAATAAACTTGTTTGTGTTGTTTAACAGTGTGTTCACTTGCTTTACAAATTAACAGCAACAACATAATTAATTTAATTGTTAATTAATTTAATTAAACAATAAAAAGGTCTTTTTTTGTGCCCCAAAAAATTTAGCAATTTTTATTCGGTACTTTAAAGATAATCAGCTGCTTTTAATAAATGCATTCATTGCTTACTGCAAGTAGATGTTTAGTTGGTATGTGGTGTGCAATGTTTAGTTGGTATGTGGTGTGCAATGTTTAGTTGGTATGTGGTGTGCAATGCTTCTTGTTTTATTTTGCTTAATTTGTCTTGCATTTTGCTGAAGTTTCTGTTTGCAATCTTCCGTTTGAACGTTGTTATTCGCATGCGTGCTCGCACAGGTAATAGCTCAGCAGGCACGCAAGAAGCAGTCCGACTTTGATGCCCTCAACATTCGCTGTGACACCCTCGACAGAAGAGCGTCATTGCCAGCGCATAAGCCCCGCTGTCGCGCCCTTCGTTCTGTCATGAACTTTAGGGTTGGTTCGATTACTTGCATAATGTAGTCGGTTTCCCGCCCGATGATTCCTGCTGTTGTTTTTGGCATGAGATGGCTTTGGTCGGTTTTCCTTTCTTTCCCAAGTTATCCCGTTTCCCCGCTTGGGATCAGTGCGTACCTTTGTTGTGTTCTAGCTTAAGAGTATTCAAATTGTACTGCCTTAGTTGCCAATTAATTAACTGTTCACTATTTTAATTAACATAAATTCTATTCATGTTTGTCTATATATTTCTATTTGTAAGGTTTGGGGTTTAATTTACAGAAACGTTTTATTTATATATTTCAGCTGCAGTATGTATTTGATTCTAAGTTTGATACAGACCGTAGTGTCTTCCCAACATCCCCTCCCTTCTGCTTTTCCCACGCACAGTACGCAGCACGATTATTTTGGTTTTTGTAACACTGTTCATTTTGATGAATTTTTAACTCTAACATGGTTTGACTTTGTTGTTTTGTTTGTTTATACTAATTTCTCTTGAATGATAATTTTTCTGATTTTTTTGTAAACTTGTTGCATAAAGCCATATCACCACTGTCTAGCCCCACAAGTTGCTTGCTTTGTTAAGCATATTATGACTGCCACATAGATTTAATACTGACATTAATTAACATGTCTATGCTGTATAGAAACTAATATCAGAATATCATTCTGAAATATGTATCATGATTTGTTGCATTGGTATTTATTGGAGTGTTTTGCGCCACCCATATTTGACAGGCCCTACAACAGGACGTTGCAAGCAAAGAGCCAAACTTTGATGACATTGTCAGCAAGTCTGACCAGCTGAAGGAGTCCAAGTGGATGACCACTACTGCCCAACTGACCAGTCGATACCATGACGTGAAGACCACCGTCAAGGTAGCACCTATTTAAACTGTATGTTATTAGACGTGCTGGCTATGTGGAAAGGAAAAGTTTCCCAGTTATTTAATTAATGGCATCAATGATTTCTTGTTTGTTTGAATTTGTTTACAAACAAATTACATAACAACATACTATTTCCCATTTTATCTAACCCAGTTTTGTAGTATCGAGAATATATTTATGCAATTTTCACTAATATCGTTAACAAACTGGATGACTTTGATGGTCAGCTGAGATTCTTGCATTTCACCTGCATGATCTATATGAATACTAAATGTATAGTTGAAAAGATGAAATAGAATATTTTATGATACCGAATATTTGTGGATACCATAAAGTTGACGTGAGTTAGTATACTAACATTAAACATTCCACTGTTCTGTTTCAGGATTTGATTGGCCAATGGGAGGGTCATGTGACTGAACATGAGCAGTACGATGCAAGCTACAATGAGTGTAGCCATTGGTTGAATGATCTGCAGCGTCGACTCACCCGCTGTAGTGATGCATTGGGCGACCGACACGACATAGAGAATATGCATACGAAATTACAGGTGCCTCACTCGTTCACTCCATCTGTCTATCCTGTCAGGAAAAATAAATAATGAAACAATAATTGTATGTATTTTATGTATAACAGTATATTGAAGGAATTTCCACGTAACGTTTTATAGAGTTGGCTAATATAACTAGAATGCCAGTAACCTTTGTGCGTTTATTGAGGTTAAGAATTATAAATAAATAATGAACAGTGTTGGAATGAAGTAAATAAATTGGTTTCAACAGTTGATTTAGAAGATTGTGTGACATTAAGATAACATTGGGCATATAGCCTTGCTACATGGTGAAAGACCCCGAAAAAGTGATAAAATAGTGAATGGCGCATAATAAATAGTTTGGAAATATTATCAAGCTGCTGTTAGATGAATCCTCTTGTTTATCTTTCCGATTCCCCAGTAGTGTGCTTCCTTTTGACACAAAACGTACCAATAATTATCCTTTTACATTTGTTCTTCTGTTACAATGTTGAGCTGTTTTGTTCATTGCAGGAGTTGTTTGTGGAAAAGGATGAGGGAGCATTGCGTATTCAGCATGTAGTTGAGCAGGGAGAAGCGCTTTACTCAAGCACTGCTGCCGAAGGACGTGAGATCGTGCGACAACAACTACGGTGGGTGCCAAGTTATTGTTTTCTTTGTTCTCTCTCGACATAATCAAAAATAAAATAACATGTTAGCAAAATATTCAAGCCATTTTTTTACCCGATACAAGGTCACCATGGTATATCTTGACCATAGGTCACTGAGAGAGAAGTGGGAAGTCTTCACTGACCACCTGTCTGACACTCAGAGGAACGTTGAGGTCAGTCTCCTTCAACTGTCCACCTTCGAGGACAGTGTTGAACAATTCCACAAGTGGCTCACCTCGACAGAGGTCAAGGTCAAGTCAGATGCTGACACTAAAGCAACCTTGCAGGAGAAGAAGATGCAGTTGCAGAGTCACAAGGTCAGTTGGAGGTCATAAATAAACATTTATGTACAAGTTAATTCGGGAGAAGGGGTAAACTGGAGAATATGTAATAAATATTTATACTTTCATTCATATATTAAACTAACAATAAATGTACTAATATTAATTGCACTAAAAATAAAAAAACAATAGTGGCAGAATTGGAGCAGTGAATGGACATTGTGGTCATTATCAGAAGTAATGACAACTTCATCAACACCGCTGATGATGATTAAAAAGGTCCTTCGTAATTTTTTTTCTCTGTCTCATTTTAGTTTCATTTTGTGAGAAAACGTAACTTTTGTATCCACGATGATATGCTAGCTCGTTTGTATAAATTTGTAATTAATTTTCGATGAAATCATTGGACTAATAAACTAATAAATTATTTAGGAAATATGGCTAACGTCGCTACGCCTCTATATACTATGACGTACTGCTATTCATTCTTTTGCAAGTTACCCAATCTAATGACTAAAATCAATTCATTTGATGATTTTAACAAACTTTCTGTTATTAAACCTACTGCGCATTTGGCTTAGACAGTCGCACACTGCAGATTTGAACATCAACGAACTTGATTCGCGATGGGCTAAATTAATTGAGGGTGAGGGTATAACCCGTCTGTTCTTGCACTCACAGGTCCAGCACCAAGACGTCCTGTCCCACCAGCACGTCCTTGACTCCCTGAGTGACCGCGCTCCGTCTCTCGGTCAGACACCGAAGACAACGCGCCAGCTCAACGACCTGCACACACACTACAGCGCCGTCTGTCAACAGAGCCAGGAACTACTGACAGGCTTCGAGCGGCAGGTGTCGGAGCACCAGCAGTACCAGGATGCAATGCAAGAGTGCCGAGAGATGATCGATGCGCTGTCTAGCAGACTACAGTTGTGTGTCGACTGCACTGGGGACAAGTTCAGCGTACAGAACAAACTCGACAGGGCGAAGGTAAATAAGCTGGGTGGGGTTGGCTTATGAGGGTTTTTTTTAACTGTTCAATCCCTTAATTCAGGAGCTGTTTGTCAGTAGACAATATTCACAACACGTACGACATGTATCAGCTAAACATAAAACTACGGTTGTGGGTCGTGTTTATGACGTCATTGCTATATGATTGTGCCGTTATTGCGATACGATTGTGATATCACAGCGATGTGTTTGTGATGTCACTGCGATACAAATGTGACATCACAGCTGTGTGTTTGTGATGTCATTGTGATAGGATTGTGACATCACATCAATGTGTTTGTAATGTCATTGCGATATGATTGTGACATCACAGCAATGTATTTGTGATGTCATTGCGATATGATTGTGACATCAATGCAATGTGTTTGTGATGTCATTGCAATATGATTTTGACACCTAAACAATGTGTTTGTGACGTCATTGCGATACGATTGTGATATCAAAACAATGTGTTTGTGATGTCATTGCAATATGATTTTGACACCTAAACAATGTGTTTGTGATGTCATTGCAATATGATTTTGACACCTAAACAATGTGTTTGTGACGTCATTGCTATACGATTGTGATACCATGTGTTTTTGATGTCATTGTGATACAATTGTGACATCAAAGCAATGTGTTTGTGACTTCATTGCTATATGATTGTGACATCAAAACAATGTGTTTGCAATGTCATTGCGATATGTTTGTGACATCAAAGCAGTTTGTTTGTGATGTCATCGCGATATGATTGTGACATCAAAGGAATGTGTTTGTGACGTCATTGCGATATGATTGTGACATCAAACCAATGTGTTTGTGACGTCATTGCGATACATTTGTGACATCAAAGCAATGTGTTTGTGATGTCATTGTGATATATTTGTGACGTTACTCAAAAATATATTGCTAATATGCATGTGTTGCAAATATTGTCTATTGTGTTATTTTTTTACATAGTTGTAATTGATCATCGTATTTACCCCAAATTTTTATAATCTAATTTACCCTAAACTATTGATTGTACTACTAGTGGGATACCACATAAACATAACCACTGGTTTCTGAGTTAAAACTGGGTTTCTGTAAAGAATTGCTCTTCATTAAAGCTGCAGCCATTTTAAAGTGTGTTACACCCACCAATTAATTATAATTGGTGGGTGGGTTGATGTTGGTTGGGGGAGTGAGTGAACTGTATATTTAGCCACATTTATCACCTGATTTTGTTACATACCTCTAACATTCTTCCAGGAGATTGTCACTCGAGTGTCTGAAGTTGCCCCGATGATAGACCGCATAAAAACATTGTGTGATAAAACGCTACCCGGCACCGTAGCATCTGGAAAAGAGGTTCTGAAACGTGAAGTAGACAACCTTGAGACCGACAGGAAATCACTCGTCAGTTCAGCGGATGATGTCACTGGCAGCCTACAGAGGGCGCTGGAGCTGTGGAAGCAGTTTGACTCGACCCACAATGCCCTGGTTGAGTGGATGGTTGCGATGGAACGTCAGCTGAAAGAGCTCTCCCTGGTGTCGACGCTGGAGGAGAAAGAACAACAAGTGAAGAAACTGAAAGTAAGTGAACATGTTTTTTATGTCTGAAAATCTATATATTTTATATGGTTTAAAAAAATTATTTTTTATTTTAGAAAGGGGGAGTGGAAAGAGTCAAGATCTAGGTTGCAGTGTCCAAACATGTCACTTGTATAAACACGCAAACAATTTATTTGCACTTTATCGTGCAACATGGGGCCATGAAAATTGGGGCAAAAATCCATCGTGTAAACCTGAATATGACATGCAGTCGTGTATGTTTGTTATTGCACTGTTTTAGGAGCTGAGGTCAGAGGTGAAGGTAAAGGAGAGAGAGTTTGATGAGATGACGGACGTCGCTCAGACTCTCCTACAGATGTGTGCTGACAGCCGCGTCAACATCTGCATCAGTCAGATCACCAGCAGATACACGGCGCTACAGATGACATCCAAGGTTTGTATCATCTCAACATGTCTTTCTGATATTTCTGAAGAGAGTCATTGATGTCAGAAAATAATATGAAATGTTTTTGTGCATAATAATAACTTGTATAATCCACCAGCTGCCAATTTGAAGTTTGGGCAGTTTTGCTCACTCTACACTGCCTCCGTTCATTCAGCTGTAAAAATAAGTACAGTGGTGGATATGTGTGAACCAATAGTCATTTATGCAGTAATTGCAGTGGGGCTGAATGCTTTCCAGTGAAGTCAAGTTGTTGTTGGAATGAACAGGTCTGCCAAGGTTTGAAGAGTAAAATACTTTGAACTGTCTTATGGATTGGATACTGTGCTGTGTAAGAACTTACCTTTTTAACTTATCTTTATTTTAAAAAGCATGATGTCACTACCAGTAGCTATGATTGTGACACAAAAATAAACCCATCTGGTGATGATATAATGCCCCTGTATTTTCATGGGACACTTCTTCCTGACAGGAGCTGCTCGGCAAGTTGGAGTCGTATGTCAAGGATCATGAGCAGTACCGAAGCAAATACAAGGAGTTCACCCATTGGCTGTCGGAGGCGAAGGAACAAGAGGATGTGATCTCAGCCATCTCAACCGACCCAGACAAGCTACATCATGCTCGGGAAGAACTTGAGGTTTGTCCATATAGATGTGTCTTTTATTGGTCGTGAAAGGCAAAATGTTATTGCTAAGATATGCTGGATCTTGTTGAGATGTCATAATATTTATGTACATTATTATCTGTCTTTTAAATCTTGACATTTAAGTAACTTGTTAAACCAAAAAAGTTATATGAAATACAGTAGTGTAGGGTGAATTTTTTTTCTTATTTATAGTTTGATGTACCATGATCTTGTACATGCATTTTTGAATGTTAATTTTATTTTTATCATATGACTGCATCACATAACTACATCTACTGTTAGACAGTGTCTCATGACTATCACATGACCACATCTACTGTCAGACATTGTCTTCTGAGAGGAAGCCATTTGAGAAACAAACATACAATAAGATTATAAACACTTGTCTTTTTTTCTACCCCTCATACTTGTGATGTTTACTAAAAATTTCACAACAATTTCACATTGTGTATATAACAAAGAACAGTCGCCTCCTGAGGCTTGTTTTATTGTAAATCTTTAAAGACAGATGACATCAGAATTCTCATACTATCAAAGAAAAACATTTTGTGTCTTTCTCTATGTATCTGCCATTTGAACTGTTTGGACTGTTTCACTCACTCCACGTTGCCTCAATTGACTTGGCTGTGTCAAATACTACGTGGCTGTAGACAATTATGTGAATAAGGAATTTGTGTGAATTGATTGTAATGGGGCTGAAAACGTATCGGTATTATTGCTATAAGAAGCACACATGTACCTGACATATATTCATAGCTATTGTGTATTAATTGCCTTTTGGCAGAATATTTCTCAGAAAATGGTATTGCTATAAGAGAAATGCTATAAGAAACACACATGTACCTGTAGGCTCTACTGGTCAGCAAGGATGCTGGACTACAGAAGCTCAACTCGGCCATTGAGGAGGGCGAGAAGCTTTACCCCGACACCGCCCCACCAGGGCGCGACAAGATACGCCAACAGCTGCGCACAGCCAAGGACGTGTGGGACAGTCTGTTGGGTGACCTGAACGAGATCTCGCGCCACCTGGACACCCAGCTTGACCAGTGGGCAGCGTACAGTGACAGCCACGAACAGCTGGAGAGGTGGTTACTCGAAGTGGACACGTGGCTGGGCACGGACTCGGGCCCTAAAGACACCCTGCCCGAGAAAAAGGCCCAACTACAGAACTGCAAGGTGGGAGTTGGTTTTGTATGTCATTATTACTAGTAGTTGGATATGTTTAAAAAATTACATTTATCTTATAAGGGCAGGTTACATATAGTTGAATAGATGATGAATGGTGGTTTCTTGTCCACTAGCCATCTAGGGTTTGGCTTTTCATGGCAATGTTGTTAAATATTTTACAAGTCCTAGGAGCCCAATTTGTGAAACCCTGGTATGAACCCTGATGATCCTACATGGAACAGTAACTGTTGTTCTGCAGAAGCTTCAATCACGGAAGGTACTGATTTGCCAAAATTAGATCTATGAAACATCACAACATTTTCATGACAGTCGGTGTTACTGTGTTGACTTGGTGGTTGCAGGCGCTGCTGCAGGACGTGCTGTCTCATGCACGCATGATGGACAGCACGCTTGAGAAGGCACAGAGTCTACTACACAGCGGTGTAGGGGAACAGACTGTCCTTGCTGCTTTCATCTCGCAGTCCAAGATACACTATCAAAGTCTCATCAATAGGGCTAAGGTGTGTAAAAGTATTCCATTCAGTTTTGCATAACATATCAATAGGTTTCTTAAGAAAGTAAAAAATAGGTTGGCTCCAATGACAACAACCAAATGTGATCTTAGTAGGAGTCTCTTGTCCCATAGACATAGTTGACATTGACTTTTAATTGTGTGCTGGTCAATGTATTGTTTACATTTTTGTTTATATATGTAGTGATAGTTTTTGTTTTATTGCAGAAGAAGTTTGCATAATGCCAACTTAGTTTCTGTATGAATTATTTTGTTTGTTGTTAGGACAGATAAAAGTTTCCTGATTGGAATGGACTTGAAAAAAGTACTTTTTTGAAATATTTAATATATTTGAGTCATGACAAGGCTTCATTCCAGTTTTTATTTTTCATATGGGTAATTAGACTAGTACCTAGATTTCTTGTTGAACGTTTCCATGACATGTTAGATTACTAATACCTAGATCTCTTGTTTAGTTGTGATGAACGTTTCCATGACATATTCCCCTACAGGAAGCGATCGCGAGGTGTGAGAAACATGTGAGCGATCACATGCAGTATAAAGACTGCCACCAGGGGACAGTAGAGTGGCTACGACTGATGCGTGATCGTCTGCATACGTGCAATCAGGCGACAAGCGACAAACACTCCGTGAGCAACCGAGCGGAACGCGTCAAGGTGAGATACACGTACTTGCATGGTCTTAGGCTTGACATTGTAGAATATATTTGTCCATGTGAGGTTGTGAATCCACACATATGCTTCCTACGTATGATGTTTGTCTTCCTTCGCATAGATGGATTTTAATGTCTCATCTGAGAGACACATGCTTTCAAATTCCTTCTGTATGCAAGTCTGCCGGTTGTACCCAATTTGTTGTGAACTGCTTGGGTTAGCCACCAACCAACAAATCCAATATGACACAAACACAAACTATTCAGTGACCGCTCCAGTTTTACTGTAGCAGAGTAATTGTAAATAAACTAAAAGTATCTACCTTGCAGATGCAGATCAGTGAACATTTGTATTACACTTTGTGACTAGAACTTGTGTATAACAAGATACATTGTTGTATTTTAGTCATTGGCATCTGCAAGACAGTTGTTTACAATGCGTTAGTCAATGCATTTTTTATATCTGTAAATATCGAAATATATTTGCATTTCATGACAATTCATATTTGATGAATTATATGCAGATAGGGTATTACCAATTTAATAATGATATTTCTTCATTTCACTGTACCATCGTATATATGTCTGACACAGGACCTTGTCAAGCTGAAGACAGATGGCACCACTAAGCTACAGATGTGCGAGACTCACGCCGAAGCGACACTCACAAATACTGGGCTAATTGGCAGTCAGACCTTACAGCGGGAACTGGACGAACTTCGCCAGGACTGGTTGCAGTACGAGACGGAGCTGGCCGAAACAGAGACTAATCTGCAGACCATCCTGTCTATGTGGGTCAACTACGAGACAACCTTCGAGCAGCTTGCTCAGAGACTAAAGGACATGGAGGGTTCAGTGAAGGAGTTTGGCCTCGTTGCCTCGCTGGAAGAGAAGAACAAACAGTGGAAGACCTTCAAGGTGGGTTTTGCATTTCTTGGTGAATAATGTGGTTTTTTAGTTGACCGTTATGTTTCCCCCTGTGTGATTTCAAGGTCAATATGGGATAAACATGTTTGTAAAATGTCATTGCTAGATTTTACTTAACGTGGCACTATTTTTATATCACATGCACGGACCTAGCTGAATAAAAACATGGAATATCGTTTAGCATCTGTATAAAAAACACATGGGAACATTTTTTATTAACTTTTCATAGTCATACAAATTAATAATAATTTTAATGTTTTTTTTTTGTATTTGACAAAATAAATACAACATAACCCATATTTTGGTGCATATTTGTAGATATTTTCCTGTACCTTTTTCTTTATTTTGCTAACGAAAATTTTTTCAACTCTTGATAAGCCAATGGCTTCCATGGCCACTTGTCATCTAGTGCTTGTTGCCTTCGGTGGCATCTTGTTAAATGTCGTTAAATCTAAATCAGATTTAACCGAAGTAACAGTTAGGAGACACTGTGTATATGAAGTTGTGCCAAATGTACGCAGGACCTAGAGCATAGCTACGGCAGCTACAGAGACGTCATGCCAGAACTTGTTGAGCTGGAGAACGTAAGAATATGTACCACTCTTGCATTGCACGAGCTACTGGTGTTTATATGGTGCCCATGCTGTGATGGTGCCACTGACTAGTGCATGCACTGGAACTGTGCGCTTTGAAACATCTTACGTAATGCGTAACGATTTTTACTTACTTTATGGTCAACATTTGATGTGGCAGTGTAATGGTTTGATCGCGTCCTGTTTCTTATTGTTTGGAGGCCGCATTCTGATGTTGTCTGTGTCAAACTGACTTGAAATAATTGTTAATGGATGCATCTAGATGCGTTTTGTACAATTATGAATACTTTGTGATTTCATTGTCAATCCTGATAATTGTCTTTTGTATTTACAAATTTTCTTTTTACTTGACTCTAGGAATGCTCTTTTTCATTCTCCCTTTTTCATTTTCCCTTAATCGGTTCTTCCAGAAATTTCCTAGTAAATTATGTATGACTGCTTGGGCTGGTTTTAGTTAGTTTTAGTTAGTGCTAGTTAGTTCATCTTGACTGTCATCATGCATGCTGTAGTAGAGATATGCACTGATGTTTTTGCGGATGTGTGAGTGTGTGTGAGGGCGTGCTTGCATGTGTTTTAGTGAATGTTTGCATCACAGTGTAGTAGAGGGAAGATATTTGGTGGAAGATTGTAGTAGGCGATGTGCACTGTTAGACGTAGACGAGGTACTGTGTGTGCACTTAGTATGTGTGCATTCATTTTGATGTGTGCGTGCGTGCGTGCGTGCGTGCGTGCGTGCATGCATGCATGCGTTTGCCCTAATACACATGTGCATACATATTACCTTGGCATAGTTTCTCCAATTTAGGATTGTTACCTTTTGCATGTGCACACATAAACCAAAATATTTATTTAATTCGGATCACAGATTTTGCATGGTAGATTCTGAACATAAAGTCTATAAGAAGAATTGCATGACGAAACAGGTTCATTACCACTTTGAAGACATTGTGTGTCTAGTTAAATACAGCCAATTGCCGAGAACAAGAACAGATTTGCATGTTTCCATTGAACAACAAAGTTTGATTGTCTTTGATTTGTGCATGTGAATCATTGACCTTTGAACTAACTCACTTAGAACAGTGATAGATGTCGACTCAGAAGCACTATAGAAGCACCACTAGATATTCTATTTTACTTTTTTGTATCTTTATTTGCCTGCTTTAAACCACTTGGAACATTTTTCTAACTAAACCTACTGTACAGTTAACTATGGCAATGTTTTCTGTGTTCTGTCACAACATTTTAAGAGTACATCTGATAATTTTTATTGTAAAATCATATATTGTATCAGCTGTATCGGTTCCACCAACTGCACTGCTCAGATATGTTTTCATGGACCACAAGTTTTTCATATAATTTCACCATTACTTGTTCAATTTGCTGAATATTTTGACCCATATTATATTTACATAACATAACGGTCAAATTATAGTTAAAATTAATTGTGGTTCATTTAAACACATTTAGGCGGTCAAGGTATTTGAATAGATATATATGTGTAGTGAAATGATTTTTTTGATAAAAACAATCAGATTTTGTACCTTTAAATTAAATAATTGTGTTAACAACAAACATGTTACTGATGAAAGGAAAGAATTATAAATATTACATAGAAGCATTTGAAAAAAATTGCATAAAAACCTGACAGCATTGTGTCCACTATATGCAGGCTCTACAGGACATGGTCCAGTCATATCAAAGAGAGGTGGACGAAGTGTCTGACGAGGCCCAGGCCCTGACCAAGGTCAGCTCGGAGGCGAGGGTCACCACTTATGTGTCGCAGTTGACCGATCGATATGACACCCTGATGAATAGCGTCAAGGTGAGTAACTGGGTTGACGTTAATTCGGGTTTGTTTGATTTAAAGCATTTTATTTAAATCAGCAATTTAAATCATGATTTAGATCATTCCAATCTTTTTTTATAAAGGAAAACAATTTTTTTCTGACTTATGTGAATTTAGTAACAAGAAAAGTTATGTTCTTGTATGCATTTCAACACAGTTATCTATATTTTTTAGTATACAATCAAAAACAACACTGCAATATAATAGCCCCTATTTAACTGTCGCTTTGATGTATTCACTTTTTTACTTATAAAAAATAAATTCAAATTAAAAATACATATACATCAATATTTCAAAACAGTTGTCAAAAACTACTATTAATAGTTGTGTCTTCAGATCTCATTGATTCACTATTTTGTTTCTCACTTTGCAGGAGATCGTCAAGAAATGTAAGCAGAATGTGACTGATCATGAGGAGTTCAACGAGAAGTACACTACAGCCACCAAATGGGTAGATGAGGCGAGACAGAAGTACGAAACGTGTGTAACCTTGAAGGGCGGCAGAGATGACATTGAGGCAAAACGAGTGGTTATACAGGTGATGATGATTGATTGATCGGTTGATTCTTGCATTTAAAACATCACATCGTCAGAGGAAAATGGAAAATATAAATCATGAAAATGTCTGAGATTTTATTTGTGTGAAATGATAAGCTATGGTTTGTTGCAACAGATGTTATTTACTCATTTTGTAGGCTCTCGTTGACGACAAAGAGACGGGCTCATCCCTCGTCGCCATGGCGATGGAGGCAGGAGAGAGGCTCTACCCGAACACGTCAGCAGGCGGCCGTGAGACGGTGCGGCAACAACTGCGCCATCTGAAGGAGTCGTGGGACACTATGTACGAGGACGTCATGTCCAGTCAGAGGCAACTGGATGTTAGCGAGCTACAGTGGACGTCGTTCAAGGACAGCGCTGACCAGCTGGAGTCATGGTTGACTGGCATGGAAGGTCAACTGGGCGGTTACATTTCTTTGCATGCGACACTGGATGAAAAAAAGTCACAGCTCCGTGGCTGTAAGGTGTGTTGGGGGGATAGTGTTTGTTGGTTTTTGGTAAACAAAATCAGTGTTTTTGTGAATTTACTGGACATCGTAATTTAGATTGATCTCCAGTCATTGGTACACCTTTTAATATTATAACTTTTTGATGGTAGAGGACATTCAACAGGTATAGTACAATTAACGTGTATTGTTACTATAATAGAATATTATATGAGTTGTGCAGCACGGATATTTCTAATTTCCATTGTTTATTCTCTCGTACGTCAGTGGAATTAAATAAGTAATGTGTGTTGCGTGAAAACTAGCCACATATAAAGCCTCATTATAGTATTTGTGAGAGTTATTGTATGTCCTGTTTTGTTTGTACTCCTTTATAACAATCACTAATAAACCACCTTGAATGTTGGTCTCGGGTGGAATCATGAATGTGTTTTTCTTTGTAAATGAAAATTGGGTAATTTAGAAATGGTAACAACGACTGGTAACAAAATGATGTTTCTTACAGAGTCTCTGCCAGGACATCTTGTCCTACCAACGAGTGATAGACGGCGTTCTGGACAAGGCCCAACCTCTGGCCAAGAGTGACCCGGCCATTACTTCGGCCATTGGTCAGATCAATGTCAGATACTCACAGCTGTGCACCACAGCAAAGGTAAGTAGTAATTGTTATGGTAGTAGTAGTTGTTTGTAGTAGCAATTGTAATGTCCTAGGCAGGAACATTACATTTTACAGAATTTACATAATATGATCATAATATGATTTACATAATATTTATTATTAACTTAGACTTTTGTAAGTTTTGGAAAGTAATTAGCTTTAGTAAGATATTTGAATGAACACCAGATCCTAGATCGTTTGTTGCATTTGACAGTTTTGTTCATTCCCAATTTCCTCAGTTCAGTCAGTTGTAGTAGTGTAATAGACATTGATGGGATTCCTGCTTTCGTGCAACAATTGCCGTGTAGCTAAATACTTCTTTTAGATATTTCTAAGAGAAGTTGAAATGGTGCTTGTATTAAGTGAAAACTGTAACGTGCACTGAGGAACAAATGTTGGAGGGGTGCAGTACAAACCACACTCAACTCTCCCCCAGAAACATAGAAACAAATGTTGGAAGGGTGCAATACGAACCACACTCAACCCCCCAGAAACATAGAAACAAATGTTGGAGGGGTGCAATACAAACCACACTCAACTCCCCTCAGAAACATAGAAATAAATGTTGGAGGGGTGCAATACAAACCACACTCAACTCCCCCCCAGAAACATAGAAACAAATGTTGGAGGGGTTCAATACAAACCACACTCAACCCCCCAGAAACATAGAAACAAATGTTGGAGGGGTGCAATACAAACCACACTCAACTCCCCTCAGAAACATAGAAATAAATGTTGGAGGGGTGCAATACAAACCACACTCAACTCGCCCCCAGAAACATAGAAACAAATGTTGGAGGGGTTCAATACAAACCACACTCAACCCCCCAGAAACATAGAAACAAATGTTGGAGGGGTGCAATACAAACCACACTCAACTCCCCTCAGAAACATAGAAATAAATGTTGGAGGGGTGCAATACAAACCACACTCAACTCCCCCCAGAAACAGAAACAAATGTTGGAGGGGTGCAATACAAACCACACTCAACTCCCCCCCAGAAACATAGAGACAAATGTTGGAGGGGTGCAATACAAACCACACTCAACTCCCTCCTAGAAACAGAAACAAATGTTGGAGGGGTGCAATACAAACCACAATCAACCCCCCAGAAACATAGAAACAAAAAACAAATGTTGGATGGACACAGTATAAACCACACTCAACCCCCCAGAAACATAAAAACAAATATTGGATGGACACAGTATAAACCACACTCAACCCCCCAGAAACATAAAAACAAATATGGGATGGACACAGTATAAACCACACTCAACCCCCCAGAAACAAAAACAAATGTTGGATGGACACAGTATAAACCACACTCAACCCCCCAGAAACATAAAAACAAATATTGGATGGACACAGTATAAACCACACTCAACCCCCCAGAAACAAAAACAAATGTTGGATGGGCACAGTATAAACCACACTCAACCCCCCAGAAACATAAAAACAAATGTTGCGTGGACACAGTATAAACCACATTCAACCCCCCAGAAACATAAAAACAAATATTGGATGGACACAGTATAAACCACACTCAACCCCCCAGAAACATAAAAACAAATATTGGATGGACACAGTATAAACCACACTCAACCCCCCAGAAACAAAAACAAATGTTGGATGGGCACAGTATAAACCACACTCAACCCCCCAGAAACATAAAAACAAATGTTGCGTGGACACAGTATAAACCACATTCAACCCCCCCAGAAACATAAAAACAAATGTTGCATGGACACAGTTTAAA
Organism: Lamellibrachia columna; assembly: GCA_963662155.1. Lineage (NCBI taxonomy): Eukaryota > Metazoa > Annelida > Polychaeta > Sabellida > Siboglinidae > Lamellibrachia > Lamellibrachia columna. Next base: position 45,325,686 of record OY759262.1, on the reverse strand, counting down.
CCACATTCAACCCCCAAGAAACATAAAAACAAATGTTGCGTGGACACAGTTTAAACCACATTCAACCCCCCAGAAACATAAAAACAAATGTTGCGTGGACACAGTATAAACCACATTCAACCCCCCAGAAACATAAAAACAAATGTTGCATGGACACAGTTTAAACCACATTCAACCCCCAAGAAACATAAAAACAAATGTTGCGTGGACACAGTTTAAACCACATTCAACCCCCCAGAAACATAAAAACAAATGTTGCGTGGACACAGTATAAACCACATTCAACCCCCCCCCCCTCAGACACTTATAAACAAATGTTGGCTGGACTCAGCATAAACCATACTTTATATAGTCACCAGATGATACCAGTTGTGGATGTGCTTTCAGGAGCAAGTCAGTCAGTACGAAAGTTATGTCACCAGCCACCAGGTGTATCAGGACGCACTGCAAGAGTTCACTGATTGGCTGGGTATGATCAAAGAGAGGCTCGCCATGTGCTCGGATGTGACAGGTGATCGCCACGCCGTACAGAACCGACTCGATCGACTGGAGGTAGGGGCACCACAGCCTACTCAATGTAGCACTGCATGATAGACTTAAGGCTGGTTCACACAAGCAATCTTTGTCCAGTTTGGCAGTCAACATTGTGTTGCATGATACCTTGCTGCAAAAATTGGTTATGTGTGCGAGACCAATTAGTGAGGCTAATTTTTGGAATGATTGTTCACGGATAAATTGGGACTGGTACCAATATCGCTGAAAGTTGACCCCAATTTTTAAGCAGTGGCCAATCAGCAACCGACAGCAGGTGCACTCGTCGTGACCTTTCATCAAAGCTCAAGTTAGGATTCGCGTGAGTCAAGATCTAGATCATGGTGTCTAGACATATCGCTCATCTAAACGCACGCACAATTTTTTTTTACTTTATTTTATGACATTGTGTTGCCCGTCAAATCGGGGCAAAAATTGCTCTTGTAAACCAGGCTTTATTAAATAATTTAGATATCTTCTGTGGTGATTTATTGGCTGTATGCAAAATGTATGTTTAAAGTGATGGCTTGCTCATAAGCTAAGTGTTTGTTTATTTGTTTAAAAAATGTGTAAAGCTGGCCCATTTTAAAGACACAACAGTGTAAAAAACTGGCCTATTCCAAAATCATTTACCCAGGTTACCCGACCTAATAAAATAATAACTTAAGAATTTTACCAGGGTGAATGATAAAATAACAGAATACAAGATTAACTGGTCACACATTTGGCTACCAATTTACGTTGCTGGATGGAACAAGTGCATCACTAACTAGTCCACATTGTGTGTAGTGTCATCTCTTGACAAAACAGGTTTTTGATTTTTAAATTTAAATAAACTTGTGAGCGATCCAGGACTTGACAGTACACAGATTCACTGTAAGTGCATGTTTTAATGACTCAATAGTACATGTTTTTTGTGATGCACTAAGTGCATGTTACTTGTCAATTTGGTGCTTTGCCTGCTCTCTGGTTTGCAATCTAATATACTGTTTTTTTTTAAGTAATTTTATAAATGTCACCTTTACCGGAGAACTGAACATGTTTATGATATGTTTATCCTTTTGCAATGTGTGCACACATTTGTATGGTTTACCTCGAAGCTGCATGTGTATATCTTCATGGTGCATGTGTATATCTTCATCGTGCATGTGTATCTTCATGGTGCATATATTATTTTTAGGTGTATGTCACTATCTTGCATGGGTGATTGTCCCTCATACATTTCTATTTTCATGGTACATTTCCATTTCCATAGCACACACATATATATATATATATATATATATATATATATATATATATATATATATATAATATATATATATATATATATATATATATATATATATATATATATATATATATATATATATATATATATATGCATATCCATAGTGCATGTATATATCTCCATAGTGCACGTGTTTGGTGCATGTTGAGTGGACACACGTTTAACCCATGAGTTATTTCTTTCCATGTTTGTGAAACAACATCAACCACCATAGAGACGTTGTGTAAGTGTGTTGTGTGCCCCTCTGTTCCCCCTTACTGTAACCCTCCTCCCTTGCAGCAACCCCACCTCCTTTGCAGCAACCCTCCTCATTTGCAGCACCCCCCCTCCCTTACTTCAAACCTCCTCCCTTGCAGCAACTCCCCTCCCTTGCAGCAACCCCCTCCCTTACTGCAACCCTCCTCACTTGCAGCAACCCCCTTCCCTTGCAGCAACACCACCTCCCTTGCAGCAACCCCCTCCTTTGCAGCAACCCCCTCCCTTGCAGCAACCCCCTCCCTTGCAGCAACCCCCTCGCAGCAACCCACCCCGCTTGCAGCAACCCCCCTCCCTTGCTGCAACCCCCCTCCCTTGTTACAACACCACCTCCCTTGCAGCAACCCCCTCCCTTGCAGCAACCCCCTCCGTTGCAGCAACCCCCTCACAGCAACCCACCCCCCTTGCAGCAACCCCCCTCCCTTGTTACAACCCCCTCCCTTGCTGCAACCCCCTCTGCTGCAACCCCCCCTCCCTTACTGCAACACCCCTCCCTTACTACAACCCCCCTCCCTCCCTTGCTGCAAACTCCCTCCCTTACTGCAACCCCCATCCCTTGCCGCAACCCCCTCCTCACTCTCTCTTCCCCACTACCTCCCCTCACTGAGGCTCAGGCAATCGCTGTGTAGCTGGTTGGCCCAAAACTCACTGGTCATAGGAGTGTCCCTTTCTAATTACTCATTTTTTTCTAGTAAACAGTTTTTTCTAGCAATTTACTTTTCTAGTAAATAATTTTTTCTAACCAAATTCTTTTCTACTGAATTATTTTCTCAGACAAAATTGCTTTGTCCTAATTTGTTTTGTTCTAGCTCAATTAAGTTCTTGCCATAAATAATTGTCTTCTAAATATATTATATTATTGCACTAATTTTCTTTTAGCCAAATTGTTTTCCAGTAAATTACTTTTTCATACCCAATTTTCTTCTCGTAAATAAATTTCAAGTAGCCAAATAAAAAAATATTCTAGCCCTATTTTTTGTGTAATAAATATTTGTTAAAAAAAATTATATTTTTGTTTTTTGTATAAATAAATTCATGTCAAACAAAACGTGTTACAAAATGTGAGTGGCAATAAAAACAACACAGAAATTCTTGACAGCTTGGACACACCTGTCACAGGAGAAATTTTGGCGAGCCAGGTAAACAACGAAACCACATTACCTAGGAGTGCCATGTTTGACGTGGTTGTTTGGGTGATTTTTCTATAGTTTTGCAAACTGATATTGCACCAGTTTGTTCAGCTTTGCTTCCACGTAGAACATCTTGTGTGTGTCAGCGGCAGTGGTTGTAAGCTAAAATGTACAAATTAAACACGGATTGACTCATTTTGTGGCCATCATTCTAGTGCATCTCTGCAATATCTCAGTGACAAAAATAAGAGAATTGAGGCATTGTTAACAAGATGTGTGTAACAAGGAAAGTAATATGAATTATTTCTTTAGAAAACAAGTGACCATAGAACAGGAGTTCTAGCTTTCTGTCTGCCAGCTTCCATTGTGATTGTGTGTGACGTGCATGACCTTGGCTTTCTCGTTTGACCTTGGCTTTCTTGTTTGACCTTGCAGCTTGGATTGTTGACCGCAGTGAAGCCCTTGCGTGTAGCCGTGCTCACTGCCAGACAATAATCGCTCGCTTCTCCCTCAATGTTTTATTTATTTATATATGTAATGAACTGAGTTGAGACCTGCTGCTGTTGCTCTTTCAAAACCTAGCAATTTTTTTTCAATCCACATTTCACTGAACAAACAACATAATAAAAAATTTATTTTTAATTACATTTAGTTTGAGTATGAACAATAGCTATACAGAAATACACAACCATTTTACGTTAACCTTTTATCTTGATGCCGTCAGCCTCAGTCACTACAGTGAATTTAATAAAATATGTTTCTTGAAGTCACTATTTTCTTCTAATCACAACTGCTGAGATTTACTTACTCAACTATTATTTATTCTCTGTCAACTTGATGAACATTTTCACAAAATAATTTAGGTAAAAAAAATTTTTTTCAATAGTTTTGTTTAAGCAAAAAAATTTTTTAGTCAATTATTGTTTATTTTTATTATTATCTTTATTCGGACTCAAGATCCACAAACGTACATTTATATCCAAATTACTTGTTTTATTGACTTAATCGTCGTTGATTTATTCAGATCCTAAATTAATATTTGTTAAATATTTATTTAACATTTTCAGTCCTTTGTGAATGCATACGTTATCAGCACTCTGTAAAACAAGTAACAGTTACAACCCAACACTGTAATGTGTTTACAATGACTTGTTTTATTGACATAATCCTCATTGATTTATTCAGATCGTAAATTAATATTTGTTAAATATTTATTTAACACCTTCAATACTTTACGAGTGCCTACGTTATCAACACTTTGTAAAACAAGTAACAATGATAACCCAACATTGTAATGTGTTTACAATGACTCCTCAGGACCTGGTGAAGACACAGACCGAAGGAGAACCAAAGATGCGGTCAGTCCTTCTCCTGAGTGAGGACCTCTTGACCAGTACGTCCATCCATGGTCAGGAGATGGTCCGGCGAGACGTGGACACCGTCCAGAGTGACTGGCATGGTCTCACATTCAGCTGTACGCAGGTAATGGCATAAAGAATGATGACTGTAAATGTAAATGGTAAAAAATGCTGGCAATAGAGATTACATGGGCCAAATGTAAGGAAGTGCTCACTGTAGACATTACATGAATGCGACTGTAAATGTTTCACTGGTCCTAGAGTAAACATGTGCTGATAGCTATGAGTACACTGATCTTAGTGTGAAGAGATACTAGCTGTACATGTTATTTTGGCCCTATGTAAATAGGAATTATTAAAATATAATAGATTGTAATATATTTGAGCTCAGTTGTGCTGAGATTAAACCAGGCTATGGTGTGATTGAACCAGGTTATGTGTTTTAACTGAATGTTGGTGTTCTGGGTAATGAAATATTGAACTGTTTTATGATTCAATTGAACAGACTAATAGGGATGTAATTGAACTTCATTATTATTTACTTTAATTAGATTATAATGTAATTAAAATATTATATAATTGAATTTTAAACTTGTGTTTCTCCTCATGCAGACAAAGACGGAGCTGCAGAAATGTCTCCAACAGTGGAAGGAGTTCGACGACGTGTATGACCACTGCGCCACCTGGCTGAAGCAGGCGGAAGCTCAGATGCGCACTTCCGAGTTGTTTGACACTCTGGCTGACAAACAACAACAGTTGCAGAAACTGAGGGTGAGCTATGTCCGTCTGTCTGTTAGTTCATTAATTTTTCCATTCATTCAGCTGTCCAGCAATTAATAAATTTGTCCATCCGTCAGATCGTAGTTATATATCTTTTAGCCAGTTATTAATATTGTATAATTCAATAATTATGTTAAATAAATTATATAATTATTATTATCAAAATAATTACCTCCACTATATTCCAGAGTCTGAACGACGACCTGACCTATGCCCAGGCTGACCTTGACGACATGAGCGACAAAGCTCAGGCGCTCGCGAGGACCTCTGGTGACACACGAGTTGTCAGTCGGGCATCACAGTTGATGTCTCGATACCAGACCCGCAGTCTCAGTATCAAGGTAGGCGATGACATTAAAAACTTAGCGCTGACTATATCATTGTTGTTTTCTAAGATGTCAAAGTAAGTCCAACATATGTAAATAAATTTTATATAGTGCAGTTTCCTTTAAAAGCTCAATGTACTTTACATAAAATGCTTGTAAAAATATATATGCACACACGTGTTCATATTATACATAAAAAATATATAATTAAAATTAGAAGTAAAACCTAACTAAATGTAGCTAAATATAATTATTTTATCAATGACTTAAATGGTTAAAGGTAATATTTATTTTAAAATTATTTATTCAAAATATGCAAACAATATTCTTGACGGAACAGGAAATAGTGACAGTAGTGAAATAGTAGTTACCAGGAACACTAGTAACATAAGTATCCACCAGGGATAGTAGTAACAAGTATCCACCAAGGACGTTAGTAACATAAGTATCCACCAGGGACTTTAATAATGTAAGTATCCACCAGGGACTTTAATAATGTAAGTATCCACCATGGCCTGATGTAGTCCAATGTCATGCGATAATGGTTGTTGTGAGACATTGCTGCTGTTGTCTCCAGGAGCAGCTGCGGCGGTGGGAGAGCATGGTGAGGGAACACCAGGTCTACGAGGAGACCTACAGCTCCTGCTCTGAGTGGCTCAATGAGCTTGCTACCAGACTCAACTCCTGCTCCTCGACAGACGGCAATGTCTATGTGCTTCAGAGCAGACTCACCAAACTACAGGTAGGTGGAGCCACTTGGCATGGCATTGCTTTAAAAATTACAGAGGTGCCAAGTCTCCTACTTCAGGAAGGATGTCTGCTTCTTTTCTTGCTAATTTTCTTTATATCCTAGTTTTACTTCTTTTTCAAATAATCTCTTTTTGAGCCAATTCTTGCAGTTTTTCGTCAGCAATTGCAAAATTAATAAACCTGAAATTTGACACTGAGATTTGTTGTTGATACATTTTAGCATAAGTATTTGATATCTGTTTTATACCTGGCAAGTTTTATACCAAGTTCTGATTGATCTAGACAAGTAATACAACAAATATTGACTCATACAGTAATAATAAAACCTCTGTAGTGCCTAAATCCTAAGTAACCCGAGCTCAGACATGCAATAAACCAGAATCATTAAGCATTATATCATGAACAGGGATGCACAAGTCATCGTCGGAGTGAAGGATTGCCAAGAAAATTTGCAATGAATATTCAGTATTGAAAATTTTCTTTGCAGGAATTACTTAGTTGCCGTGACGATGGCTTCCAGCGAGTGCAGCAGGTGGTGGACGCCGGTCACTCCGTTCTGCCCAACACGTCGTCTGCCGGCAAGGACACCATCAATGCTGAACTTCTGCAACTACGGGAAACGTGGGATGCAATCGCTGCACAGATGACTGGCGCTAAGACTGCCCTGGAGGCATCCGTGTCTCAGTGGCAGCTCTATGACAACACTGTGGAGGAGCTGACGAATTGGTTGGCACAGACTGAGGCTGCCGTCAAGGCAGAAGCTGACCTGGAGTCCACTTTGCCGGAGAAGCGAGCACAACTTGAACGAATGAAGGTTGGTTAATGACTTGTTAAATAAGCTTTTTGGAATGTTTTAAAACAGTTTTCTGGAATCAGAACACAAAATTGCGCCCAACCATGATGTCATTTATAAAAATATATACAAATGGTTAATTTTAGTAAAGCATATTTGCCTGTTTGTAATTTTTTCATAACAGATGGATTTGACTAGTGCAGTGTTGTGTTTTTATTGGTCAACCAAATGTTTACGATGGTTTATTTAGCGAACAACCTAGCCTGAGAAAATGTACAGATTTAAAAATATGTTAGTCCTGCCATCGTTTCCATGGTAACCGTTTCCGTGGTGACTGTTTCTAGAGCCTGAGTATGAGCATCGAGTCTCAGAAGTGCCTAGTGAATCAACTGAAAGATAAAGCTGACTCTTCACAGCTCGATCAAGTGAGCCACCTGGTGAAAAGATTTGACACTCTCCATGACAAGGTCAAGGTAAGTTCATGACATTGGAAAAAACATGCACGTCTAGCAAAACTTGTTATATTCCACACACACACGCATGCCCGCGCACACAGAATGTAAAATTGTTAATCTAATTTTAGCGTAATCTTTCTGTGTGATACACGTGATGTTGCTCTTTATCAGGATTAATTCTGATTATATTTACAATGACAAAGAACATACTTATTGCACTTACCTGTTATATCACTTATTGCACTTACCTGTTATATCACTACACTGTCCTTAAATAAAAACATGTCGATTACAGTTAGATATGTTCGATTATAATTACATTGTCTTCTGTATTTTTGTAATGATGCCAATTCAATGGCAATTTGTGTAAGTTTAAGTATTCAGCAGTATTGCATTCTCATTGTCTACTAGAATTCATATCTGTGGGTATGATATGCATAAACATTACGATCAGATTATAGTATATTTTTATAAACAATCATTTGTTTGATTGTAACCAATTGTGTGGGTCTGTAACAGTGAGTACAGGATACATTTATGCTTGTGATGACAGCTTACACTGTAATATTATTTGCATATGGATTGCATTTACAGCTTACAGTGTAATACATTACACCTGTAATATTCCCTGTGCCATGTGTTACAGACGCGACTGAGGCAGTGTGAGGTGTATGTGACGGACCACCAGCGGTACCAGGACGGCTGTCAGGAGCTGAGGGACTGGCTGGGGGCAGCCCATGACAACCTAACCACCTGCACCGACCTCCGCGCTGACAGGCACAGTCTACAGGCCAAGAATTACAAGATTCAGGTGAGAACTATGTTCATGGTCTTGTCAGTTTGGTAATGGTCAGTTCAGTGTTTGCAGTTCTTCTGAAAAGTGTTTATGCATTCAACAACATGATTGCAAGTAGATTTGGACTTGTGTTGTTGGTTGCATAAAAACCAGTAGATATGAAGTGGACCAGAATATGATGTTTGTTAATGGGAAAGTGGACTGCTTGTTCTGCAGTCACTTTGATATTATAGGAGGAATATGAGCTCTACAACACTTGCCAGACAGGAGACTGAGCCCTTACAAAGCCCTGTCTAACAATATCTCTTTGATCCCACATTCCGATATGCACAACTGTGACAAGGAATCATATATATACCAAAATCATCCCTACACGGCAATGTAATTCGTCGTGTGACCACAACTTGGTCTGTCTTCCAGGCCCTCATGGACACCCAGCAGGTTGGGGAAGGGAAGTTGAAGCAGGTGTCGGAGAAGGCGGGAATGACCTCGGTCAACTCGGACACTGCTGGAGTGGACATCATACAGGCCGAAGTGAAGTGTCTGACTGACCAGCTGGACGCTTGGACAGCCAGTGTGCGGGAAACCAACACTCAGCTAGGTCAGTCTGGGGATGATGTGTTGTATGGGGAGTGTGTGAAGGTAGATGTGTAATATCGTAAGACACGTGTGTTTTTAGATGTGTTATGTTGTGGGATTGTGTCAGGAGAGGTTTGTCAAATTAGGTGTGTTATGTTGTTATGTATGTGTTCTATTGTAGGACACGTGTGTAGGTAGATGTATTTTGTTGAAGATCGAATGTATGTAGGTACATGTGTTAAATTGTAAAATGCATGTATGGATGTAGACATGTTTTTTGACACAGTGTCTGTGTAAAGAGAAACATGTTACGTTGAAGAGCAATTGTTTAAAACACCGAGTGTTATGTTGTTCAATGTTGCCACATGTTATGTTGCCAGATACATGTGTTATGTGTCTGTGTTATGTTGCCAGACACATATATTATGTGCCTGTGTTATGTTGCAGAGCGTCTGTGTGAGCAGTGGACCGTTTATGATGACAACTACGAGTGTCTGATGCAGTGGCTGAGAGACCTGGAGACCAACGTCAAGAGGGTGACAGAACTCAGGGCTACTCTCAAAGACAAGCAGGTCCTGGCTGACAAATACAAGGTTTGTTACTGTTTCTGAAAGTAGCATCTCAAGTACATAATAATAATAATACTTCTGTAGTGCCTAAATCCTAAGGAATCAAGCTCAAAAGTGCAAAAAGCCAGAATTGTTGAGCATGATATCATGAATAGAGACGCGCAAGAGTCATCATCGAAACGAGGGACTGCTTAGGATTTAAGACAGAACTGGGCTGTACTGGTGTTCTGTTTTTTTGCTGAATGTATCTATAGTGATGTAATGCAAGTAGGTTAGATGATCTTGGATGTTGGTGAATACATCTTTCGGATTGTGTTTTTGGATTGAATAATCATTATTTGTTTGTTTTGTGTCAACAATTATGATATGTTTTGGGGATATAAATATGGTATCCCTGCCTTTGGTGATGTTCTTATTGAGCGGCATTTATCACTTGTTGCAGGAGTACTTTGAGGAAGTGCGCAACAAGCAGACTGAGTTTGACAATCTGACGGAGAAGACTCAGTTCCTCATGCAGAACTCTGCCGACTCACGAGTCACGACTCAGCTGACTCAGCTCAACTCTAGATACACCACGCTGCTTGCATTTGTCAAGGTATGTTGGCTGTGAGTCCTGAGTCTGTGACATTCTTGGCATGTGTGATGTTATAATTCTGTACTGGTCGTGTGTTGTTATGCAGTGTACTCACCAGAGGGTGTCATTAGTATGATATGTACTCACCAGAGGGTGTCATTAGTATGATATGTACCCACCAGAGGGTGTCATTAGTATGATATGTACCCACCAGATGACATCATTTGTAATGACATTTGATGGTACCCAGTACCTATCCTATCATATTTTAAATAAAAAATTTCATTCACACATTTATTCAATCACACATTCATTTATTAATTAATTCATTCATTCTTATGCCATATTAGCAGTTAAAAATAATGTATGTCATAGTATTTAGCTGTTCTATTGCATTATCGTAAAGCTAGACTGATATGCCAATGTTAGGTTTACTTTGTAAGGCTAAATTTACATCATCATTCACATATTCATTTATTTATTCATTCATTCACACATTCATTCATTCACACATTCATTCATTCTTGTGCCACTGTTCCCCAGGATATGTTAAAGAAGTTGAACCAGCACGTAGACAACCACCAGCAGTACGTCGGCGCCTACCAGAACTGCATCATGTGGTTTGATGGGACCAGTAAGAAGCTGGCGTCGTGTGCTGACACATCCGGGGACAAGGAAGCCATACAGTCCCGACTCGACAGCCTACATGTGCGTTTATTCTATAAACCATCTATGTATTTAAATATTTCTTATCGAAACATCGATATATGATTTTAAGCACAAGCTGAATCTTTCAACACCCGTCATTGATAAAGCCACAAAGTGTGATTGCTTTTATTGTAAAATCATATAATGTTGTATAAACTATATCCTAAAATCCTGATCGCCGAGATGTATTTTAGTGTACTACAATTTTTTTATATAATTTGACCATTATCTGTTTATGAAAACTGATCGGTTCATTCGTGAACAACTGTCGGCAACTTCCTCTGCCTGTGTAGAAGGTTTGTCGAGTTCAGGCGTCCACGTGATGAGCTTATTAATAACACCCGTAAAATGATGTTCCATATACGGGGAAATGTGGCATATCTTGTGTGTGACTTCATGTTTGGTTAATTCAGTGAGAACTGTTTGTCAGCTGTAACTAATCTCACAACAACTGGGACCTTTTATGGCAGTAAACATATTATTGAAGCAAACATTGGAACTAGGGTTTTCTCGGTTGCCGCACCAACTCTTTGGAACTCACTCCTATTAGTGTTAGGTCAGTAGGAAACAGTAACATTTCACCGTCGTCTGAAGACTAATTGTTTTAATCGTGCTTAGCTCCATAGTATACTCATCTGTTGCCAACTTTAACATTGTAAATAAATTATATATAAAGATTTAAGCACGATTGGAGTTTTCATATTGTATTAAGAACCTTAAGTGGATACTGTTTGTTTAGGACGTGGTCATACTGAAAGAAGAGGGACAATCTCTCATCCACATTGCAAACATGTGGGGTGAGAAAACAATGGCCGACACTTCCGCTGAAGGTCGTGACCTTATCCAGCACCAGCTGCATGACCTTCAACGCGACTGGGACACTTTTGTGTCATCTGTAAGTGACACCAAGGCGTCCCTGGAGTCCTGCCTAGTTCGCTGGAGCAGTTTTGACGACAGCCAGGAGCAGATCCAGCGCTGGTTGAAGGAGACGGAGCGACGACTGAAGGAAGCTCAGCCCAAGTCTGACCTTAGTGAGAAGAAGGCGCTTTTACAGAAGATGAAGGTTTGTTTGTTTATGTTTAATTTTGTGGGAACTTGCATGTACAGGCTAAAAGTTTAGTTTTTGTGTTATTCCAGTTAACAATTTGTTTGCTGTCTTAATTTGGTTGTTGTATGATATCAGTTTGTTTTTCAAGTTCAGAGACTTATCCTGAATCTAGATGTGAGTAGTTTTGGATAAGTTATTGTCCCCCTTCTCTGTCCAGACTTTGGTTGCCATGTAACCTAATATAATTAATCATTGTAATGTCCCGGTTTAGTCGTATGAAACCAATTAACAGTAACCTAACAATTAATTAATTAAAAATAGTTAAGTTGTATATTGTCTTAGTTAAATTGTTAATTTATATTTCATTCACTTACTACGTCGAGGCATTTCTTATTGTCACAACATTCACCTTAAGACTGCTCCAACTTGTGCCTTTTTTCCACAGGGATTATATCTTGACACAGTGGCGTATGAACACATCGTTGGGTCAGTGTGTGCTAAGGCCCAGGAGCTGGTGCTAAGTAGTCCGGCATGCAAAGTTTCTTCTCGGAGTGATCTACTCGTCAAGAGATATAATATCATCCGCGGCGTTGCCCGGGTAAGTTGCAACAGTTTGTAATTAGCCTATGAAAATAAAAATATTTGAAATGGATAAATGGTAAAGGGTAATTTTTAAACATTAACATATGAGACTACAAAATCAATGTTGTTTAGCGTTAGGCTGCCCTCCCCTGGTACATGAAGCTTTTAATTAAACTTTGGCAAATTTGTATTCACGAGGTAGCAAGCACTTCAGCCATTGTAACACAAAACTACCTGCATCCGCTCGAAGTCCGGACCCGTATGTTATGTGATCGAAAAATAAACAATGTTTTAGGGAAAAATACATTGACATACAACATTAAACGATCACTGATGTTTTGAGAATTTTATTTCAGTCCCCTTTGGTTAGGATATGCAACATTGAGATGGCCCCTTATGATGTGCAACATTGAGACGGCCTCGTATGATGTGTAATGTTGAGATGACTCCTTAAGCTAGGATGTACAACATTGAGATGGCCTCTTATGTGCAGTGTTGAGACAGCCCCTTATGATATGCAACATTGAGATGACTCCTTAAGCTAGGGTGTACAACATTGAGACAACTCGTTATGATGTGCAACATTGAGATGGCCCCTTATGATGTGCATCGTTGAGATGACTCCTTAAGCTAGGACGTACAACATTGAGATGACCCGTTATGATGTGCACCTTTAAGACGGCCCCTTATGATGTGCATCGTTGAGTTGACTCCTTAAGCTAGGATGTACAACATTGAGACGGCCCCTTATGATGTGCTGTAATCTGCTGTAGGAGTTGGTGTCCCGCTATGAGAAGGAATCTGACGAGCATCAGGACTTCCAGGACGCGGTCAACTCCTTCACGTCGTGGCTGCGCACCACCAGGGACCAGTTCACCACCTGCTGTGACATCTACGGGGACAAAGTTACCATCATGGCCAAGCTCGATAGAACTAAGGTATGTTGACAATTCTGGTATCAATATTTTGTTGTGGAATCGTTGATTACTGTTACTTGTTGATATCAAGATATGAGATTCAAGATACATCTAAGAAGTTCATATCCTATCCTAGTTTATATAAATGATATAAATTTGTTTTAGGTTCCCGTTCTCGAAAAAATATATCAAAGCATAGCTGATAAAATTTGAAGTTTGATTGGACATATTTATTGCTCTAACTTGCCACAAATTGTGACTGATTATTTATATTTATAAATTATAATAATAAAATGATCGTCACACAGATGCTGGCGAAGAGTCTGGAAGAAGGGAGGGAGTTGCTGACGAAGGCTAAGATGGCGGGAACAAAGATCATTCCCGACACGTCCGAATCAGGACAGCTGCGCATACAGCATGACCTTGACAGCATGACCTCTGACCTGGACGAGTTCTCGGCCCAAATGACCACAGTGCAGGACTCGATGGAGACTTGTCTCACCAGGTGGCAGCAGTATGAGGATGTTTGCACATCATTCACTGATTGGCTGAAGGAGATGGATGGTCGACTGAAACGAGACGTCGGTCTGCAGCCGTCACTGGAGGAGAAACTGAAACTTTTGAAGCTGACTCTGGTACGATGAGCCTCTCTTTGAGTTTGCCAGTCTTGATCACCAGGACAAAAAAGTAGAATTGGTGCAAGTATCGCAGAGATGATAAATGCTGTGTGCAGTAGTTCATGAAACCAATTGGTCATATTATTTATAATTATTAATAATACTTAGTTATTATTATTTTTTATTGTTATTAATAGTTACTATCATCATTTTAATAAAAAAAAAATTTTTATATAAAGAAATCATGTGTTTCTATGTTTGTAATGTATTTATTATTTATATCTCGTCTATATTTTTGTCACTGTTTCACAGAACTGCCACCAGGAGGTGCTGGCGCATCAGTCGCAGTTGGATGAGGTGAACCAGCGAGCTCAGGCGTTACTGGACACGAACACGGATGCAAGGATCTCTCATACGATCACTCAATTGAGCACCAAGTACCAGGCACTCGTCTCAAAGTCCAAGGTACCCCACCACCAGCATTGTCTTTAAAATTTAATTACTGTATTCAACCTAATAAGTGTCCAGTATGCTTGAAAAAAATTGGGCCATGGAAAAATATCAAAGAATCTGTTCTTATAAGCATACACCAAAATTGTTTTTTCTAGACAATAAGGTAACTGTTTAACTGTGTGGCATTTGGTGACTAGTGTAGAACAACTTTAAAGTGGTGCCAACTGTTTAACACCATATGGCGACATTTCAGTTGTTCCCCACAAGTTAAATTCCAATAATTATGGATCCTGCTGATTAAAACAAGGGGGTGTGTGCTAATTAGAGCATGTGCGCTTAATAGGTCGAAAACAGTATGTGTTTTACAATTTTATCATATTTGATTAATCATCCTAGCATTGTTGCATGGTGCAATTACAAAGTATATAACACAGGTAATTTATTTCTGGGATATGAATGGATATCAGAATGAAGTTTCTGTATTCCATTCGTTATTTAAAAAATATTTATTATTATGTCAAGATTTAACAATATTGCTATCCAAAGACACAACCCCAGATGACAGGAGGACAAGGAAGCCAATGACAGGAGGACAAGGAAGCCAATGACAGGAGGACAAGGAAGCCAATAACAGGAGGACAAGGAAGCCAATGATAGGAGGACAAGGAAGCAAATGACAGGAGGACAAGGAAGCCAATGACAGGAGGACAAGGAAGCCAATGATAGGAGGACAAGGAAGCCAATGACAGGAGGACAAGAAAGCCATTGACTTATCGAGAGTCTGACAATTTTTTCATCTATGTGTGGCCCCTCTCAGTTAATTTTTTTAATATTGTGATAATCTTTGCATATTAGTTGGTACCTGGCTGGTTGTAAGTCAGGGATTTCGTATCTAAAATCCATCACTGTTATGAAGTTGCTATTAAAAGCTGGAATCTAAGTGTAAATTATGATTACTTTTTCCAGGAGTTGCTCAGTCGGCTTGAGGCATGCTGCAATGAACATCGCAGCTATGATGTCGCCGCAGACGACTGCGCCATCTGGCTGCAGCAGACGGATGGAAAACTCAAAGGACTCGCAACGCCAGCCGAAACTAAGGAGGATGTCGAGAGTCAACTTGCTCTTGTCAGGGTAAGTACTAAGTTATCTTGTTCATTAATATAGCACCATACTTTTAATTAAAATTACATAATTTAAGGTTATCAATATATAATTGTTGTAAACTTTTGTACTTGTATACCGTTAAGATTTAGTTATATTTTATTTAACCAATTGCTAGTAGTGTAGCTGCTTTATACATATTATGCTTTATGCATTTTGTTTGTAGTTCAGAAGAAAAAAAATCTAGTTATTAGCAGCCTTCTGTTGATAGAAGCTGTACTGGGCACTTTGTTTCAGTAGATGGAATACTTCTGCACTAATAGCCCTGTATTAGTATCTTATATACTGGCTTAATTTCCTTTCCCCTAAATATTTTTACTGGTTTACTAACTTATATCAAGTATTATTACTTATTTCAATATTAATTTCAATATAATATTTAGAGAGACCATTTAGAATTTTTATACAATCAGTGACCAAATTTTTATCAATTTAACTATTCCTAACCTAACGCTTTGCAATAACCCAGTATTACAGCGTTGTGCTTACGTTTATTACCGCATGTGTTATCATGATTTATTTGTGGTAACCTTTTTGCAGTGGTGGTGGTTTTATAATTCCCCCAAATTCACTGTTGATATCACCAGCACGACCTTGATATGACCTTTGTCTGACCTCTAACTAACCAATCTCCTAACAGGCAAGGTCAGTAGATCTGGGATCGATCAAGACCCAGTCGTCTGCTACAGCAATGAATCTAGCTTTACGTACACATCGACGTAGCAGCTATGTAAGTGCCCTCTAGTGGTGTATGCATGCGCAACAATGCTCGGCGCAGTCACTGATGCATGCTGGGATTGCATATGGCAGGAGCTTAGGTTTAATCTGTCTGCATGGCTTACGGATTGTTTAAAATGCAAAGGTGAAAGTTCTTTGAGAAATCGAAGCTTGGACTTGTTGGTTTTCTTGTGACGAGTTGACGGCTGCTTTAGTGGAACCAAATGGCGGGACTGCATGGCTTTACATTACCCACAGTCTCCCACGCATTGGCTAGTCTCGTTGTCTGCTTCTCAGTTCAACTGGGGTTTTTGGGTTGTTTCTGGGTGTTCATCTTCCATGGCAATGACTGGCAGTTTGAGGTGACTGGGGCAGCTATTCTCTGCTTAGGGGGTTTTTCATGTTCTCTGACAAATTTTAGTGCATTGCAAATTAACTTAATTTATGGATTTCGTAACACGTTTCATAAGAAAATTAAACAAGGCAGGTTTATTGTTTTGTAAAATTGGTCATCTGTCAGAATGGATTTGATGTTGACAAAGATAACATTTGTGCATGGCATCGGTAGCATCAAAAGACAAATGTCATCCTTGTGTTAAAACTGCACCCTCACATAGTCACAGTCACATAGGTGAAACAAGCCATCTGGAGTTCACTGGTCTAGATGACAATCTTTTTGAATGTTGCTTAATTAACAAGATGACACTGCCAGCAAGTATGGCGTGTCACTGACATTACTCTCACATTTGTGTCATTGTCTACCTTTGCATGACGTTGACATTGACGTTGTTGATGCAGCAACATTGCATGTGTGACATATGTTTGCATTACAGCCGCTGTGTCTTGAAACAACCAACGTTGCAGAAGGTTTGATGGCTAGGTCTGGCAGATGTTAATCATATTCTTCTCATCCAGTCAATAATCTGGTCCCATCCACAGTTACTGGTCCAGTATTATTTCTACTAGCCAGTCTACAATAATCTCCATTTATACTGGTCCAACAACTTGCATTCTTACTGGTCTAAGCTGCAGTCATACAAGTCTAGTATGTTTTCTTGCTGATCCATTGTACATTCTTTCTGGTCCTGTTTCTGTCCGTAGTGGACCGCAGTATTTGTGTGTGCATACTGATTCAGTATACAATCTCATTGGTCTGGTATGCATTCATAGTGTTCATATGCACATTCATACTCATCCAGAATACAATCTTTCTGGTCCTATCTCCCTTCAAACTGGTCCAATCTACACTCATACTGGTCCTTTCTGCACTCATACTGGACACATCTACATTTTATGGTCCAATCTATGTTTGTACGAGTCCAGTCTACAATCTTACAGGTCCATTTTGTGCTATTAATTATATTAATATTGACAATAAACTTCTTGTTCAGCAGGACCACCTTATTGCAATCTTCTCATCTAACATTGATTTTTATCGACATTTCTGCAGGAGATCCGATCATCGATGGAACATGGGGAGATGAAACTGCGTTCGACAGACGAGCATGCCAAACGCATGCTGGCAAACACGAGTCAAGCCGGCTGTGCGCTCACGCGCGACCAACTTGAAGATTTCCATCGAGGCTACGAGAGACTGAAGTCAAGTCTGACGAATGTAAAGCAAGAGCTCGAGGTAACGTTCTCACGATGGACCGACTTTGAACAGATGTTTGATGAATTGAATGCTTGGATCAAAGATACGGAGATGCGGATGACGTCCGATGCTGAGCTGAAGACGGACATCTTGGAGAAGAAAGCACATCTGGAAAAGATGAAGGTAAGGTGTTTCTTCATACAGACTGTCAGATGTTTCGTTAAAATTTATCATAATAATTGTTTAGTTATTTGTGTTCCTGGATCAGTCATGTTACTGTGGTATTTGGAGTAAAATATTGTTACTTGCAGTTTGATGTTTATTTCTGTTGTATTATACTGATGAATCTGCTATCATGAATATAGGGTGTACATAAATATTAATGTTTCAGTTTGTTTATACGTGGCTCTAAAAGTTAATTTCATTAGATGTGCCATTAAACCAAGCATAAAAATTTTTGTGTTAACAACTTTAAGGTAGCTGGGGTGGCTGTTATATGCTTGTCTTGAATTGATTAGTTTCAGCAGAAATTTTTAAGATAGATTAACCATTTCTTCATAGATTGTAGTTGAAATACTATGTAATATACCACATTAAAAAAATTGGAGTTTTTCATTTATTTGGTTATGTTACAAGTTTTTTGAAAATTTTTGTAAATGTAAAAACACAGCTGCTAAAAATGAAGTTTAATTGTTTTGAGAAAATTCCCAAAGAAATAAATGACATACATATAAGTATGAGAGTGTAACTGATAACCCTACGGCAGATTTTGGTTTAACATAAACCAATTATGTCTGCTACACCACCGTCAATGAATTAAGCAAAAGTTGAATGACAGCCTAAAGTGGCAGTGTATTTTTGACACAAACCCTTCACCAATCGTAATTTACTGCCGTATTACGCTGCGTGCACGTAAGATGCATTCATACGCAAAATTGCAACGCCGTGAGTGTTGTAGTTTTTCTCAAACAATATTTGAAACATCATTTCCTGGTTATTATTGAAAACACAATCTCAACAAATGCTTGTTTTTGTGTTGAAATTTATGGTTTTTTTACTGGCGTTTTACGTATTGTTGATAATACATAATGTCCATTTGTAATATTGACACGTCCCCTTAATTTGCTGCCACAATAGCCCTGGATCTGTACTTGTTACGTGTTGTCGTCTACAGTATCAGGTTACACCAGCAATCTAACAAACACGTGGCAGGGCGTGTTTACAGTCATTTTGATTGGCCCATTATCCCTTGGGGTCACCAGATCACATATGCGTTGGCATTTCAGAGGCACAATAAACTACGTTAATGCTAATATTTGCTGGTTTAAGTACATGATTTTGTTACGTAGATATAATACTGATGTGTACTAGCATTACAGTAAACAGACGATGTGTTCCGCTTTCACTGCGAATGAATATAACTGGGTCGAACATCGTAGCGCATGCGAAATGAAAATGTATTAGATATAGTTTTATCATCACAAAAGAATTAGTGGACAATGTAAAAATACATGAACCATTGGGTAACAGTGACCACAATCAAATACATTTTGACATCAATGTAAAATCAGAAAGTAAAAACAAAAAAGCGTATAGGAGAAACTTCCACAAAGGTTACTATAAAGATATGAGAAAATACTTAGCAAAGCTAGATTGATTAGTGTTTAATAAGCAAACTATGTGGAGGGTTTATAAGCATACCAGAAAGGATGAAGACTACACAAATTACAAAGAGGCACTTAACCTAGCTACAACTGAAATTAGAAAATCTAAAAGAACCTTTGAAAAAAAATTGGCAGGTAATATAAAAATGACAGCAAGAGTTTCTATGCTTATGTAAGGAGTAAACAGAAAGTTCGAGATAAGGTCGGACCACTGGAAAACAACAGGGGAAACATAATTTCAGACGGGTTTCAAATGGCAGAGGTACTGAATGAGTTTCAGCTCAGTTTTTACCACAGAAGATATCAGCTCACTTCCAGTTCCATTTACTAAATTTGAGGGTAATAAAACAGAACATTTAGGGCAGTTATTTGTAACTCCTGAAATGATAGCAAAGAAAATTAAGATGAAAGATAATAAATCACCTGGAGTTGATGGGATACCACCAAAACTGCTTAAGGAAATTGGTGTGCAAATTAGTACACCACTTGCAAAATTGTTTAACTTGTCACTAGAAGAAGGAATAGTTCCATCAGAATGGAAAGAAGCAAATATTATGCCGCTATTTAAGAAGGGATCGGGGAACAAGCCAGAAAATTACAGACCAGTGAGTTTAACATCAGTTGTATGTAAATTACTCGAAACATTAATTAGAGACCACATGGTGGAATTCCTTGTAAAACATAAATTAATAAATACATCTCAACATGGGTTCCTAAAAGCAAGGTCATGTCTAACCAATCTCTTATGTTTTTTTGAAGAAATTACAAAGTGGATAGATGACAGGTCACCAGTGGATGTTGTCTACTTAGATTTTCAGAAAGCTTTCGATAAAGTGCCACATCAAAGATTGTTACTTAAACTAAAAGCCCATGGAATAGGTAATGATGTAATCAACTGGATAGAAAAGTGGCTTACACACAGAAGACAGAGAGTAATAGTAGATGGTGAGATTTCAAGCTTGAAATCGGTTTTGAGTGGGGTACCACAAGGATCAGTATTAGGCCCTATACTGTTTTTAATATATATAAATGATTTGGAAGATGACATATCTAGCAAAGTACTCAAATTTACAGATGACACAAAAGTATTCAGAAAGTTTACTAACGATACAGATAAACAAAGTTTACAGGATGATCTAGATAAATTAGTTAAATGGTCAGAAAAATGGCAAATGTTATTCAATTTTGGGAAGTGTAAATGTATACCCATAGGACATGGAAACATGGACGAAGAATTTAAAATGGGGGATGCTGTACTAGGTAGAACCACACAAGAAAAGGACTTAGGAGTAACATTTGGTGCTGACATGAAAGTTTCAGAGCAATGTGGGATTGCTGCTTCGAAAGGAAATCAAATTCTAGGGCTAATTAGGAGAACTATCATGTATAAGGAGAAACAGCTAATTGTACCCCTGTACAAAGCAATAGTTAGACCACATTTGGAATATGGAGGCCGTATCGTAAAAAGACCATAAACAAGCTAGAAAGAATACAACAAAGAGCAACTAAAATGATTCCAGAATTGAGAGACCTTAGTTACGAAAGTCGATTATTACAATGTGGTTTGACAACACTAGAGACCAGGAGACTAAGAGGAGACCAAATAGAAGTGTTTAAAATAGTGAACGGTTATGAGGATGTTGATAGGAATATGTTCTTCAAACTTAAAGAACGCAGTAGAACCAGAGGACAAAGCAGCATTAGTTAAGGAGCAGTGTAGGTTGGACATGAGAAAGTACTCTTTCTCACAGAGGGTGATAAATGAATGGAACAAACTGCCAAATGATTGTGTTAATGCTAGTAGTGTGAATATGTTTAAAAATAGAATTGACAGATATCTGATAAGGGCGGGTTACACAATGGCTTCCTTGTCCACTTGCCATCTGGAACTTGTTGTTTGGGATGGCAATCTTGTTAAATCTCTTGTTAAATGTTATAAAGAAAAAACTGAGAAAATGAACAGATGCTAACCACCTTAATCAGCTTTATTACAAGGCTTGACAAGAATTTGATTTAAATTTTATGGTTTTTTCCATGGGTACATGTTAACTTGCTTGAAACTAGCCATTTCTGGTAATTGACGATATTATATTCTGGGTTGTGATTATACTGAAATGTTGTTATTTAACTACACTACAACATTTTAGTATTAAGTTATATAATTATATTATTATTACATTTTTTAAATGTCAGTGGAAATTGGATTGATGTTGCATATACGTTTACAGATATTAAAAATAATAATTATAATAAAGTCGTATGTAACACAAACACAACTTTGTAGATGCTGCAGAAAGACGTCGATGCCCATGAGGCACAGATGCAACACCTCATCGAGAGGAGTCAACAACTGCAAAAGAGCTTCGTTGAGGACACGGCACAGGACTTGAGGCAGCGCTACGAGACGTTGCAAGCGAACATCCACAGACTCAGAGAGAGACTCGGGTCAGAAGTCACAGCACATGAGCAGTACAAGGGGGCGTATCACAAGTGTCTGGAGTGGGTGACACTGACGCGTCACCAGCTGCAGCAGCTTAGTGACACGACTGGGTCACAGGAACAGGTCAAGGTCAAGTTGGATGCGTTCAAGGTCAGAGTTGACATATGGTCACATCCATGGCTGAACCTAAGGAAGGGGAGGGACAGAGCAACGGGGCAACGGGGCAACGGGGCAAGGGAAAGTGCAGCGGCTTGGGTGCATGTCTATTAGTTTCATAAAAGTGTTGCAAGCTAGTAAATATAGTGCTATGTTTTAAGCAAGTACGGTAAGTAGCAACGTATGCCATTGTTTACACAGACATGTTTGAATACTTTATTGATCTCAACACATGGTTCTGATGCCAATCTTTATGTCTGTCTGCCTTCAGTCCTGAAAATCAAATTTTTTCACTTGCGGTTTCACTTCTGAAAAGGATGTGCGCTTCTATTATGTTGTGTGCTTCTATTGCACACTATACGGTATAGCAGTATATATATATTCTTTTTTATATCTAACTACATTAGTTGTTATGGAATTACTCTTGGCAGTTTAAACTTCTTATAATGATAACTTTGTGTTCAGGTTACCATGTTATTTCCCTTCAGACGATCAAGGAGAGTTTCCCAGAAGGAGAGGCCAAGTTCGAGGTAGTCAGCGAGCAGTGCACTCTGGTGCTACAGAACACGTCCCCAACCGGTTGTGACCGGATCCAGCAGGAGATGAAGCTACTTAAAGATGAACTGTCGAGTCTACACGAAGTTGCTGCTGAGATGATCTCGAGTCTTGAGGCGAACATGGTGGGCCTTGAAGAGTACCACACTGAGCATGCTCAGTTCACACAGTGGCTCGATGAGGTCGAGGACAAGGTAAAGGTCAATGCACAGCAGTTTGACCTTCACGCACCTGAACAGCTGGAGGCAGACCTGGAGGTATGTGTGCGTGTGTACGTGCGTGCATGCGTACGTGCGTGCTATTAGTTGCGTTGTGTTAATGTGTTAAATTTTTGTAGGTATTTTGGCAAGATAGTTTTCAGTCTGGATAAAGTCAGGTAAAAGTCAGGGAATTTAGATGTATTGTCAAATGTGAATTACGGTCTCATGGCTATGGCTATCTTTTGAACATCATAATTGTACCAAAGCTTAAAAGATCTTGTGCAAAATACAATGTTTTATGTTTAGAAATAAATTTTTAATTGAGTTAACATCTCTATTGTGGTCAGGGAAAATTAGATTTTGGTCAGGGAAATTGTTAAGTTAGTTCCGTATATGAACTCTGGAGATTGTGTTTGCAGGCTGTCCACGAAGACATCATGAGTCACAGACAGAAACTGGAGAAGTTGACCGAGAGATCGGAGTCCATTCTGCACAAGACATCTGACACGTCTGTGTCGGAGACCATCATGCAACTTGCCATCCGATACCAGGCGGCACAGGCAGCAGCAAAGGTGCGTGCTGCTTGTGATTGATTAAAACTAATTATTAAGATCTAAATTAATTTATATATTCAATTAGAACTGTTTGTAGTACCATCTTTATATATTTTTATGTGTTTGTAAGTCCAATTTTCTGTATGTCATGGTTACAGTGGTGATGTGAAATAAGAGAGTTTCTGGGTCATATATTCAGGACTTGAGTCAAGCCGTGGATGGGTTCCGATTGGACGAGAGGGCATACCGGTCAACACAGGAGAGTTGTCAGACGTGGCTCAAGTTGACCAGAGAAAGGTTGGACCAGTCCAGCAATCTGTCGGGCAGTGCTGATGTCACTGAGGCGCAACTGGACAGTGTCAAGGTAAGGGACGATCTCAGATGTGGATGAGATAAACAGTTGTTTTCGTTACAGAAACTGGATGTTTTTATGATTGAGAAAATTGTCAAGTATTTATCTACAAAACGCATTGAGTGGTTTTTGTGCTGCCATCAACTTGATTGTGGTGGAGGTAGGAATGCATTATATGCCTCACACTTGATTGTGGTGGAGGTAGGAATGCATTATATGCCTCACACTTGATTGTGGTGGAGGTAGGAATGCATTATATGCCTCACACTTGATTGTGGTGGAGGTAGGAATGCATTATATGCCTCACACTTGATTGTGGTGGAGGTAGGAATGCATTATATGCCTCACACTTGATTGTGGTGGAGGTAGGAATGCATTATATGCCTCACACTTGATTGTGGTGGAGGTAGGAATGCATTATATGCCTCACACTTGATTGTGGTGGAGGTAGGAATGCATTATATGCCTCACTACTGGCCGATAAAATAACGGTTTTCCAATCTGTCACTTAACAATGCAACAGACAGAAAACATGATTTATCTCGAAATGCACAATTTGTAGTTAAACACTTCATTTGTTCTAATGCCACCACACTTCGGTAAATATTCTATTTACTTTCAGGAGATCGTCTGTGTCTTGGACGATGGGAAACACAAACTGAACAACGCTACTGAATGTGCGCAGAAACTTTTGACCAACTTGACCCCTGAAGGCAGAGGTCAACTGGAGGCAGAAATTGCGACGTTAAAATCTGATTGGCTTAATCTGAACACGGACATTGACAACAGCTATAGTGCTTTGGAGGACCGGATGGTTCAATGGACGAAGTTCAATGAGGTTCTCGAGCAGCTCACCAGGTGGCTGGGCGAGGCGAGGCAAGACCTTGTGATGGCCTCCGAACCAAAGGTCGAACTGATGGAGAAGAAACTACAACTCGACAAGCTGAAGGTCAGTGTCCTGTCACCAGGTGGCATTGTCAAAAGCATCATTTGTCAAATCCACAAGCAGAATTTGATGCTGTACTTTTATATATTTTAATGTTTCTAATAAATCAGTGTCCTAGTGTGTCTGATTCTTCCTAATCACACTTAGTTTTTTATTTCAAAAATATGTGCTTTTTTATTTTATTATTACGTTTAAATAAAGCCTTGTCAGGAAAATAAACAAATAAACACTTGTGAAATGTAGCAAAAGCAATTTATTGTTGACCCAAAATAGTTTTTTATGACGACTTCAATAAATTAATAAAAACAATCTAATATTAAAATGTGTGATTTAAAAATGTGTTGGGCTTGTTGAACTTGAAATTAATGGAATTTAATAAAAAATTTACCCAGAGTCTGCACAAGGAGCTGGTAGCTCACTTGGAGCAGGTTGGAGCCCTAGACGAGCAGGTGGAGGAGCTGGATGGAGCAGACTCTCGGCTCCAGCAGACGGTCTTGGAGCTCCGGCACGACTACAGCCACACACAGGGCGAGATAGAGGTAGGTTAGGGAGAGGGAAGTGTTTCCTTTGGGAAGTTAGGGAATGGTGTGGGTTGGAAGAGAGAAGGGTGTTTGGGGAGAAGGAATGGTGTGGGATTGGAGAGAGAAGGGTGTAGGTTTGGAAATCTCCTTGCCACAAGGCGAACACCAAACTATTGAGCCAGGAGATTATGTATTATTTGGAATTAGAAGATAAACATAACATACAGAATTGTATAATCTTTCATAAAATGTAAATTAACATACTGTAAGCAAAACAAGCAGAAGATGCATGTGTGCAATAAATTAACTTATAATAGATTACATAAAATATTAGCATCCTTAATATCTGCAGCTTCATCTGCGAAAACTACAAAGACTCGACTTGGTTGCCGTTGGTATGTTTCATGCCAAATTGTGAACACTGAATTGTGAACAAGCATGAACATTTTTAAACACGAGTTGTTTTCAAGAAGCTTGTGTGCATACCATCCTGTCCTAACCGCCATGTAGACATCTCTGCCTTCAGGACAGTATGACAAATACCCTCCTAACTTCCATGCAAACATCTCTGCCTTCAGGACAGCATGACAACCACGCAGACGGCCTATGACAGTCAACAAGCGTACCGCGCTGCTCTACAGGAGTGTGAACGCTGGACCCTACAGGCGTCCTTCCAGCTGATGACGCACAACTCGCTAGATGTCAGCACTCGTCAGTTGACTGAAACGAACATCAAAACACATGAGGTAGTTAACTGCGATGTCTCATTTGTCTGTCTCGTTACAGAACTTTGGTTTAATACTACTGTAGAAAAATGTGAACTTATCAAGTGAATAGAGAGTCAGTAGTGGTCTGTTCCTATATTTCAATTGCAGTTCCTGTATTTTCATCAAATTTCTTGTTTTTTTCTGTTAATTGCGAGACTTGGAGGCGTCTTACGATACATTGCTACAAAATATGTTATGCGTTAGAAAGCTACATGTAAATGTCCATCCAACACCTTGTCCTGAGGACACTTAATCCCTGATTATTTTGTACAATTTCGCGCTCACAAACTGACATGTATGTCAAACATTTCTTTCTGTGTCGTGTCACAGACTCTGCTGACGGATATCAAAGCTTACAGGATCCAGTTGGAACAAGTGAGAGAGCTTGGTCAACAACTCATAGTGACCAGTGGTCACCTCCCACAGCTGGTGCAGCAAACCGAATCTCAACTGACCAACATGGACGACAGTTACATGTCACTGACCTCTACGGCTGCTCAGATCAAGGTCAGTGTCGGGTCACTGTTCAATTCACTTGTTGTTTCTGTGTGGCGTTGTTTCCTTTGTAGCGCCCCAGAGTGGTGATTTTTGACCACGCTTCATAAGGATGGTGATTTCTGACGACACTTCATAAGGGTGGTGATTTCTGACGACACTTCATAAGGGTGGTGATTTCTGACGACACTTCATAAGGGTGGTGATTTCTGACCACACTTCATAAGGGTGGTGATTTCTGACCACACTTCATAAAGGTGGTGATTTCTGACGACACTTCATAAGGGTGGTGATTTCTGACGACACTTCATAAGGGTAGTGATTTCTGACGACACTTCATAAGGGTGGTGATTTCTGACGACACTTCATAAGGGTGGTGATTTCTGACGACACTTCATAAGGGTGGTGATTTCTGACGACACTTCATAAGGGTAGTGATTTCTGACCACACTTCATAAGGGTGGTGATTTCTGACCACACTTCATAAGGGTGATTTCTGACCACACTTCATAAGGGTGGTCATTTATGACCACACTTCATAAAGGTGATTTCTGACCACACTTCATAAGGGTGGTCATTTCTGACCACACTTCATACGGGTGGTCATTTCTGACCACACTTCATAAAGGTGGTCATTTCTGACCACACTTCATAAGGGTGGTCATATCAAGCACATGTAGGCTTATGACAGTGCCACCTGGCGAGTACGGAGTTGCCATAGTTGCACACGGGTCGATGTAGTTCAGTTTAATGTAGGGGGAGGGCTGAGGTTAATGTAGGGGGAGGGCTGAGGTTAATGTATGGGGTCAGCACTGAAGTTGATGTAGGGGAAGGCTGAGGTTAATGTAGGGGAAGGCTGAGGTTAATGTGGGGGGGGACGGCTGAGGTTAATGTAGAAGAGAGGTTTATGTAGGGGGGACGGCTGAGGTTAATGTAGGGGAGGGCTGAGGTTAATGTAGGGGGGACGGCTGAGGTTAATGTAGGGGAGAGGTTTAAGTAGGGGGGACGGCTGAGGTTAATGTAGGGGGAGCGCTGAGGTTAATGTAGGGGGGGGGGCTGAGGTTAAATTATATTGATTTCATATGGTGTCATATATTGATGTTTTGAGATGGTGACTCAGTTAATTATTGTTAAGACATGATGTTGCAATATATAATGCAATACCACCACTGTAATGTTATTCCCTGTAGAGATGACTTGATACACTTACCTTCATTGTTGGAATTATGCTAACCTTGCAGGAACGACTGGGAGATGTTCTCACCAGATGGCAGCAGTATGAAGCGCTGATCGATGAATGCGACTCATATATTCGGAGCGAGGTGAATCCGTGGCTAGAGCAGTCACATGAGGACACGGCTGCAGATAGTCTCGATGGCACTCATCTGCAGCAGGCTACTGCCAAGGTATGTGTAGTCAGCTTCAGTCGTGGAACGTTTGACGAGAGCAACTGTCTGAGCCTTTCTCCAGCCATCTTTCCTTCTCACCCTCTAACCCTTTCCTCTTTCTGTCATTTTCACTGTCTGTCCATCTCTCTCTCACACACAGATGCACGCATGCACGCACGCACGCACACACGCACGCACGCACACACACACACACACAAATACATACCCACACATTCATTCATAAGCATGCAGTAGCTTCTGTGAAGCATTGTTTCTCACGCATGCATGAGTATTTATACACTTGTTATCAAACCAGTGAAAATCATCACACCCAGTTATGTTTTTAGGTGGAACATTATTTCAACATACACAAAATGCATGAAATCGTGCCATGTTCACCCATTGGATAACCAGAAGACTAAATTATGACTACATAGACTAAAATAACAAATAAAACCATTGCTAAATTCACAAAGAATCAAAACAAAATTTACAAATACTTATAAGATTTACTCAAGATCATTTCCTAACCAATCTGCAAATTTTTCGAGGATCCATTTTCAACAAATGTCCTATTTTATTTCAGGACATTCTGGACAAGCTGTGCACCTACAGACAAAACATTGCGACTGCCAGGCACAAGTGCGAGAACTCCGCAGGCCTTGATTCGACTGACCAATCAGATGGCACCACCACAGCAAGGCTCGGTTCTCGAGCAGCCGAAGTGGACGGGAGTCTGTGTGACGCGATCGCGTCGGTGGAGGCGCGACTGAACAAGGTCTGGGAGAACGTGGTTCAGTGGGAGTCAATGGATAAGTTGAAGGGGAAGATGGAGAAGTGGTTGGGAGACAAGGAGGCAGAGGTGGGAAAGCTGGGGAAGAGACCCGCCAAGCTACACGTGGAGGCGGCCGAACTCGAGATCTCTCACCTTCAGGTAGGGTGCAGGGGTTTTGTTTTTTCAGGTGACTGTAGACAGCACCCATATAGTTAGTTGTTTGTTTTGCAAAATTAAGGTTAAAGAGTAACGTGTTAAGCCTGGAATTGATTTACAAAATGGTGAGATCATGTAGTCTGCATGTGAAAAATAAGAGCAGCAATGACACGTGACACACCAGTGACAAATAGTGACACAGCAGTGACATATAATGACATCCAACATGGCATCCCACGTTTATTTCTCCTTTCTGTCTTGCAGGAACTCCTGACGTCCATCGAGAACCGAGAACCAGCAATTGAAAAGATCAGCATCGGCTACACCCGCCTGTCACCAGATGGCGCCAGTGTGTCCGTCCGCGAGGTGGAGCCACTGAGGCAGCGATGGGAGGCGCTCGTGTTGCAGCTGACCGATCATGTGGAGTCGCGCCGAATGTTGCTGATCAAGCTGAGGAATTACCATGATCAACACACCCAGGTTGACCGTGGACTGGACGCACTCCTTGATGATGTCCAGGAGATAGAGACGGCAAACAACGTTCCGCTGCGAGACCGCATCGTCCAGCTGGAGGTACGTGCCTTGGGTCAATGTGTGTGTGTGTCCGTGTGTGCTAAAACTCCTGCCTCATCATTTAGCCCATTCTGAATCAGGTTTGTTGACATTCAAATTAATAGTGCGTGAATATTTATAAATAATATGTGCCGTCGATTTTGACGATTTCGTCAAAACATTTGTACAAATGAGCTAGTGTGTCAATACAAGATAGTTTGATTTCGTGTGAAAATTTAAGGTAGCTGGAGTGGCTATTCTATGCTTTTTTATTTTAGTAGTTCCAGTAAAAGTTTTTAAGATAAACCAACCATTTTTTCACAAATTGTAGTTGAAATACTAACTAATACTCCAGATTAATAAATCTGATATTTGCTGGTTTAAGAGCATGATTTAGTTAGGTAGATATAATACTGATGTGTACTGGAATCACCATATCCTGTGTCATCACCCAGAAAGTGTCCCCCATATCCTGTGTCATCACACCAAGAAAGTGTCCCCCATATCCTGTGTCATCACCCAGAAAGTGTCCCCCATATCCTGTATCATCACACCAAGAAAGTGTCCCCCATATCCTGTATCATCACCCAGAAAGTGTCCCCCATATTCTGTATCATCACCCTCAAAGTGTCCCCCATGTCCTGTATCATCACCCAGAAAGTGTCCCCCATATCCTGTATCATCACACCAAGAAAGTGTCCCCCATATCCTGTATCATCACCCAGAAAGTGTCCCCCATATTCTGTATCATCACCCTCAAAGTGTCCCCCATGTCCTGTATCATCACCCAGAAAGTGTCCACCATATCCTGTATCATCACCCACAAAGTGTCCCCCATATCCTGTGTCATCACCCAGAAAGTGTCCCCCATATCCTGTATCATCACACCAAGAAAGTGTCCCCCATATCCTGTATCATCACCCAGAAAGTGTCCCCCATATTCTGTATCATCACCCTCAAAGTGTCCCCCATGTCCTGTATCATCACCCAGAAAGTGTCCACCATATCCTGTATCATCACCCACAAAGTGTCCTCCATATCCTGTATCATCACCCTCAAAGTGTACCCTATATCCTGTATCATCACCCAGAAAGTGTACCCCATATCCTGTATCATCCCCCACAAAGTATCCTCCATATCCTGCAACAAAATAAAACTATTTTAAAATAAAAATTGCCAATGCTACTTACAGTTACATGAATTTATTTTCATTTGCAATTCTTTCCTGGGCTGTAGATAGCTGCTTTACCAGTCCGTTTCTCTCTGTACAGTCTGCCAGTCTTCCAAATGTGAAGTCAGTTCATTGATATACAGATATTTCATTGTGATAGGCACTATGCGTTTCAAGCCACAAAAATACTCATAATCTGTGTCATTTGGCTATTTAACATTTAGCATGTAGTTCCTAGTTCATCCTTTAATTTTTCTACTGACTAAATGATCAAACCTTATATTGACAGTCAACACAACGTGGCCATTTTATGATGAGAAAACGAGAAATTGGTTATTGAGTTTGTGTTATTTTCACTTTTCGTTGTAAAAACTTTTTGAACACACATGCAGATTGAAAATATTATTTCTGGTGCAAGAGAATGCATCAGTTGCAGTGATTTATTTAATTTTTAAATATTATGTTGTTATACAAGTGAAGCTAGTGTCAGTTTATGCCCTTGACAATGTTGCATCATGAAACTTTGTTAATTTATCCATAATTGTCATATCTTCAAACGTCATCTGGACATCACTGTATCACCTTTGACCTGACCTTGTTAGCTGTGCTTTACCTACCTGTAGGTGGCGCCAATTGCTAAGCTTCGTGTTTCAAAGCTCTAGATGCCAAGTCTTGCATGTTGATAGTAACAAGCTTCTGTAGACGAAAGTGTTTCATGCGAGATGCTTGTTGCACTTTATAAGCTTCTGCCTTTGTACTCTATACAACTTTACTTCAATAAGTACGTTTTAGTTTTCAACAGCAACAGTATTTTTAACATTCTGTTAATATCTTGATGGCAAACCATCTTAATTACTTTTATGCTAATAATAAAGGATAAAATTAAATAGAAATAATGAAAAAATTGACCACTCCTAAGACTAATATTTACCATCAGCAAAGTAGTAAAGTAATATTGCTACATAACATGCAATTTCAGTCAAGAAATCCATACTATGTGCATCAGGTAGAATTCATGCACGCATTTTAGTGAGACAAATTAATTTCTCTGGCAACACCAATATTGAGACCTGGTCAAATATCCATCATAACAGGCTGTGTAAAGTTTACATTGTGGTTCTCCCGGAGTGAACTTGCTGGGGCAATATATCAACAGTGATTTGGCTGCTGCGTTGGTAAACAGCAGCACTGATCAAACTTACAGAGTACACAGCTGTTACAAAGTAATACAAAGGTATGCTCGTTAATCCAAACATCAAAGAGTCTCTGTTAAGCTCACCTGCAGCAGTAGAACAAACAAGGCCTCATTATTCACACAGTTTCCGTCATAATTGATAGGGGCTAGAGAAAAGCTGGAGAGAAATTTATTTTCACTAGCAGGAGAAAGACAGGATTTCCCCCAAAAAAATGTAGATATTGCAAGTGAAGTCGGGGTGGCGGGGGGTGGAATTGTGTGTGTACACTGACTTAGTATTAATCATAACAAATGTTTATTTAAATTTTGCTACAGTGAAAACATAATTGTAAGCAAAAAGGAAGCTTAGATTGCACTGCAGATGTTGAGATTTCATTGAAGATAAATTAAACATTTTGTTTAATTAAATATTTTTTCAGGAAAATTAATTGAATTTTAATTAAACATAATATGTGTAATGTCATCAGTTGTTAGACTAAAGTTTAATAGTATTGGCATGCTGCTTTTAGACCGCTTTCTTGTAACAGTTGAAGTTTATGTGTTCATAGCATATTGCCTTAACTAGTTTCTGCTTTGAAATATATCAATTCTTTGCCAACAAATATACAAATAATGATGCAGCCTTTGAAAACTAAATACTGTTTTTTTCTGTTGTTTGTCTATGGTACATACACTACTGTTATTTAGCACTTCTTAATTTGTCTTGTTTCCTGTTGTATGTTTAACCAGTGTTCCAGGAGCAAATTATACAACCATTTTGTTCACAAACATGTAATATACCATAGCATTATTGTCATAAACATCATGACTGTTTTTAATGGAACTGGAAAATAAACAAACTTATGTAATAAATAATGACAGTTTATAGGTTTTCAGACAGATTTTTAAGTACTAGAAAAATCATGTTGTTGCATTCCATGTGTAAGACTGATCACGTTAGAAGGATTTTTTTAAAGAAGAAAAATCATGCTGTTACATGTCACCTGTTTAAAACGGTACAGTGAAACGTGTTTTGTGTGTTCAACTTTGCCAACAGTCAAATGGGAGCATGGTGTGTTTGTGCGAAACTTGGCATGCTAGTTAGTTCTTTCTGCAATGTGTAGGTGGCGTGGTGGTCTTCTAGTGTCTTGTTGTAGGTTTTATGAATGTGTGTGTTCTTCTAGGCCTAGGTGCAATGTTGGTTCGTTTCTTTGATCTTTTCAGGTCTTTGTAGATGAAATAATGTGTGTTATTAGTAATGGAATAAAAAGAACCAATCTGACTTTGCCAAACATTTCTTTCAACTGGTGTTGAAAAGGTTCTGGGTCACATTTTGATATTGCCAGTGATACAAGTGCTATTAATGACTTATATTGTTGTTGTGGTGGTGGTGGTGTTTGTGGTGGTGGTGTTTGTGGTGGTGGTGGTGTTTGTGGTGGTGGTGTTTGTGGTGGTGGTGGTGGTTACAGTAGTGGTCATGGTTGATGCTATCTTTACAATAATGGAATTTTAAATACAAAGTTGTTGAAATATTTTATTATACATGTGTGTACACAATAAAATATTTGGATGACTTTGTTTAATATATATATTGAAATATTTTTTTATATGTATAATATATATAGATAATAAAATATTTCAACGACTTTATATACATATATATGCACACAATTACTTATGCAATCATACCTTGAAACCATACTATCTTCTTGGTGACTTTATATAAGAAATAAACCTTATATACATATATTGATTTATTGTAATAAACAATTAATAAAATACTTCTACTACCATTATATAATAGCACAAGACAATTAGTGCAATTGCAGATATTCCCCAGTTTGCTGTATACACACACAAACAACTGTACCGAGCTGCCCTAGGATTATGAGAAATCCGCACAAAGCAGACATTACTATGTCTCTGCACACACCTGTGGATGTGGCTAACAAATGGCAGCAGTCCATGTCAGTTGTGGCATTATGTCTAGACCAGCAACTCAGACAGGCCCAGACATAACTTCCCTCCAACCATAGCCGAGTCAATACACTGCATGGCCACACACAGAGTAAACACCAGCCACTCTCTGGCAGCCCCTCAGACAGCCAGTTTGTTTCCTTCATTTTCCTGCTGGGAACTAGTTTTTCCACCAGACAGGATCACGCCCTGAGAGGTGTCGGACTGTGAACCGCGTTCGCAAACTTTGTAGACTTTTGTTGGCCCCGTTCACACAGCACGCTAGCACCAGCAGCAGGTGGGTTGCATTTTTGTTTTCTATTTTAATTTGGTAAAGTTGTTGATATTTGAGATTATTGTTGAATTGACAATTTAATGTAAAAATGCAAGATGTAGTGATTCTATTTTTTTAAAGGTAAATATTGCTATGCGTAAGATATTAAGTTTTCATACAGTAAAACTGAAGTGTGGTAGACAACATTTGGACAAAGTTGTTTTTGACTAGCAAGTATGAAAAAGGTTACTAATCCCAATTATTCCCTGGGTAAATGTTATTGGTTATTGGTACTTCAAAAACATTTTTATTATAAACAGTTGTCTATCGTGTCAGTTTTACTGTATTCAAATTTGATAAATATTACTGAAATGTTTTAGTAAATTCATTCTTATATCTCAGCAGAATATTCTAGGTGTGAACTTATTTTGCAATGGACATGTTTGTGTGTGGAAGCCAAATTAAATGTTGTCAGAACTTTAAAAATATGGTCATCATAGACAATTATTAAATTATTATTAAATTAGTGGTATGTTGCTCAATATGAATATATTGTTATGTCTATGCAGAGTTTGGGTTTGAACCAAATTCTGCCACACCTTCAAAAAAATACCCATTATACGAAATGTACTTGTTAAGGACATGAACTTGTTAAGGACTTGTTTACGGGTAGAACCAAATCCTGTTGCATCTACAAAAATGAACCATTTATAGACAGTTCATCTAAGCATTATGTACTTGATGAGAACTTGCTTTGCCATGGAGACAGTTGTGGGTGCAACCATTTAATCTGTGGCGCGTGGCCAGGGTCACACAGAGAAACATTGGCTTTATGTAGTAATAGAATTAGGACGCCTTCATGAGACAGATTAGATCTGCAGGTAGACTGTGCAGTGAACCAGTGTAAATTGACCCGGCATATTGGCCGACCTGTTGAAACTTGACTTCACAGTGTGGTGCCTCCTCAGAACTGTGCTGCTTCTTGAAACATGGTCGTCCACGGGCGATCGTAACTAATCTATGTTGGGTTGTATGAGAAATAATGCACCAGATTAATGTGAGTAGCGGTAGTACTAGATTTGACTAGCAGGGATTTGTGTATTCAGTGCACTAACGATGTCATGCAGGGGCACTATAACAAGCACTGACACTTCCATTGAGCACCACTAACACTGTTGTGCCTGTGTACACCTCCATGCTCTCTATGTCAGTTCGTGCTTTTTGTGTTTGTGTGAATGGATTCTCTTGTGTTAGTAAATGCCCTGGTGGTCGATGGAATCTGTGGCTCATTTGACTGTTGGTGGTTGCCATAGTAACAGACTCACACAAGCAGCCAGCTTTGTTTTACAATGTTAATTATAGGGTTATATAACTACTAATAATGAATGATAAGGTCGATTGAGCTGGTAAATGCTACATTCAGATTCTAATAGCCAGTGCTTCAAGGCAACGATAATTATTGTAGCAAGATGCTTTCGCAGACAATTACTAACCCACAGTGTCGCCTTCCAACAAAATACAGCCTGTATGCTGTGTTTTGCCGGAAATCTGCCTTGCATCAAAAGTATTTGAATCAAAAAGACCACTGTAAGTTTGCTATATATTTGTATGTTCTTTATCACGATTTTTCCATTTGAAACAAATATGTACAAAAACAGGAAATGCCTGTATGCTTTCCAAAACTCCTATTGCATACAGGAAATCAATATGTGGCAGGTCTGAACTCGTGTACGGTGTAGTATTAATGGTTCTTCTAACATTTCCCCAGCCGAATTACTAATTCAGCAAAGCTCCTCCATTGGGTGACACCTTCACATAACTGTCTAAATGAAAGCTAATTGGATCTAACACCTGTAATCTACACTGTACCCAGTGGTGCCCCCAGTAGATAATTGCCCAGCATGTTGCTTTAATTTAAATACATGTCAACCATGATGTTTTGATGTGATCTTTCAGCTGTTTATTTATGCACGCCTTTTGTGTTTGCTCTGTTGACATATTTTGTTGTGCATTTTATAAAATAAATTACGCATATTACAGTGAACATATTTTATTATATAACTATTTTTTTATTGTACAACTATTTTATTTTAAACATGCATCAAGCAAGCTCTGTAAAACCTATCTTTAATAAACTGAAAAGACAAACAAACTCAATAAAACCTATATTTAGTAAACAGAAAAGGCAAACAAGTTCAATAAAACTTATATTTAATAAACAGAAAAGACAAACGAGCTAAATAAAACCTACATTTTAGGAAAAGCACATTTGCATAGTGCAATAATAAATATTGTACCATAAAGTGCAGGCAAAATACCATAGTAAAATTCCAATTAGGGTACTACACGTACTGTGAAGGTCTGGTTACTAATAAAAACAGTTGATTATTCCCACATGTGGCCTACACATGGCGAGAGATTAAATGCTGCCTTCACCACTAATAATAACACTTTATTTTTGCAAGCCTTCCACTATTCTTAGGCAAAATCTGAAAACATTCACTGCTAACGAAAAGAAAATTTGCACGGCTCCTTTAGTTTGATCAATTATTACAAATCGGTAGGGTGTGTTGAGGTTTTTAGGCGTAACCTTACTCAAATGAAATTATTTATTGTAACTCTTTACAACAAGTACAATTAAACGTAATTGTTAAAAAAACCACGAAGTGAACAGTGAAGGAAGACTGTAATGTAGAATGTCGTACTCCCTAATAGTGAATGTGTATGTATGATAATTGGGTCTTCATGGAAGTATCTGGTGGGGCGTGGGCAAAAACCTACATGCAATAGAACCCTCTACATAAGCCACCTAAGTCATTACAGAGGCTGGTCAAATTTACAGATGTGCAAGTCTGGCAAAAATAGACTAGATTGGATGGGGGTGCCTGTTTCTAAGGGGTAGCTACTTTATTATTCTGGAGTTTTTTTTACAAACCCTTCACAAATAAATTGACAGTCACCCACCTTAAAGTATTTGGCAGCAATAAAAAATCATGATAACATTTTATGTCATTGTATCTCATACGTCATGAAGTCGGTTATCAGGTTTTCATTCATGAATGTTCAGCAGGTTGCATTCATGTATATTCATTTGTGTTTTTTAGTTTGAGGAGCTACCATTGAGTGACAGCTGCACACAGACTCGCCTGAGTGTGCTGAGAGACTCGGATGATGTAACACAAGACAAACGTCACTCCACTACCTTCAGCGGCATACCACGACCTGTGAGGCTACTACCAAGTACATCCAGCCAATCACGCGACAGTCGCAGCAGTCGAATCCCCCGGGCGGTAGCTACTGGAACCAGACCAGACTCCAATGCTCTGAGTTCAACGACTCCACGTCGCAGGTTACCACAGCCAGGTGGCAGCACAGGATTACCGACACGTAGCCGAAGTGTGTTGCCAAAAAATGGTACACCAGGTGGAAGCACCTCAGGATATCCGAAGTTTGTTGGCCCTCGATCTGTTCATTCGGCGTCCCCGTTAGACCGACCACTCGGTCCTCAGAGGCGCCCTCAAGGGGACCGTGGCTGCGAATGTGCTTCTACCGTCGAGAGTGACATAGAGTCAGGGTATGGTGACACGCTGCCAGCGACAAGCACTGAACTGATTGCCATTAGTGACGAAGTGACACCAGCTGACATTGATGCTGAAGACATCAGTGGCCAGCCTGTGCAGTTGGTGGTGTTAGACGAGAGTGTCAGTTCACATGGAGATGTGTTAGCGGCCATGCTAGAAGCCGACCTTTCCATGCAGGAAATGATGTCTTCTGGCGATACTGATGTTTGCCGTCACAGTGACATGTCACCGGTGCGTGTCATGGTAACACGTAACAACAGTTTACCAGACGATGACAGTCCGCTGACGGACTCGGCGAAACGGGCACTGCGAAAAACCCCGCTACGTCAATCATCACCAGTGACGCGTCGATTGCCCCCAGAGCATTCACTGAAACGTGTCAACATCAGCGTCGATGACAGGACATATGACGGGTCTAGTGTTGGTCACTTACATCGGTCTGACACGATGTGGATGTCAGATGATGTCGGGAACGTTTCCAGCGGGACGGTTCGGAGACAGGTGGAAGTGGTCCAACATGACGTCACTCAGAGCACCCATGTCTTGCAACCCAACACACGGCTCTTCTCAGATGATGACGACGATGACACCATGTCATGGCCATCAGGGATGACAGAACCCGATCCAGAGGCAACATTTGTGTCGAGCAAGACCTGGGGCACGCAGACGCCACGTCACCGCACGACACAGACCCCAGAAGATGCTCAGACGCAGACGCCGCGTGACCGACGCCGTAAACTTCCGTCACTCCCTGGACAGTCGTCTCGATCTTCACTGGATCTTGGTGATCTTGCATCGGACGACGCTAGTGTCATGTCAGGTGACAGCAATGACTCGTCCCGCATGCAGATTGACACACAGGCAGGTAGCGCCACTGGACGAATGAGTGCAAGGCAAACGGTGAAACGAAGGAAGCTGCCAGGGTTTCAGTCAGAACCACCGAACCGTAATGATGAACCAGTGAGGCATGACACTGATCATACCAGCAGCGCACTGATGCACACTATGCACTATGCTCAGACCGATTCTCCAAGAAGTTGCACAAATAACTCACCATTGCTAAGGACAACCAAAGAGCGAACTGCACAGCCAGCATATTTGAAGGACTACCAAGAATATATCGAGTCATTTGATGGTACGACAACTGAGCCGTTCGCATCAGACAGTTGCCATGGTGACACGCTTGGGAACGGCCATAAAATGGCTGCCACCTCGATGAAACAAAACAAACGCCCTGAAAGTAGTAATCGTGTACTGGAATCTGTGATGCGAAGTCACGTCATCGGTAGTGAAGTTAGCAGCAATCCCAACATTTCCAAGGTGACTAGAGGTCAGAGGTCAACTAGTGGTGAACGGAGGGTACCACCCTCATCTACCAGGAGGGTGCAAAGTGCCAGGGCTGGGACTCGGCGACCTCCCCAAAATTCGGAACTTCGGGTGCAGGCAGGAAGGGAACGTTCCCTGACATGGCACAGCAAGGAGCACATCCGTAATGGCATTTCACATGATGACCCAGCTCAAATGGTGAGCACTACTGCAGCGACCCAGACAAGGAATGCATGTTCTGACGGTAGTCACAGGACGGCACGCAGAATAGTGAAGACGCAAGACTTCAGCCAACAGACCCCATGTCACCACGCGACACAGACGCCGCTGAAACTACGTTTCTGTGTCGACGGCGTGTCAGTCCCTCGTGGCACGACATCATTAGGTGACACATTTGTCATTGATCCCAATGACAGCCTATCATCACATGTCATACAGCCATGGCAGTTGATTGGTCGGGACGACTTGGACATCCATTCGTCGAGAGACTTTGCAACGCAGACTTTTGGTCAGTCGTATCAGCAGTCACATTCTCACATAGAGACTCAAACAAATGAGTTGGGACTCGTTACGTCAGTGCCTCGTTACTCGCACATATTGGATGACTCCACACAGACAACAACAAACGAGCAGACTCAGACTCGAGTAGAAACGGTGGAGCCGCAGCCTCATGTTGACATTCCCCCGATAAAGATCACGCGCTCGTCGGTCCACGAGGAGCCGACGCGAGACGTTGAAACGCAGAGAGACATTTTCGACTTGTCCAAGGCGAAAAAGGGAAAAAAGAAGCGGGAACATCGTAGACACGACACTACCGATGCTGTGTCCCAGAGTGCAACAGTGCAGTCGAACATGACGAAGATGGACATTTTGAAGTTCATGCTTAAGCAAGTACGTGACCTGAAGAGTCAGATTAATCCGGCGGAGAACGGAAAGGAGGAGACGAAAAAAAAACACAAGTCGAAAGGGAAACATAAGCATAGGCACAAGAGCGATGTTTCCGATAGCGTCGTTGACTCATTTGATGGTGAGCGCGAGAAACTGTACACAAAACGTCGCCTTGAGTTGATGTATAAGAAGCCAGATGAGGTCGTTGCCATGGTTTCCGACCCCGAGTCGCGGCATCATCATCGGCGGCGACACAGCATCGATAGTTACTTGAGTGAGAGGTTAGACAGGGATAGAAGGGACTACGACGAGTTGCGCAGTCGCTATATCCCACGGTCCCGAGTCGGTTATCCCCAGGGAAGACGGGAACTCAGTTCTTCCCCCTTGAGACACGGAGTTCCTCCTTTGATGTCCCATGGGAGGCTGTACGACCGGCCCGCTTACAAACCCATGTATCCGGGGGTTGGGGTGTCTCCCAGCAGGAAGTACCAACCCCAACCCCAGTTCCGTACAATGTACCCACCTCCTGCACCTTTGCCTGCGCCGCTCACCCCACGCGTGCCCAGAATGACGCCCGTGGTGCCACCACCGCCGGCACCACCACAGTATGCAGTGCCCACCACTGCTGGAGCCACACAGCTTCAGCTAGGCCAGGGAGCTTTCCGACCAATTAGTGACACAGAAGCCCAGCAGATGGGGACACCCATGCAACAGAATGCGTCGATCGTGTTCATTCCAAACACCCAACAGCAGCCACAAGGTGGCGCTGCTGTTGTGCAGTCACCGTATATCGTGATTGCCAGTCCATATCGCTACGACAGTGTAAGTGATAGCCCCCAGGATGGGAAAGAGAACGCCCACAGGGCAGTTAAGAAGCGGGACCACAAACCACGCCCTTCCTCGGCAAGACTGGTCGAAACCGCCCAACTCGACTCATCCATCCTGAAGGCTACGAGAGCGGCTAATGAAATGAAGGAACTCACTCGAAGACTCAAGCATAAGTGATAATAGTGCACCCTCCCATTTGAGCATTCATTGAATGGAACATTTATTCATATTTTTTGTCACCAGAACTAATGATGACATACACCGTGATAACACAACATTTGAAGTACGCATGAACAATGTTTTGGGGATGTGATGTCGATAGGTTTAGTAGAAAGATATCTTCTGTGATCAGGCAGAATTTGCAGCGGACAATATTTACACTAGCAACACCGGGAACAACGTATCAATGCCCAGATCTGTGCCCAGAGACTCTGCTAGTGAAGCTGCTTCTGTCGGGGATATCTGTGTATGTCACACCATGTGACACGCTGGTAGATCATCAAACGATCTCCAAGCTTATGGAAGATCACATGATCTCCAAGCTCATGGCAGATCATCACACAATCTCCAAGCTAGTGTGATATCACAACACGATTTCCAAGATCGTGAGAGATCATCACACGATCTCCCAGGAAAACACAGGCTGCTTCCCAGGATCCATCCAGGAGAAGGTTGGGAACAACCCACGATTGCTCCAATCAAAATATTCGTTTCAGTTCTGAGGATGGAAAGATGGAGACAAAGATGCAGTGTTATGTGTATCATTATGAGGCCAACATTTAAGACGGGGTG
The DNA here is from genome assembly GCA_963662155.1 of Lamellibrachia columna. Lineage (NCBI taxonomy): Eukaryota > Metazoa > Annelida > Polychaeta > Sabellida > Siboglinidae > Lamellibrachia > Lamellibrachia columna. Next base: position 45,284,191 of record OY759262.1, on the reverse strand, counting down.
ACTGGATATTTGTCATTAGGCGTTCTCATAGTCAGTAATGGTGGAATCTGTGTTTTAGGTGGCATATAAACAAAGTTCTTGCCAGAAATTGCTCCTGAGACCAATGTCTTGCCATTGGGGTAGTTCAAAACGCTATTGTGATGGTGAAATCTGTTTATTAGGCTGTCAGTATTTGTAGCATGAAAGTCAGCTAGCTGTGATGTATCAACCAATCGGTTTTGTTTTGACATGTCTCCACGGCATGTCAAGAAGCCGTCTATCGTGTATGTGTTTACTAGCTTTACGTTATTTAATCTAATTTAAGTTGTTGCTGAATCTCTTCAGTATCTTTACATCTGTTTAGATGCGAAACCCTTAACTGTGATAAGTCGTTAGTTTTCCGTATGCAGAATGTTGTGATTTATTTGTTATTGATGTGAGGATTTGAAGGTCATGTAGTGCAGGTTGGATTTTACAACCATGTTATATTTATTTAAGGATTCGCATTCCATGGACAACTTTGTGATTCGGTAAATATGTCCATTCTAGAAAGGTGTCCGTGGTGGACAGGTGTCATCTGTTTTTGACCAGTGTATGTTATAGACAGGCATCCATTGTGGACAAATGTTCATTATACAGGCTTCATTAAGGATGGGTATGTCAAAAAATGGTTATGTCCATTATAAACAATTGTCTATAATGGCACGGTGTCATTTTGGGCAGGTTTTTCCTGTGAGTGTAATCTTCTTTGGGTGCATGTATTAGCGAGTACATCATTCTAAATCATCGCATTCATTCACCGTGGCTTACTTTATGAGTAAGGTACCACGGATACTTTACATTACTGAGAAATGCAGATAACGATTATACTTTATCGAGTCCGTCCAAGTAGTAATGATAGACTGCATTCCAACTTCTGGTTGATTTAATAACTGCTGTTTATGCAGCTCGTTGGTGTGTGTTTGATAATATGTTTTAATATCAAACTGTTTAATGTTAGATGTATTTAGTATTTATGGGCTTGTATTGGTTCTTTTGTGCAGTGCTCTTTTGTGTGTTTTATTTATGGCTGTACACAGCTGCATTCCGTGGGATAAAGACTTATATTATCAATGGCCCACTACAGCTGCATAGATCATTTCTTTAGTTCTAGACTTATTTATTAATTGGGCCATATAACTACCCTATTTGACTCTTTCTTCTGTCCACCATTTATCATATATCATTGCCCTGCTTGTGAATTGTCAGACTTATTTTATTTACTCAAAGACTTATTTATAAATTTGGTCATTTAAATACAATATTAGTGACCTTCCTGGGAATTGCAACGCTTATTTATTCAAAGACTTATTTATAAATGTAGTTATAAATATAATATTAGTGACCTACCTGGGAACTCTAAGGCTTATTTACTCAGACTTATTTTAAAATGTGGTCATATATATATATTATATATATATAATATATATATATGACCACATTTTAAAATAAGTCTGAGTAAATAAGCCTTAGAATTATATATATATATATAAAATATATATATATTATATATATATATATAATAATATATATGACCACATTTTAAAATATCATTGACCTACATCATGAATTGTAAGACTTATTTAATTAAAGACTTATTTGAAGATGTCATATATAAGTGGCCCACCTGTAAATATTTTCGTGACTGCTCGGCCAGCTACATCGTATAAGCATCAACGCTTTGTCCCTTGATATCTACAGTAAATGGTACGCAAACCCCTGCTCAATGAAGAAGACTACTTTTATAAAAGACATTTTATTTTGCTTTCTAAAAGGTGCAGTATATTAATTAATGCAAGCCATATCAAATGAGCCATCATTAATCTCAACAGCTGACAACGTTGTTTTAGTTATGTTTACTGAATGTCACCATTAATTACAAATTGTAAAGCACTGATACAGTTTCTTCAACATTAATTATGTTGTGGTATAATTCTACAGTGTTGTTTGGTTACAAAATAGATATGTAAATGGAAGTAAAAGAATAAGTAAATAAATTATGCTATAGGGATCTTTTTAATGTACAGGACGTTTATTTCACCTCAGGTGCAACTTAACCAAAGATTTCTTACTCATCAATTAGCATGATTTGTATAGCTGTATTAAACAAATAATTACTACCAGGTATATTTTAGATAGTGACATTAAGTCCAGTTCACATATGTGTGCGAGAGTTAGTGGTTTGCATTTTGAAAGACAATACTAACTGGGTTTTGGGTTTTTTAAATGTATTTAAAATAACTACTGTTTAGAATGACAGCTTCAAAATATATTGTTATTTATAAAAGAAACCTATTTTTGCTGACATGTTAATATTGCTTCCAGGCTTGACAGTGGGTTTTTTTGGCCGAACTTGTCCACATATCCTAATAAAATAATAAAGTAATAAGGTTATAAAAGTTATTGTTGTATAATGTAATGGAAGTAGCAAGTGGTGATTGCAAGCAAAAGGGAATGAATTTCTAGAGTCCAATACAAGGTGACTCTTTGCAAAACAATAACCACAATGTCTTTGGAACACAACTTGTTATTGCAGTGAATAAAACACAGAATGTATGTCTGGAACAAACAACAACAATTGTTTTATGAATTACTTGCATTTTACCAACAGTCATTATTTGCTATGTGGAAAAATGTAGACAGTATTACCTGGCCCAGGGCATCAGTGCCTCACAGGCAGTCATTGCTGTCAAGGTCTGTACAGCCGTCCCAAACTTATATTCCAGGAATTTGTGATTTTGTACAGTATCTGTGTTAATCAAATCTTAAGATTAAATCATAATTATTAAGATTGGTGTGGAATACAAACATGTAACATTGTACATGTATCATATATGTGTATTGTTCACATTGATCATTCCTATATGTGCTGTCTACATGGTAATGGTGTGTGTGTTTGCTGTGGAAATAATAAAGTTTACTGTTTGCAACTATATGATTTTATGTCTTCTTATTACGCTATTTGTTGGCTGAAACGAACACTATTTGTTGGCTGAAACGAACACTATTTGTTGGCTGAAATGAACACTATTTGTTAGCTGAAATGAACACTATTTGACTCTTTCTTCTGTTCACCATTTATACAATCGATTAGTCAGCCTATTGTGGGGACAGATCATATATATATATATATATATAACTTATTAGTCAACATATTGTGGGGTAGGCAGCTTATTGTAGAAGACCACTATTTATATAACTGGTTGGTCAGTATATTGTGGGCCAAGACCACCATTTATATAACTGATTAGTCAGCCTATTCATTTTTATTGTATGGTAAGACCATCATTTATATAACTGATTAGTCAGCATATTGTGGGTTCAGACTACCATTTATATAACTGATTAGTCACCAATTGTGTGGAAAGACCACCATTTATAACTGATTAGTCAGGCCATTGTTGGAATAGACCTCACGCCAATGTTATAATCAGAGACTGGGGTATATCAATAGTGTCATACTGCAGCCACACATGAATACCACAACTACACTTTTAACACCACATCTGCATAGGTAACACCACAACCATGTGTGTAACACCACAACATCATGTGTGACACCAGTCACAGTTGTAACGCCACATTGACACTTGTAACACCATATCCACACTTGTAATACAATGTCCATAATTCTGACACTATTACCACACTTGTAGCATGACATCCATGCTTGTAACACCACATCCACACTTGTAGCACCACATCCACACTTGTATCACCACATCCATACTTGTCACACCACATCTGCACTTGTAACACCACATCCTCACTTGTAACACTACATCTGCACTTGTAATACCACATCCACACTTATAACACCACATCCACATATGTAGCACCACATCCACACTTGTAACACCTCATCTGCACTTGCAACACATCCTCACTTGTAACACCACAGTCACACTTCTAACAACACATCTGCACTTTTAACACCACATCCACACTTGAAGCACCACATCTCCACTTGTAGCACCATATCCTCACTTGTAACACCACAGTCACTTCCAACACCACATCTGCCCTTTTAGCACTACACCCACACTTGTAACACCACATCCACACTTGTAGCACCACATCCTCACTTGTAACACCACATTCGCACTTTTAATATGACATCCACACTGGTAACACCACATCTGCACTTTTAACACCACATCCACACTTTTAACACTACATCCACACTTATAACACCACAGCCACACTGCTGACACATGACAGCTCTAATCCAAATGACCACAGTTACCTGCTAAGGTCATCATAATCATAGTGTACCAGTGAATAATCATGCTAAAGATTTCTTGTATTGATCAGTATTACAAGTTGATTACAAGTCATGGCATACAAGTAACATGTCTTGTTGACTTGTTCCTTTCCTATTAAACTCAGGTTGTACAATAAATTATTGATTTCTTCAAAAAGGAGTGATGTCTACAAGGAGCTGTTTTGTGATCTTAGAACATACTCTAGGTTATTAGTAGCCCATCCATTCAATCAATCATTCATTAATAGTAGGTTTTGGGTTATTCATTAACAACAAAACAGCTACTATATGCTATGCGTTATGAACATATTGCATTTGAGTAAACATTTCTAGCCAGCAAGGCATATCCTACTCTTGTTTACCAAGCTTTCACCCTACATATCTTCACCTCACCTCCCCTTGCACATAATCATGACATAGGATTACACAAATCCACCACCCATTGATCTATCAGCTTCAAGACGACATTTAATGATTAAAGAGAGCCACCATGCCTGTAATTGAAGTATGGGTAAGCCTATTGTACGGTCGACTTGTCGTCTTGAATAGTTTACCAATACACAGCAACTAATATCACACTATGACTTACAGAGCTTTGGCCCATGTTCAGATAGTTGTTTGGAGATTTCTTGGGAGTTGAAACAGGGCCATTACTGAAGACCACCTCAGTGTGTGCAAAATAAGTTCTGCCCTGGATGTTGTGTGGTTTTGGCAGCTTTGCCAATCAGCAGCGGTTGTCTGACATGGAAACTGTATAGATTGCTTGATGATAGAAACGGAGCCGAGACAAATAGCCCTGGTTCAGTTGGGTCGATGATTTGTCGAACGTGGACTGACATTGATATCATAGCCAAGCTTGTGAAGCGCGCCAAGTGTTGCTTGATGAAGAAGTGTGAACCTTGCGTTGTAATCATTGGATGGATTTGGAACTCGGAAGGTTTTACAACTGGTGCTGTGTGTAGATTTGTGCAAGATTCATGCCATGTGCCAAGCATGTTTCACTGATGCTGTTGGAGCTGGTTTTGAGTGACGTGTGGACGTATCAGTGCTTGAAGACTGCTGAGGATACGAATGTTCTCATGTTAAAACCAGTCTGTAAAACTATTTGATGGTCTATTGGATGTCAGGTGAGGTACCAATGAAACCCAGAACTATCTCTGCACCTATCAAGAAAGGAATCTGTGTGTTTTGCTTTGGTAAACATTGAGATCAATTAAATGCATTAAATTTGTGGCAACTTATATAGATGCACATCTTAAGAAGACTTTCACTTTAGTCGCCATTTACAATGGGAACAAATGCCTCAAAACTGCAAGTTGACAAGGCTAGTGAGCCACATTCGAAGAGAGTTCGATTCAGAAGCAAGAGTGATTTCTTGCAGTGGAAAAAACAGGTTATTAAATTATTTGTTCATGTCTGTCTTACTAACTTGTTTTTTGAGTTTCTTTAGACGATGATGTTATGTTGGTGAAATATCTTGCATCGTTGCAAGAGATTTTATAGATTACTTTCTGTTTGCCTTGGATATTTGTATACGTTCATGTAATACAACCCCTGTAAGAAAGCATGGGCACTAGGCAACAATTTTAGATTGTGTGTCTGAGGAATTTACCCTGGACATTAATGCTCATTTACAATGGTTGACCACTGACCAGGAATAAATACCGTAGAAAAATAAACTTCCTCTACAAAATTGCTGATGTTTTTGATGTTTCCATTAAATGCTAACACTAGCTAGAAGATGTATGCATTGTGAACGTTGCCATTTGATGAACATGGTCATACTGTGATGTGAACATGACCTCAGTGTATACATTACATGGCCACATCATGAACATGGTCACAGCATGAACATGGTTGCATCATGAACATGGTCATGTTGTCAATATGGCCACATTGTTAATTATCATAGCCACATGAGTGACATCGCCATCATGAATATGGTCATATTGTAAACATAAAGAAATGTTTGTCTGTTACAGAAACTGCAGGTCCAGCTTGGAGACAAGATGACTGACTTTGACCAGTTGAAGGTCATGGCCTCTGACCTCTCACCTGTGGTCAGCACGCATGACCAACAACTTGTACAAGACCATATAAGGTAAATTAGAGTTTTGTTGTATTTTGTTGGATAACTGAGTGTGTGCGAGATCTGTGCGAGGTCTGTGCGAGGTCTGTGCGAGATCTGTGCGAGGTATGTGCGAGGTATGTGCGAGATCTGTGCGAGGTATGTGCGAGGTTCGTGGGATCAAAGGAACTTCTTGTTCTTGTGCGGGTCTTAAAAAGTCTGAATGGCCTTAAATGGGATCTTGCATTTTTAAGGACTTAAAAATGGGAATTTTCACATAAAGATCTTTAAAAGGTCTTTGAATAATTTCTATAACTGATTATGGAAAGTGGGAAAATACAACCATTTATACAACTACATCACCAGGTCTTATTGATAGACTGGTTTATCGCCATGATGATCAGTTGTCATGGTTACCGTTGCAGTACCCTGGAGAGGAAGATGGGTCAAACAAGTGAGAGTTGTCGTCAGAAGAAGGAGTCATTCAGCGTGATGATTATCAACTATGACTCAGTGCTGTCTGATGTGGCCGAGTACCTGGAGTGGATCGAACGAAAGGAGGCTGAGATCTCAAAGATGCCTTCTGTCGGTCTCAACACAGAGCAGGCTCGCAGCGCACTTGCTCACCATGACGTGAGTGGCTACATTTCTCTCGGTCTATTATTAGCCCATTGTGAATCAGATTCGTCAATATTCAAAACTGTAGTGTGCAAAATGTTTAAGTAATATGCACAGTCAGTTTAATAAGACTGCATAGCTTTGTTAAAATAAAAATTAAATGTCGTGATTTCAGAAAATATATCAATTGTTGTTTCTCACATAAAGCGCAAACTCATTAGCCTGTTGTAAATGCTATCTTTTGTTTTAAATACCATAAATGACGCTGTCATGCCATTGTCACTATCTAAGTTTATGTCTATAGATAACAAAAGTTAAAATGACATTGTAATATTGTTTATTATAAAGTAATTAAAGTATCAAACATGCCATGCATATAGATGTTTTAGAATATTTATTAGCTGTGTTTAACTACCTCCATTTTCTCTCACTTCTGTTCATTTCACTCAGCCACTGGACAAAAGACTTTAGACAGATTACATTGAAACTAAGTATAAACTACCAGCTCAACAGAGAAAAGAGAACTTATTGAACATATATTATGCCAAGTTCTACAAAACATTCATTCATTTTCATGCCATGCATCTAGCTTGGTTGAAAGTCGAATGCTCCTTTGTTAAGACAACCATGACGTTGCAATAAGTTAATTTGATATGTACACAAAATGTGTGATGGCTATTAAAGCCTATTGGAAGAGTTTGATCAATGTTATTATGACATCTAAGAGCAGTCTGTATGGCGAGACAGTTTGCTCCACACACATGGAACCATTATTGAAAACACAATACAAAGCTTATCTTGCTTATCAAAATAATTGCTTGGCAGTTTATGATGTGTATCAACTTTGCAGTATAGTATATATGCCGTGACTGAATACTTTATCCACTTGGCAAAATTGATTGTGCAACTGTGTATGTTTGTGCTAAGTTACTTGGTTTCTCACAGTATGACCCACAAATGGAACCTTCAATCCTGACCTTCATGCATATCTAGCTGTCTTCTGAACGATAAATTAATTTTGTTCATTCAATGTTGTCTCAATGGTGTTAAACAATGGGGGCTATGAATGAATTATTAGTCTTTGCACCGTAACTTCTGCATAGCTGAATTCTTCCAAAAGAAGTCGAGTTGGTGTTGGAATGAACAGGTCTGCCAGTGTAAAGTGCTCTGAACAGTCCCAAAGACCAAATATAGTGCTATATGAGAACTTGCCTTTACATTTTGTACGTTTATAGTGGTGCCATTATTTGACCCCTGAAAGTGCTCTTTTGAGACTTCCCCTTAGTGAAAAATCACAGCAAAAACGCCCTGATACACTTGGCACAATTTGTATAACTTTGTCCTTCTAAACTCTTCACAGGACATAATGCAAGAGATCGAAGCGAGACAGACCCTCATCACCACCGTCCAACACCAGGGGGAGGCACTGTTGCGAGGTGTCAGCACCAAGGAGAGCGAGTCGCTAGGTCTACACTTCCATCAAATGCAGGATGCGCAGCGCAACCTGATGGAACTTGCTGAAGAGAAGCGCCACATGCTGTTGAAGACGGTGTTCGACCGTCAGGATCTCAGCCGACGGCTGGAACGAGTCTCAAAGTGGCTCGACGACAAAAAATTTCCAGAAACTTCATCAAAGTTCCCGCTCAGTTCACAAGATACAAGGAAAGCTCTCGAAACTTGGAAGGTGTGTGTGGGTTTATAAAACGTGAACTTAGCAAGATTATTTTAATGGTTTCATTGTACAATTGTATGCGTTTTGTTATAGTTCATATTTTTGTAATCGTTTATTCTTGAATATTTTATTTTGTTAAGGTGTTTTTATTTTGTTTAGGTTTGATCATATTTGTGTGTACATTTATCATATTTGTGTGTACATTTATCATATTTGTGTGTACATTTATCATATCATATATTGTAACCCTTCTAATTCTATCAGTTTATATTATTGATATTGAAATTCGTAAACATGTTTTAAAAATCCTTTATGATTATAGTAGGTTCTGTCCCTAGTGAATAACGAACTGGACTTTATGATAATGTTATTTGTTTCATTTATGTAAATTTTCTGTATGAGTAAAAGTTCTTTTAAGAGTAGTTTTTTTAAGAATCCATGTTTTTGGAGTATAATAGAATATTGTTGGCACTTTTGTCCAAACAGTTTTGGTGTGATACATTAATTGTTTGTTTTGTTTGCTACTGTTATGAAACATATAAGACAGCAAAACTTGCCGTTAATCTGGTGGTTTCTGGAGTAAAGCTTTCAATAAATAAATTACAATAGTTTTATGACTGTTGACCTTGTGTGACCTTGCACCATTACAGAGCATGCAGTCCGAGGTGAACGATTATGGCAGCAGTGTACAGAGATTGCTCACAGATGGCGCCACACTGCTTGAGGATTGTCCCGAAGATGAACGTCCACAATTGATAGAACAGTTCAAAGGTCAGCACAAGTTTATCAAATTTTCGTTTCTTGTTTAAAAATCCATCTCGTTAGTTAAAACTCATCTTCTGAATGTGGATGATGCAAGGTTTTATTTTATTTATTTCGTTCTGGTTGTCTAGATTTTAGTTGCTTTAATACCTTTTCAAAGTTACATTACCTTAACTGAAGTAGTAACCAATACTTATAAGTTATAGACTTTTCATTTCTACATATAATATACAGTAAGAAAAATTTATTGGTTTTACTTAGAATATTTTTTCTTACGTTAATGTTATTGTTTACAAGATAATTTTTAACTTAATGCAATTTATATTTGTTTAAATCCCAATGTTTTATTCCACTACAAATGTTTTACTAAATTTGAATAGTGCTACTTTATTCAGAACTGGTCAGACTGTATTTTTTTTAATGTGACACTCAAAATGACCACTGCGGTCCACAGAGGTTGAGACCAGTTACAACATGCTGACATCTCGGGTGGATGACCTCGTGACCCAAGGTCAAACTGCACTGACCAATCACAAGCAGTTCGAAGCAGACTTGCTGAAGATCGAAGCATGGCTGAAAGAAGTGAAGACTGTGTGTTCTCATGAACTGCTACAAAATGGTGCTCTCGACACACTCGATGCACAAGTGAAGAAATGTCAGGTGATTTGGAAATGAAAGCATTTTTTTATTGTGAAGCCACAGTAAATCTTTTGATCTTTAAGTTGTGGCAAGTCATGCCCAATATAAAGAAATTAATAATACTTGTTTTAAAGCAAATATATTCTTTTATTGCAGACAGTGTATGTATAGTTCCATGTTTTGAGAGGTTTTATAGTTTGTCCTGAAATTGATTGAATGTTAAAGGTGCTTCCTCAATTCGATTTTTTGCTAGTCTGATTTCAAATTAATTCTTCGAAAAACCAAAGCTACTTAGTATCCACTGCAACATGCGAGCTCGTTTGTGCAACTTGTTTTTAGTTTTTGTGACATTATCAGACAAACTAAGAATTAATTTAATGCGTGTTCAAGAATTAACTGAAGTGAAAATCAAAATGCTGAAAAATCATGATTTTCACCATTGGTGAAATTTTATATCTTTGTCATGTGATTGGCGAGAGGATTGAAGTCACGCCCATGATCGGCATTGCACAGTGTTTACCATTTTCGATATCCACTATTTTGATCCTTACCAGATTTAACAACTGAAGTAAATTCTTTTGATGATTTGAAAAAAAATAGGCATTTTTTACATAGATGACATAAATGAACCGGATTCGTGATGGGCTGAACCATTTGAGGAAGCAGCTTTAAGTTTGGTTTATTTGCATTTTTTAGCAGACAGAAAGGTTTTGTCAAGTAATCTCATATGATCATCAAGTAATCACTTTGTAGTTTGACCCACAGTTACTGGCATTGCTCGTATCCTTGTATTTTGTACATTTTATTCTGAAAATTCTAGAAAAAACTCAACTATCGTTTATACAGCCACAAACTGGTAATCATTCATTTAATTTTATTACCTGCAGGATAAACATTATTCTGTGTAGACCTTCACTAAGACAACGTAACATACGAATGATGACTAGTCTTGATGTTTGGGCGCCATCTGTTGGACAGTCTTAAAACAAAAATGTGTTTTGCATCTTACCCATGTAATAACTGGCCCCGCTCTCCCCCAGCCATAGACACCATCTTTCTTATGGTGTATGTTATTGACGTGTGTCTTTGGTTGTGAGCAGAGTCTGAGCTCCGAGGCACATGTACACGAAGCTCTGCTTAAGGAACTGGTCGACACTGGCGACAGTTTCGTGTCATACTTGACCGACGCTGACCAAGTGCAAATGATGCAGCAATTGGAACATACAAAGGAGCATTTGACCAGGTGGGAGCTGGTGTCATGTCGGTGTCTTGTCAGTGTCATTGCGTTGATGTCTTTGCGTCTGTGTCATTGTATGTCATGTTTGTGTCACCATGCTGATGTTGTTTTGTGAGTGTCCTCATATGTGTTGTATTGGTTTGTCAATGTTACCATGTTAGTGTCACCATGTCAGTGTCACCATATATGTGTTGTCATGTTGGTGTCAGCAATGTCAGTGTCATCGTAACAGTGTCACCTTATCTATATTGTCATATTGCAGTTGTATCTATGTCAGTGTCAATGTGTGGAGAGTCACTACTTGCTGTCATTATCAGAAGCCTCTTGTGACCCACTTTTCTAGTAATTATCTAGTGACAACTTCCATGGTGTGTTTTAAAAAGTCATAAAAAGTCATACATGGTCATTGGGTCATTTAAGGCCTAGAAAAGGTATTTAAAATGTGTCTTATACTTGATTTGCTAAACTAGTCCTAGGTCCTAGGATATAATTCGACAAAAAATAATGATCTGCGTACTTCTTTCATCAAAGATACAGTTTGACCACTATATAAATACGTAGCTCCTAGAGGGGGTTTGAATAAAATGTCTTTGTTATTTTGTATTGAATTTGTCATGGGAAAAGGTCTTAAGGTAGCTACGGTGGTTAATGTGTCAGTTGATTTTTTTATTTTTTTCCCTCAACATAATTATTATAGGAAATATTAAACTGAACGTCAACACCACAAATAATCATCCAGCACTAACATCGTATTTCGCCAATCCATCCTTTTGGAAATCCCCTGACTTCTTAGAAATGCTGACAATGTTTCCATAGTAACGACCGCGTATGCTTCGATCTTCGAACCAGCTTTATTCATTCGCTGTGAACACTATAATGGAAATGGCCAGATAGATGTGACCTGGTGACCCCGCTGGGTAACGGGCCAATCAAAATAATTATAAACATGCCCTGCCACGTGTTTGTCAGATGGCTGGCGTAACCTGACATCATAGACGACAACACAAATACAGATTCAAGGGCCATTGCGGCGGCAAATTAAAGGAACATGTCAATATTAGAAATGGCCATTATGTTTTGTCAACAATACGTAAAATGCCAGTGAAAAACATAATATTTCAAGCATGATACTCGTATCTATTGACATTTCTTTTATTACTTACAACCAGGAAATGAAGCTTAATTTAATGTGAATGCGTCTTATATTTAGGCAACATTACATGAATTAGAATTACGATTGGTGAAGGGTTTGTGTGAAAAATACACTGCCACTTTAGGCTGTCATTCAACTTTTGCTTAATTTATTCATGGTGGTATAGCACATGTAATACGTTTATGTTAACCAAAATTTTCCTCAAAGTTATCAGTGACACTGTCATACTAATGTATGTCATTTATTTGTTTGGGAATTTTCTCAAAACGATATAATTTAGCATTCTGTGGCTATTTTTTCACATTTACAAAAATGTTTTTAAAATGTAACATAACCAAATAATTGAACAGCTAAAAAATATTATAATAGTATTTCAACTACAAACTGTAAAAAAAATGGTTAATTTATCTTAAAAACTTCTACTGAAAATACTCATTTCCAGACAAGCATATAATAGTCACCCTAGCTACCTTAAATTGTCGAAATGTTGCTCTTAAAAAGGTCATAAATTTGATCATCCCAAAGCCACACAAACCATGACTTAATAATCCACAATATATGAGTTACCATGGTAATATGCTGTCCATTAGGGTGAATGGATTCATTGAGGATCGCCTCAAGTCGGCCGAAGAGGTCTTCAACAACAAGGGCAGACTGGACGAAGTGACCGCTACGCTGACCACCACAATGCAGCAATCACAGGATGCACTGAGAAGTTTGCATCGACCAGTCGGTCCGTCACTCGAAGACGCCCAGGTCATGATGGCAGCAGTTCAGGTAGGGTCGTCATGTCAGTCACATGACAAGGGCAGTGATGTAAGATCTTCCGGGGTTCACTAGTATTTACTACTGGTAAAAAATTTAAGTTGATCCAGCAATAAGCTTATGTGCTCTGTAGTAATAATTTCCATTTGTTCTCTAGGAACCAACATGATAACACGGAAACAATGAAAAGCTCAAGTCTTTCTGACTCATATTTATTCATACATGGTTTTTATAATCCATTTGAATAAATACTCTAATTACAACATGTGTTTTATATTGTTCTTATTCTAATTTAAATATTTTCACTTCTTATGTCTCATCAGTTTATTAACTATTTATGTATAAATACTTTTCTTGATCTTGCATTTCATTTTTATTCATAGATTTTTATTTTGTACATACTTTATAATTTGTACGTAATTAATTAATTATGTAAAACAATTTAGCTTTTTAGGGATATTGTGCTGTATAAGAGTTACAGATTGTTATGAAAATAACTAACAATTATTAATTTTAGTTATTTCATTATTTGTCATAACAGAAGCTGCAGGACCAACTTGTGGACCATCAGCCAAAGATCGCAGTCATCCACCAAACCATGGAGCAGTTGACATCGCTCCAGCAGTCACACAGCGTGGAGCCACTCCGGTGGCACTGTCAACAGTTTGAGGAGTTCACAGAGCAGGTGGGGACAGGCCACTACGTTTTGTTTTGTCTTATTATCATGGAGGGCCCAGACCACTATGTTTTGATTTTCTTATTTTCATTGGGGGAAAAAACCGCTACGTTTTTAAATATTTTTTATTTATACATGTTGTCTTTATTGGCCAGTAGGTGGCGCTGTATGATACCACTCAATTTTGAGGAATCCCAGACGTGATCTGGGCCAGCTAGTTGAGGATTTGTTTTATCTGTCAATGGTAGTTTTTAAATATATCTGTTTTGTTGTCAATAAAATAAAATGGCTGATGTCTAGATTGGGATTTTAGTACTTTGAAACTGGAAAACTTTTCTGTCAATTTTACTGCGCTTCACTGGGTTGTGAGTTGTATTTCACCATAAAAGTTTTTATTTTGTGAAATATGTCATGAAAACATAACACTGAAATTTAAGCATCTTGATTTTTACCAGACTTAATTAAATGTACATTAGTATACAGTATGGGGTCATTTTAATATAAACTGCTTCTGCTTCTTGCATTATTTCTGCGTATAAACCTTCTTCAGCTTACCAGACCTACTGTCTGGTAAGCTGAATGAAGTACTTATCATTTTCTCACACTCATTAAATTGTGACATGGCAACTTCACTTATCTGTCATCAAACACTTTGTCCCATAGGTGGAGCTGCAGGCTGCCAAGATGGCTCAGGCTGTGTCGCTACGGGAACAGTACCACAGCCACAAGGGGGAGCTGGAGTCAAGTCTGAAGCAACTCAGCGAACAGATGACCGCAGTCAACATCACTGGCGTTTCCGTGCCAACAAAACTTGACCGATACAAGGTATCTACCAGTTTCACTTGTAATTCTTATGCTCATATATCGCATTGTTAATTAATTGCCCAAATATTTCTTACATAATAGCCTACTACTGACAAAACCATGTCTTGCTGTTCTTGTTAATTTGTTAGTATTGTTAAAATGATAGTATTTTAACTTTTATTTTATAACTATTTTTTGGTTGAATTTTTTCTTAATTTAACAATATTTCCAAAAAATTATGTGGCTTAATTACATGTGAAGGTTGCTGCTGTTTTGTGCTGTGACATCGATAATTATTATCAGCAATGTATTTAATTAACCCATGATCAATTAACGGTTGGTTTTTGGATTCTCAGAATGCTTTGGAGACACTACAGTCGAAGGAAGCCTATCTCAGCATAATCGAGGACAAGGCACAGCAGATCGGCATAGAGGGCAGCACCACAGATAAGCAGGTCCTACAGGACCAGGTCCGAGCCATCCGTGAGAAAACCACTGAACTGAAAACGGAAGCAGAAAATAACATAAAAAAACTCATGAAAATCATCGCTGAGAGACACAACTTTGAGAAAGACCTTGAGGAGACAAATGCCTGGCTCAAGGACATGGAGGTCAAGGTCACACAGTCACATGACCAACTTGACATTGACGTAGAGAGTGTGGAGGCAAGTGAAGGGAAGCTGAGGGAGTTGGAGGGGGAGGTGTATGGGAGAATGGAAGGGATGCAGGGAAGGATTGAAGAGCAGACTGCAAGGTATGCGGACAACGATGAGGTGATGCACCTTGAGCTGCAGGACAAGGTCTCTGATTTCAAGACGCTCAAGGACGCGGTCAAGGTGAGGGTTCAGTGTCATCATAGTGGGACACCTTTAAGCAGATGTTGGTGACATGACATACCTTATTAATGGACCTCAGTGACATGACAGACATTTGGGGTGTGACATGATGTGACATATCTTAGTCATGTCATTTTCATCATGTGACAAACCTTAATGTTGTGAGACACATTGATAATGTGACAGACATCATCAGCTTTGATAATGTGACACAGTGTTTAGTCATATTTATGCCAATTAGTTATTGTAATATAAATTAACTTGTTTTATCTGTCTTGTGAACAAACTGCGTACATGCTTACAAATTACATTGAAGGTGGTCCTTTAATTTTTACGAAGGTTAAAATACTACTCGGTCATATTAATACTACTACCAGAAATGACGACAACTGTACAACTAGTGATGTTGAAAGTTAAAATATTGTTGTCATTATATTTTCATTGTTCTTCTTTAAATGAGTCATATTTCAGATCATGGTTGCAGTGATTGTTACGAAAAATTATACCTTTTCTTACAGGGGAAATTGGAAAAGGAAGGTGAAGAGTTAGCGAAGGCGAAGGAGAACAGGGAACAGTTCCGGGCAACTTGGCAGGTTGTCAGTGATTGGCTGGAGAAGGTCGAAGGTCGCGATGTCACAGACAAGGACGTGGTCACTTACGAAACTTTGGATGACCAGCTGCAACAACATAAGGTATAGGTTTGGAAATTAGTTCAGTTGAGCCATTCTACATAGCAGAGGTTTACTTTGTGAACTCTTCTGCATGCTGGGGTTGTATGACAAAGTGAATTAAGCGAGTTCAATGGAGTTAAATTGTCCGTACTTAGCAGATACTGGGTCAAGATGACCTGCTGATTCAGGAATAAACATACATTTCATATGTTGAATCATAAAATAACAAAAACAATTTGACAAATCTGAATGAATGACGAGTTGTTCGAAGAGAAGGCGAGTAGGCGTTGGAATGATGAAGCCTTCCAAGGTTTGAAGTGTAAAACACTTTGAATGGTTCCAAAGACATACAAACTTATCTTTTTGTGTGCACACAGACATGCATGCACGCGCGCATCACTCACACATGCATAAATAAAACAATTTTTACTGTTCCCAGGGCCTGGTCGCTGAAGAGCATGCCATGCAGAAACAGATGGACAGACTCTTGGACATGGCTGAAGTGATGACCCCAACGCTGGACATAAATGAACGCACCACACTGAAGGAATCCATCCGGAACCTCAACGAGAAGCTGGTTGCCGTAACAACAGAGGCTGACCGCATGCAGCAGACACTGGAATATCAGGCCACTAACTGGACACTCTACCAGGTATGATATGTTGACCACTGGTGCCTGTGAGTGACCAGAAGCCGGGTGTGTGTTCCCAATACCTCCAAGGTGCAAAACTAGTGTCATATTTCGTATCAAATGCATTGAACCATCAGTCTGTATCTGTAAGTTATATATAAGTTATATTTACCGTATTCTACCTATTAAGCTTACATGCCCTAATTAGCATACATCCCCTTTTCTAATCGGCAGGATCCATAATTATTGTAATTTGACTAGTGTGGAACAACTCAAAAGTCTCTGGAACCTGCGCTCAGAGGCACATGAAAACCAGAAGGATAGGCAATCTCAACAACAGTATACAATGTTAAAAGTTGTCAACAGATGGATGGCTAGACTAGTGAGAGTTAGCAAGATTAAAACGATAAGTGTAAAATGTTATAATGTTTCCTGCTGACCAAGCACTGGGAGTGAGTTCCAAAGAGTTGGGACGACAACTCTTTGTCTGTCTAAGCTTCCTCACAGGAATGAGCAGTGAATGTAAACCTGCCGTCTTGCAGGAGAAGTTGTCTGAACTGACGGAATACATCGATGAAGGGCGACACCAGTGGCAGAGGGTGGATCTGTTTGCCCCCACAAGTTTGGCGCATGCCCGACAGCTACTGGCGCAAGCTCAGGTAACCAGAGGATGACGGGAGACACCATGGGATGACAGGGAGACACCATGGGATGACAGGGAGACACCATGGGAGACACCAGGGGAGACACCATGGGATGCCAGGGGAGACACAATGGGATGCCAGGGGAGATACCATGGGATGCCAGGGGAGACACAATGGGATGACAGGAGAGTCACCAGGGGAGACACCATGAAACGGCACGGTAGACACAATGGGATGCCAGGGGAGACACCATGGGATGACAGGGGAGACACAATGGGATGCCAGGGGAGACACCACGGGATGACAGGGGAGTCACCATGGGATGACAGGGGATACACCAGGGGCGACACCATGGGATGCCAGGGGAGACACAGTGGGATGACAGGGGAGACACCATGGGATGCTAGGGGAGACACCATGGAATGGCAGGGGAGACACCATGGGATGCTAGGGGAGACACCATGGGACGGTAGGGGAGACACCATGGGATGACAGGGGAGACACAATGGGATACCAGGGGAGATACCATGGGATGGCAGGGGAGACACTATGGGATGGCAGGGGAGACACCATAGGATGGCAGGGGAGACACCATGGGATGGCAAGGGAGACACCATGGGATGACAGGGGAGACACCATGGGATGGCAGGGGAGACACCATGGGATGACAGGGAAGACATCATGTCACATATTGTCATGTATTGTCACTACAGAAGAAGCTTGTACTATCAAATATTGACCCAACATAAGCAAGTTGTTATCACATATGTTGTCACATGTCACTGCAGGAGAAACACAGGATGTTGACAAGAGACCAGGCCTTGGTGACAGAGTTGAACACTTTGGCCAAACAACTACAACTGACCGCAGACACCACTACCTGTGACAACATAGAGACCAGTCTTGTAGCGGTCAACCAGCAGTGGTCAGAGCTTACTGACCTCGCCAATGACCAACACAGTGGACTCAGTGTATGCATTAGTCCTTCTGTCTATCTCTCTGTCCCTTTTTTAAATATGCAGTTACACTGAGTTTCTGTTTTTTGTTCAGTAGACTCAATTGAAATAGTAATTATTTTTATTAGTCATTTGTTTGTCAGAATTATTATTATTGATATCTCACAAAGTGTTGAATGATATTTGTCATTTGCAGTTGTGGTATATATTTTTTGTACTTTGTGGACTAAACAGTGAAATTAATTAATTTGTATAAAATTGATGTAAATTTATACTAATTGATACAAAATATTATTCATTGATAAATTTTATTATAATTCATGCAAAATTTCATTCTTGTTTGGGTAACACTTTCCATGAGAATTTTACTTTGAAAAAAATTCTAATTTTACTGAACACTGCTTTTAAGAAATGTTATATTCAACAGGAGGCCATTGAGAAGTGGGAGTTCTATGAGAAGACATCCGTGTCCTTCGGACAGCTACTCGATGCCACCGAGGCAAAGCTGGCACCAGATCAGTTAGAGGCAATTTCATCTTTTGAACTGGAGCATTATCTTGCTGAAACCAAGGTGAGTCAGAAAATCAAAATGTTTTATACTGAATTTAAGACAAGATTTATGTAAAAAGTGTTCGTGTATTTAATGAAACTGGTTATACCATCTGTTTCTGTATAATGGTAACACAGTAACACCGTGGTATTTCATTAACCAAATACAGTCCAATTTGTACTGAAGCACGGAAAAGAACATTGCCATAAATTTATATTGAAGTCAAGTTGATAAATGTTGCATCTTCCTAAAATGTGTACTTTAGGATTCGCTGAGCATACAATGTTGTTCAACAGAAACTGTAATCTGTTTAATGTTTTCATTATTCAGTCTGTTTATCCCTTATGAGCAACTATAATTACGCATATAACTTTTAATAGCAAAATATATTAGGTAAATGTTCTGTCAATTTCAGAGTCTGTTGGGGAACTATGTTGGAATATGTACATTGATGTTTGAGTGCAATTCTTGTCAGGCCAACTGTTGTAATCAGCTATAATCCAACATCAGAATGTGGTATTGATACAACATCAGAACAAGCCAGTTTTGCCTGCTGGGAACCATGTGATCTATCCTATAAGTCGTTCCTTACAAAAACTTAGCTGAAACTGGGCGAGCTTGTTTTTCTGCAGCTAGTAGCTACACCTAAAATCTGAAACGAACTTCCCATCAACATATATAAAATCTTTTTTTTTTAAATTGCATTTCTACTTTAAGTGGTGGTCTCTCGCTCTGATGATGACTTTAGGGCATCAATGTTCATGAAATCATGCTTAGTGATTCTGGAGCTGTAGAAGTTTTATTACTATTATTATTATGTACTTGTATGATTCTCACCATGCCTGGTCACTCACTGTCCACAGACACTGACCACTGTGGTTGACCAGTGTGAGACTGACCTGAAGACACTTCAAGCTGCTGGACACTGCGTCCTGGCTCAGATAGCCAATGGACCGTCCAAGACGGCCATACAGAAGAAGCTGCTGCAGTTTCAAGATCAGTTTGAGCGGTGAGTCACCATGCTGTAGTTTAATGTCAAGTGATGTGTTTAAAGGTCCACAGACTGATAGTTATCATAAAATCAAGTGATGTATTTAAAGGTCCACAGACTGATAGTTGTTATCATAAAGTCAAGTGATGTGTTTAAAGGTCCACAGACTGATAGTTGTCATAAAGTCAAGTGATGTATTTAAAGGTCCACAGACTGATAGTTGTCATAAAGTCAAGTGATGTATTTAAAGGTCCACAGACTGGTAGTTGTCATAAAGTCAAGTGATGTATTTAAAGGTCCACAGACTGGTAGTTGTCATAAAGTCAAGTGATGTATTTAAAGGTCCACAGTCTGATAGTTGTCATAAAGTCAAGTGATGTATTTAAAGGTCCACAGACTGGTAGTTGTCATAAAGTCAAGTGATGTATTTAAAGGTCCACAGTCTGATAGTTGTCATAAAGTCAAGTGATGTGTTTAAAGGTCCACAGTCTGATAGTTGTCATAAAGTCAAGTGATGTATTTAAAGGTCCACAGTCTGATAGTTGTCATAAAGTCAAGTGATGTGTTTAAAGGTCCACAGACTGATAGTTGTCATAAAGTCAAGTGATGTATTTAAAGGTCCACAGTCTGATAGTTGTTATCATAAAGTAAAGTGATGTGTTTAAAGGTCCACAGTCTAATAGTTGTGATAAAGTCAAGTGATGTATATAAAGGTCCACAGTCTGATAGTTGTTATCATAAAATCAAGTGATGTATTTAAAGGTCCACAGTCTGATAGTTGTTATCATGAAGTCAAGTGATGTATTTAAAGGTCCACAGTCTGATAGTTGTCATAAAGTCAAGTGATGTATTTAAAGGTCCACAGGCTGATAGTTGTTATCATAAAGTCAAGTGATGTGTTTAAAGGTCCATAGTCTGATAGTTGTTATCATGAAGTCAAGTGATGTGTTTAAAGGTACACAGTCTGTTAGTTGTTATCATGAAGTCAAGTGATGTGTTTAAAGGTCCACAGTCTGATAGTTGTTATCATGAAGTCAAGTGATGTGTTTAAAGGTACACAGTATGTTAGTTGTTATCATGAAGTCAAGTGATGTGTTTAAAGGTCCATAGTCTGATAGTTGTTATCATGAAGTCAAGTGATGTGTTTAAAGGTACACAGTCTGTTAGTTGTTATCATGAAGTCAAGTGATGTGTTTAAAGGTCCACAGACTGATAGTTGTTATAAAGTCAAGTGATGTGTTTAAAGGTCCATAGTCTGATAGTTGTTATCATGAAGTCAAGTGATGTGTTTAAAGGTACACAGTCTGTTAGTTGTTATCATGAAGTCAAGTGATGTGTTTAAAGGTCCACAGTCTGATAGTTGTTATCATAAAGTCAAGTGATGTGTTTAAAGGTATACAATCGTATAGTTGTTATCATAAAGTCGTGTTACATAGTATAGACATAGTGTAGACATAGTACAGAAGTAGACTATATAGTAGACTAAATCAAGTCTAACATCTTCACCACCAAATGTCTTTAATGAACCACAGTAAAAAAATATAATTTGACTGTCATCTGTTTGTGAATGTCTACTTTGCCATTCAGGATGCACATAGATGTTGTAGGAACATTCAGATAAAACAGATAGTGGTTAAATTGTATGAACACTTTGTGGTTGGTTCATTTATACACATTTGTGTGGTGGAAATGTTAGAATGGATTTTACAAGAAAAACTATCAGGAATTGTACATCAAATTTAATCTTCTTGCAATCGTCTACATTTTGTGTGAATGGAAGTTGACTTTACCACACGATGTCGCCACTGTTGTTGGTCTTCTGAAAGCTGCAATGTTAACGTTTGTAATGATTCAGTCCATTTTCTCATGTTGACAGTTAAAAAACCAACAATTACCCTGATATGATCAGTTTTCACATATTCCGAGTTAGAGAGTTACTTAGTAGTTGAAGATGTTTTGTCAACTCTGCTACGAGTGTAGTTTTAATTCTGGACCAATGGTAACCTGCAGACTGCAGTGGAAGGCAAGAGACCAACAAGAGACCATTGTGGCAGAGCAGACAGTGCGAGACCAGGTCTGCTCGGAGGTGGCAAAGACCATCGCCTGGCTACAGCAGACCAAGGCCACACAGGTGCTGCCACCTGCAATGGGTCTCAGTGTCGACGACGTCAGACAACACCTTGAAAAACAGAAAGTAGGTGGTATGGAACACAGGTGGTTAATTCTGAGTGGTTAATTTGCATGTTTTTCTGGTTTTTAAATATCTTTTGTTCATACTAGGAGCCAATTAATCCCAACAAGGCCTACAATAATAGCCATTTACAGATGGGGAAAAAATTGACCTCACGGAGGTGATCCAAAATAGATATGATGCAGACATTTATAAACTTGATAGTCGTTTGCAGTTTATTGGAGTGATATCAGATACTTCATTGTTTGGACTACTAAATTGCTCATTAATACTTGTATTTTGTCAGATCATCTAATGGGTCTGCAGAACTGAAGCCATGTTTATTCTAACCTGAGAACTCTATTGGACTTCCAGGAGGCCAAGCGGTCGGTCAGTGAGAAACTGGCCCAGGTGCAAGAGACTTTGGCCGGCAGCCTGGAGAGGTACATTGAACTGCCCGTAGAGATTCAGCAGACCGTGACCGCGCTGAAGACTGCCGAGTCAACCACGAAAGATCACATGGAGGATGTGGAACAGCAGCTGAACATTGCCATGGAAACAAGACTGCAATACGAGGCTCTTCTGCAGGCGTTGCGGGTGTGGCTCGAGAGCGCTGAGTCGGAACTGGAGGAGCAAACTGCAGACTTGCCCGGCAGGCAACGCCATCTACAGGTAGGCTGACCTACATCTAGATGTTCCATGTGAAAGTGACCATTCTTTATATAGCTGTATGTCAAGATATCAGCATTGTTTTGTTATAGAACATGTTTTTGTGCTAGAACATGTTTTTGTCATTTGACCCTCCGAGTTCTTCCAGACTGGTTCTGCATTTTATTGATAAATTTGAACTACAGTGTAGAAGACGCCATTTTGATTTTGAGATATGAAAAGGCCAAATGAATAACGTTTATTGTAGGGATTAAGTGTAAGCCCACTTAAAAAAAATTAAAACAAAGAAATGTGGTCCAGGTACTTAGAGCCCACATATCAACACATAAAGCAGTAGCAGTATTCCTAGAACAAATAAAAGAAACAATGGCTTTATGAGCACCGCCGATATTATAACTGTTAAGTACCGTATCATACTAACCTACATCACCCTTAAATAAAATACCCTTTGCCCTACAAGCTGTCACGCAGTCTACAAATACAACACTACCTGCTTAAAAATACACTAGCTCTAACTAGAATAACTACAATGGTGGGGACAATTCGCCCTGTTACATGAGAAATAATTCTAAACAGTTCTAAAATCAAAGGTGGAAGGGAAGTGAGCCGTGCCCCTGCATTAAAACCTGTGAACACTTCTGGGTAAGCCAAAAATCCCATGTTCACTATCAAATATAAAAAATTGGAAAGCTTTGAGACATGAACACCCCACTTACACCAAAGATGTACAATTGTTGCTAACACAGTGAACACACAACAGGGAGAAAGATGGACAGGAGGTTGGGGCAAATTTGTAAAGCGTGTCCACTCCGTATGCTTTCACAAAACAAAGTGGCTAGTCCGAGTTTGAAATCTGTAGCGGCGTGCAGCTAGTGCGTGCTGATTGGTTCATTACATGGAGGGAGGCAAACTGGGTCACTGAGCGCATCACCCAGCTCTGTGGGAATTAGCGTAATGGAATAAATTAGCAATGGACCAGTCATTAATTGTATGTGGTGTTGCCTGCATAAAAACCCATATGCAAAGTTGGCACAGTTGCATATGGGTTTTTATGATTTAAAAACCCATATGCAACAATATCTGTGTTGTGTTGATTATGATTCATCAACACAACACAGATATAGAAATATGAAAAGGCCAAATTAATGACATTTATTGGGGGTTCTATATTTGATATAGTTAGCAAAAAGTTTGGTGTGTTGTAAATCGTGTATCACAGAAAATATAACTAATGTAAGTGAAATACTGTTACCACATAAATATACCATTTTAAATACTCACCCCAAATTCTTCTAAAACACTGTTTTATCATTACAGCAATTTATGACCGAAGTTGAACAATACCGCCCAAAACTGGACACACTGCAGCAGTTTGCTGACAAAATGGCCACCACAATTGTCCCAAGTGACATCACTGCCGTGAAGACATCTGTGTCTGATGTATGGAGGAGATGGGAGAAACTCCAGGGTCGAGTTGAGCAATCCCGCTCCGAGGTGAATGAAGCCCTGGAGCTGTTGCTCCAGTTTGAGGACACAGCTCAGGCATTGTCGAGCCAAGTGGAACACGCTCACGGTGTTGCCACGACGACCATCGCGTACACCAACCTGACAGAGGTGCAGACACAGTTGATCCAAGCCAAGGTATATCTGATCTGTGCGGAGAGATATTTTATTACTTCGGGGCGATTAAAAAAATCAATATTTGACACCAATCAAAATTTGTTTCATCGGGGTGATGAGTTGGCAGTTGTTTTGCATCGGAAATTTATATCTTTTTCCCAGAAACATGAAAGGTTTCACAGGTAGCCATAGGTCGACAAAATTCAAAGTTTCATGTATGGAGGAGGGCGGGATCTGAGGTGATTTTATGTAGTGTTGTATGTTTTGATATCATCCCTTACTTCATAGCTACATTTGCTGCATCGCCTACCACCAACCAGACGTTCCCAATCCCACAATTTGAATGACTTACATGCCGGAAATTCAATCTAGGTGTTGGCTGAGGAGATGACCACTACCACTAACAGTCTGGACACACTGACCAGCCTGGCCAAGCAGCTGGAGCGGCTGGGTGACCAGTCCTGTTGGCGGACGGTCAGTGCCCTGCAGGAACAGCTGGTGACCACACAGAACGAGATGACCAGACGACTGGACTCACTCCAGCATGTCGTTGGAGAATGGAGTGAACTTGACCGCCAGGTGGAGACATTGTCTGTGTGGTTCGAGACAGTCTGCGACACCGTGGAGGTCAAGGACACAGCAACGCCACTGAGGGAACAGTTGATCCAGCGAGAGGTGAGTTCACGATGGCTTTTTTGTTTTTAAGTATATTTAAAGAGACTGGCTACCTGCTTTTACATAAACATTCCTGTTTTCTATGGTCCAATTTTTTTATATAATTTTGTCATCAGTACTAGTAAGTTGGTTTACTTATTAACAGTGTTACCAATGAGCCAAACGAAATGTTAATTATATTAGATTGTTTTGTATTATATTGTTATTATAAAATTCAACATACAATTCTTTGTCACCATCCTTCTAAAGAACTATTTGAAATAGTTTTTACCTGTAAATTATTAACATAAGCAACTAAAATACTTGTTAATATTATGTTGGTTGTTGTCACGTGATGTCACATAACGATGTCACATGACAATGTCATATGACAATGTCACACAGACCCTGCTGACCGAGATAGAGAAGCATGAGATGGAACTGACCGCTCTCCTGGCCCGCCAGCAGCAAGTCCTCCCTGCCTCTGGCCTGTCCACCAAGGGTCAGCGATTGTCCACTAAGATGGATCAGTTGAAGCAGCAGACAGTCAGCCAGCAGGAACATTTGAAGGATGCAGTGGCCAAAGTGGACAAGTACAAGGACGAGGTGGCTGCTCTGACACACATGATCGCTCAAGCGCAACAACGACTCCAGGCGGCTCCGGATGCAGAGTCTAGTGTCGACGGACTGCGACAACAGCTGGCGGAGCACACCGTATGTATGGCTGTCATGTGACATCACATGACTTCAGTGATGTCACATGATGTTGGTCTTCAAACTTTCAGCTACTGCATTGAATTTTTCATACTCGTTGCGATCTGAACTCTTTCAGCAGAAAACATTTCTCAAGAGGCGTACGTGTGGTGGTGTTCACGCGATAATTTGCACGCTTTTTCACAAATCAGTCGTGTGAGTTCACGCAGTATGTGTGGTCTGCATTTTGCTGGGCTTGCCATTGTATATCCTAATTGAGAACCGATGTGATGTGATTTGTGTTGATGCCTGAGGCTGTTCCCAAACTATTTCGAGATAAGTTAGAAAGCAACCTTGTAACAATTGTAGTATTTACAGATTACACCTAAAATTATTGAAATATCAATGTATCAATCATCTATCAATGATAATGTTGTTCACATAAAATCCCAGCAGTTTTGCTATCAGTATCTATATTGAAGCACGTCAAGGACACGCAGTTCATTTTCACTTATCCACAAAATTATTATATTATAGTAAAACAGTGCAAACATGAGTAATATGACAATGGGGGGAACTACGGCAGATGCATATGTATCATATCACACAAAATCACTCATTTGTACACAAACCCAAAATTTCAGTGTCGACTTTGTTATTATTTCATTGGTATGATCTTATTTTGCAAATTTAAACTTACCATTTTATTAAGGCATAGTAATTATGTGTTTTAAAGTAATTTCATATGGTTCTGACAGTTTTGGTCAAGTTTGTGGCCCTGTAAGAAATGTTCCATGTTATCTGTGAAGCCCAGCACGATGCCATTGTGAGATGTCTACTGTGCATTCCTTGCTTGATTTTCTGTCTGCATTTCTCTGTCTTTCACATGTAAATATGTACAGCATCCGCCACTGCCGTGTGGTTTGTTACTTAACCATCCATCTGTCGACATTTAGGAGTTGACCGCACAGATTCAGACTTGGCAGAGTCACCTCAATGAGATAAACGAGACGTGTCGGACATTGATGGCAGAGATGATCCCACTGCATCAGGAACTGGCAGACATCGAGAGCCTGTCGGATTTAGCGTTGTTTCCATCGTCTGTTAGTTCTGAGTCTGTGCCAGTAGGTGGCATCACTGTCAGTATCAAGGACAGTGGTGTGGTGACGATGGAGACGACATCTCCCGTGTCAATGTCGGACAGTCAAGGGATGGACTCTGTCCAGCAGGAGTCAGAAAGGCCAACGAGTCCAGCGGTGTCTGACCACTTGGATAAGACCAAGGGGCCACTGCCTGGATGCAAGTCTGTGGTCAGTCTTCCTGACCAAGTGACCAGGCAGTCAGGTGCCATCCTTGTGGCATCATCTGTCGAGAAACTCTCGCTAGCAGATGCAGTGCCATCACAAGGTCAAGTAACAGTTTCTCGTGTCGATGCCACAGCGGTGCAGTCAGCTGATGCTGCCGTTGCCATGCCAACAACTGTATCCACACAACAGTTACCTATTAGCGATTCTGTTTCTATGGACACAGTTGGGGAATATTATCAGGAATTGCCAGAGAGGCATACAGTGTCACCTTCGATATGTTACGAGTTAATGCAGGCGACAGACACATATTTACCTGAGAGGCAAACTCACATGAAGTTTGCCAACATATCAAAGAGTGACCGAACGGATGGACAATTGGTTGTCGTGCCAACCAAAGACGGCATTGCCAGAATCAGCCCACGAACTTTGTCCGGTGTGGAAACGCCCACATCAAGTCAGGTAAACATCGTTGAAGTTTCTGTCAAACAACGAAAGCCCCGCTAGGGATATTAAATATAGAAACAAAATTAAAATAAATATTTACTGAATCATAGATTTTTTATTTAGAAAATGTTAGACTAATTTTGTGCATTAAAAATATAACAGCATGTTTCTTAAGAAACAATTTATAACGGTCAAAAAAAAAATTATTTATATTACAATTAACTAATTATTACAGATATGGAATCATTAATTTAATTTATTTAATGTTCGAACTCGTCAACAAAATAAATAAATGCAAACAATTATGTAACCCTAAAAAATTTTAAGTGCTTTTTATTCGAATTGCATTAAAAAGAATTGATACACCTTTTTATTGCAGTCGCTTGGTAGCGAGTTTGTAGCTATCCCACAATTCTACTGTGAGCTAGCAGTTACCCCTAGTGGTAGCGACTGGTCACTCTGTTCGGCCACACCAAGAACTGTCGTCGAACTGAATTCCTCGTGGATAAATTTACAGTGTCAGGTATTCTGATAAGTCGTAGCCTGCACCCTCAACGCACTGTAATCCCATGAAGGAATATCATCTTACAACGCATGGAACAGCACCAATGTGTCAGTGACCAATGCGTTGTAAAGATGCTGTCACAACGCATGTGGTTTGGTCACCAGTTGGCAACATTGCAGCAATGCTAACATTTATGTGTTTTGAATAAAACAGTGATTTTTTTTCTTGGGTAATATATGTTATGAATATATGTTTTTATACATATATATATTTATACATATACCTTGGTATATATAACTCGCTGTTATATTTGTTTATTCATATATAACAGAAAGAAAATTGTCCTGAGAGTAGAATAATTTGCCTACAAACACAAGAAAACTAATTTTGTTTTCAATTTATTTGTGGTTACATAAATATTCCCTAGACGTTCACTACATAAACCTAACTGATACTGAGCAGCTTATTCTTTTGAGACAATATCATAAAGTTCAGTCTAACTGATTGAACTAATGATATCACAGCACATACTAACCCGATTGCAGCACCAAGTCTCGCACTTTGCACCTCAACTGATTTGCCATTGCACCATAACCTCATGTTTTGCACTGAGCACATTTTACAGAAGGTAACCTGTGGCAGAGCCACGGCAATAATGTTGTCATTGAAACCATATAATGTGCCATTAATTACCTCCTTTATGATTATTAATTTTCAACAACAATTCTTTGAGCTACTTCAAGTTATGCTATACTTTATACATATTATGTCTACAATACATGATTAAAAAACAAAATCGATACCTGTTTTCTTGAAATATTTGTGAATTTACACATACAGATGTATATGTTCATTTTAAGCAGCAATTTAGTTAACTTCGGTTTTTAATATGTAATAATACGTTTACAGTATGTGCTTGAAACTATCTTGGAATGTTTGTTCATTTTAAACGATAGCTCTTTAATTTATATTATATAATCATATATTATATAATTATATTATATAATTAATAGTTTAACTTGTACATGGTGCATAAGGCACTGATAATCACTGGACATAATAACATGTGACACTTGGTTCAAACATTTAAATAATGCATATTTAATTTATTTATATAAATTTGCTGCACCTTGTTGGGATTTTGTGAAAAGTTGTATTTGTATATATATATTACTCTGTACCATGATGGCCATATAAGGATACTTAACCCATTGCCCCTTGCGTCCTGTGTCTAGCTTACAGAGCGGGAGGAACAACTGACTGCTGCACTGCAGCGACAGGAGATGTACCAGGCGGCTGTACAACTGACCAGTTCCCAACTGGACAACGTCCAGAAGCTGCTGACTAGACCAGAGGAGGCCAGCATTGATGTCCAAATACAGGGATGTCAGGTACAATCTACAGTAGATAAATTAGTCATGTGTAATTGGCGTCCAGAACTATGTGTGTTTTTCTTAATAAACATTATTTGTAAAACTTACAAACTGTTTCCCTTCCATTGCCTTATGTTCTCTGCCAAAATGAGCTTCATTGTTCCAGTTGACCTTCTACAATGGTTAATGTCACACTTTGCTATTAATACAACTAGTTGTGAGTGTTTATCGTTGCAAGAATCCATTGTCCATTTATTTAACCTCGAACTGTGACCTACATATGTCAAATTGACGTGTGACCTTTATGTATGTCATCTTGAATGTTGACCCCCTAAGATTCACCTTAAATTCTGACCTCTATTTTTAACCTTCAACTTGCTGTTGTAGAGTCTGCTGACGGAGCTTGACCTGATCGAGGAACAAGTGAAGGATGTAGAGGAGAGAGGGAGGGACGTGTTGCTCCATACTGAGTCAGCTGACTCCAGTGATGTCATACACACAACAGTGCACACACTCGCTGAGTCGGTGCAGTCGCTACGGCAACAGGCCGAGAACAACATTAAACAATTGCAGGTAAAGTCAGCTAGTAAGACTTGCCTGGTCTGACAAGATGTGTGTCTTATTGATGGAAAGTGGTTTTCAAAAAGTTGCATAATGTTAGTACATCATGCTAAATAATTTATGTTCCACCACTTTTTAATTTGACATCAAATCCTCTGGCACAGTGTTATGATGCTGAAGAGACAGCTTGCTAAAGTTAAATATGACAGTATTAATTCAAATAAATTCAAAGCAGTAGTTTTGCTAGGTGAGAGACCATTGGTCATTTTAACCAAAGTTACGTTTATTATATTCATTTTTATGTAAGTTATGTATACAGAAGAAACATTCTTATGTAAAATAAAAAAATATTCACAATGTTTTCTTTACAGAATTTTTTATTTATTTATCATATCTATTAATATCATATCCATTTTCTCCCGTAGCTCAAAATGAACCCTTGATTGAAACAGTATTTTCTATGTATAATCAGAGTAGATTACAAGATGTCAGTTAAATTTTTAGCATCATACATTTTTTAGCGTGACACAAACGATTCCATCTAGTGACACATTGAACTGTATTTGACAGAATGAACTGCGAGAGAAACGACAGAGCGGAGACGCTTACACCAAATACCATCACCAGGTGGAGGAATACCAACAATGGCTGGCCGAGGCACGATCCCTCCAATCACCTGAGGCTAGGTCGTCATATGACACCTCATTTCTACGGCAACAGATTAAGAATTGTCAGGTGAGATAGGATGATCATGTTTGCTTTTTCTTAATTTCCTTCAAGGTGTTTATTTAACTGTCGTTCGATTTAATAATGGTATCAACTTACATATGGCCTCTCCATGTCTTGTCTACATGCCATCTGCAACCTTAAATGATAATTGTGTTAAATCTTGTTAACAGTTTTAAACAATATGAAGTAGTTATAATGCAATTAAAATGTTGAATAGTTATGTATTTAATACTTAACTTTTTATGGTGACAAAATCTTGGATTATGCTAATATTACTTTACCTGTAAATGTATTGATGGGGTTTTGTTAAATTGAGTGTACAAGTTATGATGTATTGAAATGTAAGTCGAGTTAATAATGCATTCGGCCTGTACTCTGACTTGAAAATGGTATGTAACATGCGTACAATTGTATATTACACGTCTTGCCCTTTTCCAACAATTTTTATAATGTAGCAATGATGTCACTATTTCAGTTTAGTTTCTTGTTTAAAATAAAGATTAATTAATTCAATCTACAGTTTATATAAAAAGTACAAGTACAGGATAAAAGATGGCCGCCATGTGTTGGTTGTAGAGCCTGCAGGATGAACTGAGTGAGCGTCTTCAGGAGCTCTCTGACCTCTCCGTCCAGTGCGACCGTCTCGCCAAGTATGAATCCCCATCTGACGCCGAGTCAATGCGCCTTGTTCTGGCTACACTCCAGAGTGAAACTTCTGAGATCCGCCTTGACACCATTCACAGACTCGATCGACTGTCGGACGCCCTAGAGGGAAGTTCAAGGCGCAAAAAGGAACTGGATGAGTATCATCGCAGTGTCGGCGACCTGCAGAAGTTGATTGCGGAAGCCAAGAAGCTCGCTGCCCAGCCAGCCGCGGCCGAGGCGTCGGCACGCTTGACTGAACAGCAGAGGCTACTCAAACAGGTTAGATAGCAAGATGTTGCATTGGTTATTATTTAATTATTTAACATGAAGATAAAAAGTCTTTGAGAGAACACCAAAGTAGTAATACTAGTAGAAGTAGTTGTATTAGTCACTGTAGTTGTGTTAGTCATAGTAGTAGTTGTATTAGTCATAGTAGTAGTTGTATTAGTCCTAGTAGCAGTTGTATTAGTCATAGTAGAAGTTGTATTAGCAATAATGACCAAATGACATTGTTGTATATTTTTTAAGGTTTAGAAATGTTTAATTCTATTATGAAACTATTGTTTTTTGTGAAAGACACCCAGGTCTGTGTTTGCAGAGGTTAGAAAGCGAGATGTCAGAACACCAAGACCTGCTCCGATCCGTCTCGAACCAGGCCGAGAAAATCCTTTATGACCATGGAACAGTGCCACCTGGTGACGGCAGTGATCAGCCAACCGCCGAAGGTGTCTGTGCGAGCTGGAAGAAGTTGTCTCATGAACTTGCAGCAAAGCAGTCACAACTGCAGGAGGTTGTCTCTCAGGAAGAACCGCAGGTATTTAAACTGTGCAGGATTCGTATTGGTCTTTAGAATACGTGAAGTTCTTTGAATTTGAAAAAAATTACAATTTTAAAATGTTTGAAATGATCGCGCACACACATGCATGCACGCACACACATATGAACACTGTTAAGCAGCAACTGATATTTTAGTAGCCACTTATTCATAGTTTTTGCTGCATTTGTTCTACCTGCAAAACTTCTTCTTTCCATCATGTTTAGACTGATTAGTCCAGGACTAGTATGGCGAAAATGGGGTCAGATCGGTATTAAATGCAACGGAAAGTATTTTGGCAGTTTTGAAAGCAGAAATGTGTTCTAGATAACATGTCAAAAGTCTAAAGCTGAAAAGGGCAATCTTGTTAAATCATGTTTAGGCGATGGAAATGATAGTTGCCTTTGTATCAGGAGTTTGTCGGCGAATCGATGGCATACTATCGGCCATACCAAGTCACGAGCAGGTATGACCTTGCTGACACCGACGGCAAGGTGACAGAGGTTCGCAGTAGTCTCGCCGAGCTCACTGCATGCTGGGAAAAGTTACAAGGTCAGGTATTGGACAAGCAGAATCGCCTGGAACAGACTCTGCACTACCAGCAGCTGTACCAGGAGGCAATGTTGAACGTGTCCGGATGGCTGGATGACATCGAGCTGCGACTGTTTGGAACGCCATGTGAGAGCGATGCCGGCCAACACTTGAGGGACAACGAGGTGCGTACGACGCTGCGGAACATTTCCCCCCGTCCTCAAACATGTCAACCCTGAGTGGTTCACACCTGTAATACTGATAACAGAAATTCCTAAAACCCACAAACAAATCCATATGATAACCTATGTCCACCGGTCTGTCACACATGCTCAAAAAGGACCTCGGTGAAAGTTGGGCCCATCTGATTGCGTACAGGTAAGATATTCATGAGAGCCACTCTTTGGATGTGTTTGATTTGATGATCTGTTATCTGCAGCCATTTACCAAGTACAGGCCATATCCCACAAATAGCCTTGAGCAAAAAGCGAGTGCAAAAGCCTGACACGTATTAACAGTTTATTGTACCATGTATGTCTGTTTAATTAATTCCTCATTGACTTGTTGATTATACCATGAATGAAACCAAAAGATTCTGTGTTGCCTGACAGAGCCTCCAGAGGGAGCTGCAGGCACTGCAGACGGAGATTGCGACGATGAACCGCGTGGCTGCGTCCGTGATGGCGGAGGCGGGTACTGAGAGTCGGGAACTCATCAAACGCACCATTAGCTCCCTGAACGAGAGGCTGCAGACACTGGAGAGGGAGGCGCGGGAACGGGAGAATGAACTACAGCAGAAGAACAACGAGTGGAAGTCATATCAGGTCCGATTACTGACATGGCTTAGTTGGGGAGTTAGCTTGAACCTGGTTGCAAATGGCAACATGCTGTTTTCTGACTTGGCTTGTGTTAGGGAGCATCACAAGAAATATTTTTAGTATGAATATTGCTCAGTTTGAATCTGGTTGCTAATGGCCTTGTGTTGCCTACTGACATGTGTGGAAATAATCTTCAATTTGAATTGGGTTGCTAATACGCTATTTACTGAGATGGCTTTTGTCAGGGAACATCTGAGAAAAATAGTTGTGTGAAAATAACGAATGATCTTTAGTTTGAATCCGATTTCTATTGACCATCTTGGAACTTTTTGGAAATTTCAAAGGATTACCACTTTACATCATAGCATAATATAAAATTTAGAACAAAAATAATTTCCATGCAGACCTAAATGAAATATGTATGCTGATATCTGGATGTTTGTAGGACGACGTACGAAGCCTGCAGATGCGGCTGTCAGAGACACGTCAGAAATATGCAACCACAGCAACAAGCTCCGTCCCCCTGAAGGACCAACAGGCCGAGACTCAGCGACTCGAAGCGAAACTCTATGATTATGAGCAAACTCTGGAGCAGCTGCGTCACCGTGGCGATGCCATGTTGGAGCATGACCCCCGTGTGACTTTGCCAGTCGAACTAGGTGCCCTTCACAGCCATTGGCTGGAGTTGCAACAGAAGGTATGTCACATGACCCCGTGGAATTACAAACTGATTTAAATTAATTCTTTTTGGTCAACATAACAACCTGAATTCTAGAAGATGTTACTAATTAAATTAAATAATACTTTTCAGTGGAATTCATTAAAATAATTTGTTTTAACTGTTACATTATCAGATTTACGATGGCTGTGTTCCCTCAAGCGTTATGATATTTTACTGTAGTGGAATTAGGAGAAGAATTTTAATCCTGGACAAAACAAAAAATAAGTTGAAATAGCCGATAATTTCCCTAAAGAAAATAGATGCAGTAAATCAACACAGTGTCTTTATTACTGTTCCATTGATTGAAGTTTTAGTCAAGTAGCAATGTCACAAACTGGTCTCTTTGTCTCTTGCCTTCTACCCTACTGTAAAATGAACTTGTCCCTGTTGCTAGGCAACAGAGCGTGCTGCGGAGCTGGAGCGAGCAGTGAGTCTACAGAGTCAGTATGAGCGTCTGCTGGAGGAATACACGGAGTACCTGGAGACTGCTCAGAACAAACTGCGCAGTGAAGTTATCACAGCGGATGATCTACCACACCTACGGCAGCAACTAGAGGATCACATGGTCAGCGTCTCTCTGTATCTATCTAATCTATGAAGCTTTTTTAATCCATTTGTTTACTTGAAATTCTGTATGAATCTGCATAGCATTTTTCCTTGGTTAATCAGCCTATAGTATTCCTACTCTGGAGTTTTATCAAGCTACAAATTATACCTACTTCAAACAAAATCTGCTTTGTTGCACTGGAATCGAGTGTCACCAACTATCAGGCTGCGAAATATACCTACACCAAATGAAATCTGCTAGGATTTGTCGGTTGTTTGCCTGGCATCAAAAGCATCTGTGCTTCAACCGCTATAAGTTTATAAAATAATTTTATACTTGTGTTGAACACAAAGAAAATACGTACTTTGTCATGATTTTTCCATTTGAAACAAATCGCTATAAAGACATGATATGACTGTATAACTCCCAAAATCCTAAAAATCTGTATTGTATACGTGAAATCTGTATGGTGTGATATGGATTCCATTTGTAGGAGTTCTTCAATAATCTTGAGAGCCACCACGCGCTTCTCGACACGATGGCACAGAAGATCGACAGAGCAACGCGTCAGCGCTACGCAACGTCGCACACAAGGTTGACGAACTTGACGTACGTGATCCAGGACAAGGCGGCGATGCGAGCCCAGAAACTCGGCCGTCTCGCGCAGCAGTGGGCAGAGTTCGCCGACCTCTACCACCAGGTGAGGGAGTGGATCATTCGCCTCCAGGGTCAGATGCCTCAGGAAGCCAGACAGACGGACACGCTCGAGGAGATCAGACACAAGATCTGGGACCATAACACCGTTCAGACAGCCCTTGATGATGAGAAGCCGGTGTTGTACGATGTCGTGGATAGAGGGCGTCAGTTGCTGCAGGGAGTCACGTGTCCCGAGCTGGACGTCGAGCTGACGGAGTTTGCCGATCACTGGGTCCAGATTAACACGGACACGTCGGCTAAACTGAAAAGGTGGGACTCGGTTTGATACTCCTTCCTGAAGGCATTTAACCAATCAGGTCCGTTAATGGTTAGGATCATCGAAAAAACTGGCTTTGATTGTTAGACCAAGTAACTTGTGGAAGTGGGAATAACCTGACGTCATGTTATATGGAGGCGTAGCCACTTTTGCCATTTCCCGTTGGTTTTTGACAAACGAGCTAGCACATTGAAGTGGATGGATGCCAGGTAGATTTTGTTGTTGTTGCAAAATGAGTCTGAAATGAGATGAGTGAAAATTTAAACTAACGAGCGACTTTTTTTAAACAGGTGATAGCTAATAACAGCTATAGGGCATGTTACATTTTGGCACTGTAGCTTGAATTGAGCTTTCTGTAGTTAATAAGTTGTGGTTACTTTCACTGTGTTAATGTTTTATTTTAATTGTTTTATGTGTTCACTTTTTATGGCCTCTTTACGGGCTGTCACCTGTATGTTCTCTTCTAATGTAGCCTTTGAACATATTCATGAATACCCTGTTTCCAGCTGATGCACGAGTGTTGAATTGGAACATGTTTTCTGGTTCAGCTTGGAGATGCTGGTCGACCAATGGGAGCAGTTTGAGAGAAATGCTGCGACGCTGCAATCATGGCTGACAACGGCTGAGAGCAAACTGAAGTTGTTGAGTAGCCTGGATGAGAGCGACTCACTGAACTTAGGCACTCTCAACCAGAAGATGCAGCTCTTCCTGGTATGTCTTGGTGGCCGCTTTTACTTAATTGTGGAGAAAACACACTACGCTTTTGTTGCCATGATCTGGAAATGGTACACGAGTGTTTTGAAAAATAGGTCTTACGGTTGTGTTATACAAAATATTTATGTGTGAGATACAAAAGGTAGTAGATTTATTAAATAATGGTTCACCGTATGATGTATCACAAACTAATCAGAATTCGACAAAAATGCGGGTTTCTCCTCAACAGATACAGGCAGAAACGTAGCACTACAAAAACTATTCATTCGAGAACAGAGGTACTTATGTCATCCACTTGACGTGATGAGTTCCTCCCAGTGGTCACGATTTGTGACGCCGTTTACCAGATTATCTCCCCTGAGCCTGGTGTCCTTCTGAGTGATCTCTCTAAGAGTTATATTTGGGTGTCGTCTTCTCCGAGGGCTTCCAGAGTAAAACTTGTCACTTTGTCATGATGCCTGCATCACATGCCAGGCTGCATTAATAAGTTTATTTCACAATGATACATAACTCAAATTATTACACATTTAAGTGAATTTGATAAAAATTGGAAAGAAACTAGAAGTATTTCTACTTATGTGAAATGTTTCTCCCCATCAAAAAAAAAAAACTGAGAGAACATCAACATCGTAAATAAAAAAAAATTACACAGATGCATAGAATTTACGAAGAAATAAGTGACTGGCACGATAATTATGTTGTCTCAATAGTAGAATTTCTGCCTTTACGCAGGATCTGAAGATAGAGGTTGACCGCCACCGGTCAGTGAAGACTAAGACAACGACCCTGGGTAACCAGCTGGTGCGGGCGCGATCCAACAACACAGCCTTGCAGCAACGCGTCGCAGACATTGACCAATCATGGCTCATGCTCATGTCACAGCTGCCGAACAACGAAGAGCTCCTTCACACCGCTCAGATGGAGCTGCTGCCCTCTAGGCAGGCGCTCAACGAACTAGTGATGTGGATGGATGGAGTGGATGCAGGTCTAGAGGAGGACGATCGTCTCACGGCCGCGAGTCTCGTCGATGTGCAGATATTGGTGCAGAAATATCGGGTATGTTTCTTGTGTTTTTTAATAGAAATTTTCTTCTTGACACAACTATTGAAGTTTACTTACGTTCAGCGTGTTAACAAACATTGGTGCTTTCTTCAGGAACTGAATTCGGTGGCTTAGTTCTTCTTCTGCTCGCCAGACGGTGTGGCAATCAGGCTGTCCTACAAAAATTTATATTCATTCATTTCCCAACTTGTTGACATATTCACCAATTTCCAGTTTTTACTTGCATTTATCTTGTTATTTATGTGTCATGGTGCGTATTTGCTGTTCGGGCTGTGGTAAATACACGGTGGCTTCAGAGAGGGGTTCATTTGAAACCCCACATTTCTGTTCAACCCCTGTTTAGTTATTTCCAAACCCCTCCTAAATTTTACTACTTTTATTTCTTGTTAGAAACATTTTGAGGTGCAAGTTTGAAGCACGTGCTCCGTCGGAACACAATCTCTTCACCATGTGTGAAGAATCCACAAGAACCCTGTACCCTTGATTCAGGGATATTTTGTCTTGCGTAGAAAACAATAATCAAGCAGTCATTTATTTTATGTAAGTTTACCTTTCTACTTCAATGTATTTTATATTTTGTCTTGATTGACCACAAGACTATTCATGATTAAATCAGTATCTATTGTGTGCGCATTTTTCTAATATGTTTCTAGATCATTAAACATTTCAGGAGATTAAAAAACATGTTGTGGGGGCTACCGATCTTTATTTAATTTTGTGTAATAATTATTTATTTTTATCTCCACACCTACATTTATCCTGAGTCTTTATTGAAATATCAGTCTATGATATTACACAACATATCATGGGCCGTATACAACATACTTCATCTTTTCTGTTTCTCCTCACACAGGGTTTGAAGATCGAGCTCGGCCACCGCCAGCTCACCGTCGACTTTGTCAACCAGGTGGCGCTGCAGCTGGCCAGCGCTGACCACGACGACCGTCTCCAAGGTGACAAGATTGATTATGCTGAACGTCTCGGTCAGATGAACAAACGCTACCAGATGCTGGCAACTGACATTATCGATCGACAGAAGAAACTCGAGGCACTGGAACTTCAATGGGAGGAATACGAGCGTGGACTCAACAACATGTACAGTTGGTTTGAGGACCGGGCAGCCCGCATCGAGAAATACAGCAAGTTGGGGCACGAGACTAGTGTGAGAAATGCTCTCAAAGATTGTCAGGTAAGTGGTATCTTTCACCGGTCCCTTCCTTGGGGATCATCTCAAATTTCTGTCTTGTCTGTAATCATCCCCATCCATTTTATGCTCATGCACCCTTTATGATAAGTTCTGTTTGATTTGCAACCATCAAGATTGAATATTACAGTTGAGTGCATTTAAAAAACATTGTATAAAAGTTACATACCACATATTAATAGATCCATTTTTCATAGTAATAAACAAACACGCACACATGCCCGCACGCACGCACGCACGCACGCACGCACGCACACAGTCAGAATTTCAGGAAACTTATAATTCATTATAGATTTGTCCATGTAAGTTCAGAATGTCAACACCAGGTTGGTTTGTTTGTCTCCAGGGCATCAGAGAACAGCTGAAGGACCGCCACACTGAAACCGATAACATTGAGAAACTAGGCTCTAGCCTGGTAGAGGGCGCCGGTGTTGGCAACTCCGCTATCATTGCTGTACGACAGAACATTGAGAAACTTGAAAAGCAGCGGATGTCACTTGACAGACAGGTAAGTTCACACGGGTGCAGAAATTAATACCTGTGAATAAATAGTGATGCAGGTAAGTGAAAGAATACCTTCTGACACAGATACAGGAATGACAGGCAAGTTTTAACAATTAATTATTAGAGAGTTAACAGTTAATAAAAATATATATTTCAATATCAGTTACTTTTTTGAAAGGTACTTTGTTTACATTCAAGAGGAAACGGAAAGCATCAAAAATAAAAAAATTTGAATAAACTATAGGATATGCTTAAAGTGCAAGTTAACGTTGTTAATCTTTTTAAAGTCATTCTGTCAACTAGAAGTAATTAAAATAGAGCATATCAAAATGAAATGTATGTATTAATGTCATACTTGAACAGGAAACTTTAGCTGTTAAATAGGGGAAGGTCGAGTATATTGGACCATGGCCATATATCTCTAACTACGATACCGAAGTTAATGTGGCTCCATCTGCCGACTGACTTTGAAACAAAATGTGCATCGAGGGTAAACAATGGCGGACTCCACAAAAATTTCGAAAATGTGAGCATATATTAGTTTTTTCACTTTCTGATCACTTTCTGTAACGTTTGTGTGAATAAACATGGGCGTTGAAATAAGTATTTAAACAATGAATGAAGAAGAGCAAAGTATCACTAGCTTTGTAGATATCTACCTACAGGTTTATCACTGTGTGATCCGCTATATTGGACCACAGATATTGCGAGCTGCGACACCCCATCTTTGGGCAAACGATGGAAGATGACAAGAAAATACTTGACGGCTAATACTGATACCTTCGTTGAATAAAATTCTTTACACTTTTTGTAAAAAAAAAATTCTGTTTGCAGTTGTATTAATGAATCCATTGACTACGCATTTGTGGGAATTTTAGATCATCATACAGTGTATAAATGCTTGCAGGCACAGAGACTCGTGACATTTTTATCGTTGTTCCCGACGTCCCCATTTCTTAAATCAACCAGCAACGAAAACAATATACCCAACAAAGAAATCCACTGAATTAAC
Source organism: Lamellibrachia columna (assembly GCA_963662155.1). NCBI lineage: Eukaryota > Metazoa > Annelida > Polychaeta > Sabellida > Siboglinidae > Lamellibrachia > Lamellibrachia columna. Next base: position 45,243,966 of record OY759262.1, on the reverse strand, counting down.
CCGGTCCAATATAACATAAAAGGTGGTCCAATATAACGTAAAGGGTGGTCCAGTATAGACGAATGGTCGTCTATATTGGACCGGTATGCCATATTCCAAATTTCTAATTTTTTCCCAAATGCCTGGTTGAATAGTTGCCATATTGTACCTATTGGTGCCTATCACTGATGAGTTTCAAGTGAAATAATGGAAAGCGCAACATTGATAGTTTCCTTTGATATATCGGGCCATGTTCAAAAGTGGTCCAATATACCCGACCTTCCCCTACATCATCAACAGTTGGCAGTGATAGACTTTAACAGCTACATTTCCCAGCACATTGTTCAGTCAGAATTTTTTTCAATTGTCCTCCATGTTTGCAGCTGTTTGACCTTGATCGTCGTCTCAAGGACGTGCTGCAGCAGTGGGAAAGTTACCACGTGGCACTGCGGCGCGTCACACAACTCATCACCGAGATGGAGTACGCTCTCGCCAGGTGTCACTCAGCTAGTGGCGACATCGAAACGTTTAATGCACAGATTTCACAGCTTGAGGTATTTTGTTATGTTTCTAATGTTTCCTCTTTGTATATGCGTTCGTGAGTGTGCATGCATGCATGCGTGAGTGTGCATGCATGCTTGCGTGTCTGTGTTTTGAGCCGTTTTATATTGATTTCCGCAATAATTTGGGAATTTGCTTACACACACACTCATGCACACGCACACACATGTGCACACGTACACACACACACACACACACACACACACACACACACACACACACACACACACACACACACACACACACAGGTATATGCTACAGTTTGCTGTGTTGTAAAATATATAAGAAATATATTGTTATTAGTCATGTAGTCACATTTCATCAGACGTACGAATCCATCAATGACCGCTTTTTTTCTCAGAAGCTGCGGTCAGAGTTCAGTGACTCATGGAAGTACCTCGAACAGTTGGTCAGCACAGTGGACAACTTGACCAGACTGTGTGAGCCACTGGTCAGTAGCACTCTGCCCAGAACTGCCACAGACGTCCAGGACAGGTCAGTTCTCATAACCGTGGTATAGGGCAGTGAGTTGGGGTTAACGTGGCGTAGAGGTTTGGGCTGTTGAATATTCATGTTAGCTGTTGAATATTCATGTTAGGGTTACTTTAAGGCACAATGTTGTAGTGGGTCCTGTATGAACGTGAGGGAACATTGACAACATATATTGCCACAGCCAGGAAACACAATTATAAGATTATGTAATAAACGTCTTCTGTCTACACAAATTTGTGTAATTAAGTGAAGCTATAAAATGATGTTATGACACATTGGTAAAATATAGAGAAATGGAACATCTTCCTTAGCTTTGGGAAATATTCACCCCAGTTGTAAACATTAGGGAATTATGTTATAAAATGCAGATCCCTCATCATGCAACCAGATTCCATGATGCTCTGAGGGCATTATTATTACCTATAGCTAACATTTATAAGGCATTTGGTATGCGGGTCCATGCATTAAATATATAATTTAAAAAAAATAATATTAAATTAGAAATTAAACAAATTACAAATAAAATAATAAATAATATTAAATAACGTAATTGAAATAATAATAATTAAAATATTAAATAATATATAATTAAAATTATATATTAAATAAATAAATAAAAACTGAAAACACATTGTTCACAGAACATCTGTCTTTTCACTTTCTTATATTCTTGCCGTGTTTTTGTTGTTATTTCGATGTCTCATGAGAAAAACTTTGTCCTTTTTAATTGTCCACCAGGTGGCAGCAATGCGAGCAGCATATGGAGGAGCGAGTGATGACGTTCCGGGAGCTGTTCGGGCTCTGGCAGAACTACGAGGATGAGTTTGCCCGGTTGGGCGACTGGATGGACGTGACGGAGAAGGACATCGGTGAACTCCTGATGACCGATGACCTCACCGGCAGACAGGGGGAACTCCTTGAAAACACAATGGTAGAACACAACGCAGTCTTTTTAGTGTTTTAGCTTTGATGATAAAATTAATAGCCCATAGATTAACAAGCTTACATTGACCCTGTATTTACTGGGTCACATTGTGGTAGAGATGTCCCCCAAATTAGTCACTGTTGCTTCAAAATTCAATCAGATATGATAGTGAGTAATTATTATTAACGGAGCATTGCAAACCAAGTGCATTATCATGTGACAGTGAGGGCATTCGTATTTATGATGTGTGCAAAATGGCAGCCATTTGATGTGTTCCCACTGGTTCCCACATTGGGTACCAAACATTTCTGATTCTACATATAATAAAGTACATGTCCAGTATATTGTCCACCACATTTCATGTTTTTATCAAAAAGTGAAAATTTGAGCAGGTGGTGCAATCTTTTAACACGTTTGGTGGCATGCATTTAAAAAGTTACTTGGAACTTTCATATTTTTGGTCAACCTGGTACCGGGATAGCCTTATCAGATTAACAATTTATGTAATTTTACGTCAGGCGCTGCAAGCGGACATAGACGGTTTCCGTGACAACCTGACACACCTGAGTAAACTCAGTGACCCACTCATCAAGCACATGGACAACGCGACCATCATCCGCATCACGTCGCGCGAGACCGCACTCAGCCAGCGCCACCTACACACGCAGCAGACGCTGTCGAAGCATGCACGCATGCTGCAGTCAGAACGCACGCGACACTCACGCTTTGAGGCCGCATACGAGGTTATCAATGATTTTCTCACCGATGCGCAGGGAATTCTGGGAGATGAGGACCCGAACCGGTCCGCCGACGAGGATCAGATCCGTGGCAAGATCGAACAATTAAAGGCGGTGACGACCGAGTTTGGTCACCAACAGAAGAGACTGGATGACCTCAATGACATTGGGTATCGTCTTGCTCTGAAGGAGGCAGAGACGAAGCGATTGAAGGCGTTGAATCGACGCTGGCATTCATTGCTCGCTGACTCCACCGAACGCTACAAGATAATGCAAAGCCACCTGTTGTTGCAACAGGGATTTAACGATAAGTGCGAGGAGTGGATGGTGTTCCTCGCGCGGGTTGAGAAGGACCTCGCCGCAGACCTCGTCGGCAACCACGAGGCACTGCTGGCGCAACAGAAAGCATTTGAGGTGAGCTTACCATAAACATTTAAATGTTAGATTTTAATTTTGACTGTTGGTTCTATGCTGGGTTGGCTGTCAGATTGGGCTCAAACTGAGTGCCTCCTGATCACCGCATGAGCATTGACCCACTGTCCCAAAGCTTCTCTTTATAGCATCCCCCAAATATATTTCTTCTAAGCAAACTGTCTTGCCTCAGCACATATATTCTTTTGTGCAAGCATCTTTCTCTTACATCATTGAGTACTTTGTCATTTAACTGTTAACAAACCTTGATATATAAACATGCTACCCGAACTGACCTGATTTCTTCGTTTAGATGTTCCAACATGAGATGTACACGCGACAACAGATCCTGCAGTCAATCATCAACGAAGGTCGTCGCATGATCGACAGTGGTCATGTCGACGACCGCGTCGAATTCGACCGCAAACTGTCATTGCTCGATGAACAGTGGCGCAGCCTGGTGTTCCGTGCAAACCAGCGCAAAACTCTTATTGATAACAGTGTCTCGGAGTGGGAAACATACAAGAGCTCGTCAAAGTTACTTGCAGAGAAACTCTCCGAGATCGAGCAATGCATGCTGGGTCTCGACTCGGGGGTGATACCCCTAGAGAGAGCGCAAGCCCTGCACAGCTGTGTCCTTGTAAGTTGGGTGCCTTCTGTAACTTAAATGTGTCATATTTTTTACTTTTCTGTCCGGTTGCCTTTAGTTGCATGGTTTTGCTTGTATGGTTTTATTGATTTACTTATTTATTATGTTATTTTAATATTTGATATGCTCTATACAGCATCTATTAGCATCCACTCGCAGCAAAGAATTCCACTAGCGAAATTCTGATTGTGTCAGCAATTAGTGCCTACAAACTTACCAAGAAACCATGGCCCCATTTTTAGATATGTTCCAGACTAATTAGTTGCAAAAAAAGACAGCTTTTAAACATAATTAATGTTCTCTGGCCCACATTCTTTGTTAGCTAATATGCATGCTTTATTTACATTAAATCTTCTCTGTAGCTGAGGGGTAACATTCTTAAAATAATACCCTAACCCCAACCATTGGTAGTTACTAATAACCCCTGCTCTCTGCTATGGTAGTTGTTTCAGCATGCATGCATTTCTTTGACAGCGCATGACCAGCCATATAGAAACATACAATACTGACGCTTGCTTGCATGAGCTGCAGAGATTCCTTACTGGCAACTCTTTCTGGTTGGAGGTAGGATAGTTGTTTGCCAGAATTTCATAATTCCTGTTTTGTTATCGTATGTTTTATTAAGTTTTATGGCAATCTTACCTATGTATTAGTTATGTGATGAGTAGTTGTATGTTATTTTGTAATTTTTATTTATATTAATTTTTATAGTTTTGCATTGTTTTATTCCAGATATTTATCCTTTTTAACATTTAGATTAAAAAATACTTAGTATTTATCATGTAAAATGCTTCGAGCTTTTATTTTATGGGAAGTACACTTTATAAACTTATATTTATTTATTATTTTGCAGGTCCAGTTTAATTTCTACATAATAAAATAATATTCTTTCGTGCTGCAAGAAACCGTGATAAAATAAGTTTGTAAACACAACTTTATTAATTGCATTGATTGGTGGTGTTGGTGCTTGGCTCTCATTATAACAGTGGTTTCATTATGTTAGTATTAACAGCTTAAAGACTTGCCTAATTGTTGTGTGGAAGCCGTGGTCAGTCATTGATTTTAGGAAAGCTGTTCACTGGGCTTGTGTTATTTAGTAACTGTGTCGAGACACACAGCGATCAGTTGAACAAGAGAATCTCTGGTATTTAGGGGCGATGTTATTGATGAACATTTTGGTGGAAATGGTTAACTCATGGATGTAATACGTAAATGTGAAGATAATTTATGACGATCATTCCAAGAATTAGTTGTTTGATGAAGGTTAGGGGAATGAGTGAAATGTGTATTTGGCATGAGTGTAAGTGTGTGTGTATTTGATGTGTGTGCGTGCATGTGTGTGTGTGTGCATGCGTATTATCGTTTTTGCTTTTCAGTTTGTATGAAATGTCATGTGGATCCGATAAATAAACGTATATCAAGTTTGAGTAACCAATTGAGATATAAACGGATTTAAAATTCAGACAAATTGTATGTGTTCATGTATTAACCTGCACTATTGAGAGAGGACACTATTTCAGACGTCGCAGAAGGGAGTCGCTCTGGCTGAGCCTCTATATCAGAAGGTGCACAAACTCGGCAAGTGGTTGATCCATAGCTGTGACAGCGCCACCAAGCGGCAAATGCAGGAACAACTTGCATCTAGTGAGGACCAGTGGAACGGTATCGTGTCAACGCTGGAAGACCGACGCGAATGTCTCGAGAGCATGCTCAAACTCTGGAGCGCCACCGAGGGGACAATGGAGGAACTACTGGCCTGGCTGAAGGACACAAGACTGTCACTGGCCAGTCACCTGCCTGATGATTATGATGAACTACAGGTGGAGCTGCGAAAGTGCCAGGTATGGGGTGAATGCTGGGATACCTTCAGCAAAAGTTGGTTTATTCAGTTGATCGTGTTAACACCAAGAAACTGCATTTTTTGCTATCATGTAAATTGTTCATATATATATTGGGTGCAGTAATGCAATAAGATATATGCCTGTCGCATCCACAGCTAATTATTCATAACAAAATATAAAGTAGGAAATAAAAACTTTTTCAGTAAGCTATGATAAATAATTTTTTTTTACATTAATGCTTTTTAATAAAAAAAAACGAGGGAAGTAAATCTTCCATAGATATAATTGTTAACCCCACTGAAGCCAGATTGTTGAGGGTGTTCTACTGTTGCCCTGTAGGAGTATGATGTCGCCCTTGTCAGTGCCGAGGATCGCATCACCGAACTTGAAGGGAGACAGGGCGAGTTGGAACAGCGCATCAGTCCCGAAGATATCTCCATCCTACAGCAGCGCCACCTATTGTTGAAGAAACAGTGGCGCGAGATCATCAACCAGGTACATGCTCACGTCCCTTCCATGGGCAGGCAGAGTATTTTTTGTCTTTAATGAGATTTGTTTATAAAATATGTATTACGAAACAATAATTTTACTGTAAGATCTGGTAAAGATATTGCACTGGTCATTTTTATTACAATATAGTTATTACATGTCCAATATAGAAAGTAACTTGTTTTTAAAATTTCAGTTTCCAAAAAAAGTTTTTAAATAGGTCAGCTGTATGTCTTGCATGTACTAATCTCACCTAGCATAACTACAACAATCCTGTAGAAATATATTTCAAGATAAATTGTTTGTGATTGACAGAGTTTAACGCCAATAGATTGACGGACGTTTCCATTAATTAAGAGTAATAATGAAAAATGCCAGCGTTCATTGATGACTTTGGAGTAGCTCAACATGTCATGTTTTAGTGTCAGCTGCGTCGACGACTCGTTGAGGACCAGCTGCGACGGTGGACCGGCTTTGACAAACGACACCAGCAGGTCATGGATCAGCTGTCCTTATTTGAGGTCAAGGTGAGGACCAGCTCTGGGGACCATATTGAGGACCTTCTCTACAAGCTGAATCACGTGAGTCTTCTCTCTCTACACTTATAGATGGGATTCGCATGTGAAAATGCATATTAAATGTGGTTTCTTCATATAAAGTGAGCATCCTTTAGTTAATTTTAGTTAAAAATGTAATTCAAATTTTAGTTTAACAGTGTGTTCAGATCACAAGAGAAGACATTTTCTAAATGTCACATCCAGGATATTGTATTCAAAAAGTGCCATTCAAACTCCTTCCTTCCTCCTCGGAGTTATTGAGACAATCAGTGGTCCTGGATTCAAGGCTCAATAAATAAATATGTATATTTTATCTCCTGCGGCATTTAAAAAATATAATTCCAGACCTATTTTTACAATTACTTGGCCTCTCAGTTTTAATTTGTTCAAAAATATTTGACTGCTGCATAAAAGAATGAGAGCAGAACTTGCCAAATTAATCGTTATCATAAATGCAGACTAGTCTCGGGATTAGGTCTTCATATTATAATTTGATGTTGGGAGAACACACGAACAAGTACTATACTTCCTTGTGAAGTAGTTATTGACAATATAATCTGCTGTTTCCCAGGATTATCAGACTGAGCTCGTCAAGATGGACACAGAACGAGGGTCACTGGTAACCGATGGCAACGCACTGATGCGGGCAAGTAGCGATGTCCGGGCAACAAACATCGAGAACAAACTGAGTCAACTGGCCACTAGGTGGCAGGAAGTGCAGAGTGCTGTGACAGAGAGGTAATTTATTCAAGTTAATAATTGATGCAAGGTTTATTTTAGTTTTTAATTTTAGCCTAGAACATGCAGTTTTATACATTGTATATGTAAGCAGCGACTATTAGATACGTTGCATGGAAGATTATGTAATAATTACTATGTTGTATTTTCGGTCATGGTGCTGTCTTCTGTGACAAAATACTGCTGATAAACCTGTGAAAATTAGTAGGTTAATTTGACAGATACACTTTTGAACCAGAGCAAAGCGTTCATGTTATGCCCCGTCCTGCTAACATTCGTTGCTCAGAGCATGTTTCACTTTGTCCCGGCAGACCTGTTCACACAATGACTTCTGTTGAAGCATCCAGCTATGCAGTTCATTCTTATAATCGCATCACTGTCTATAACCAAGTACTCATTTAGTGGGTAAACACAATTGCCCAAGTTTTGAAATGTCAGCAGATAGACTCGAACTCTGGTCTTCTCGATTGACAATCCGCTATTAAAACGAGGAATTGTATTGACAGAGTCAGACTAAGATTAATCATCATACCCCGTCCACGTTGTAGGACGCGTAAGCTTGAGGAGACGCTGTCAGCCGTGCAACAGTTGGAGCATAACATGGGTCGCCTGCGTCTGTGGCTCGCCCAGATAGAGCACTGTCTTGGCACACCCCTCGTCTACGCCTCCTGCAACTTCACAGAGATACAGGCGAAACTACATGACCAGCAGGTGGGTGGGGTGGTCAGCGAACGGTCAGTCTGTTCAGTGTGTCGTCAGTCAGTGATCAGTCTGATGGTATTAGTAGTCAGTCTGATGGTATGAGTGGTCAGTCTGATGGTATCAGTGGTCAGTTTGATGGTATGAGTTGTTAGTCAGTGGTCAGTCTGATGGTATGAGTGGTCAGTCAGTGGGCAGTCAGTCTGTGATCAGTCTGACGTCAATAAGCGTATGAGTGGTCAGTCAGTGGTCAGTCCGATGGTATCAGTGGTCAGTCAGTGGGCAGTCAGTCTGTGATCAGTGAGTGGTCAGTCTGACATCAATAAGCGGTTAGTCTGTAGTCAGTGAGTGGTCAATTTGTCTTCCGATTTAAAAAATGTTGCGATCAAACGAGCTCAGGCACAGTGTTTGATGTGTGGCTCATCTTGTTCAATATTTGTCAATTCAGTTAATAATTCACAGGCGTAAAGATTAGGATAACCAAACCACAGGCCTAAACATTACGCAGCATGACATTCTCGGAGTTACCCGAATCGTTAAGTTCCATTATAATCCACCAGGTAGCATGGTGGTAATGGGAAGGGTCTGTTGCCAATCATATTTGTTATGTGTTGACATTTGATCCATATTTGTGTTGTATGATGACACTCTACATTCTGTGTTGACAGGAGACCCAGAGAGACATAGAGAACCACGGGCCAGGCGTGGCGTCAGTGCTCAGTCTATGTGAGGTCCTGCTCCACGACAGTGACGCGTGTCCCACGGTGATGGAGACGACCGCCATAGAGCAGGCATGTGACAGTCTGGGTCGACGCTGGCGTAACATCTGTGCCCTCTCCATGGAGCGCAAACTCAAGTAAGACTCATTTACTGTAGATTAGACATCCAAAAATAACTAGAAATATATATCCAGAGATTGCACCTGTTTGACACAGTCTGTACGATGGTGCAATAACATTAATTAACTTTTATGGTCATGAATATATATTTTAAATTCACCACATTTATTATTTGACATGTTATTTACCTCTCAAGAAACTTGCTTTTATTTTCCGAATATTTCAGCCAACTAACATGTCAAATGCAACAAACCAAAAAACTGGATTGTCCATCCATTTAATTATATTTATTATTTTCTTTACAATGTATTCAGGAAGATTAAGTTAAATCATAACAGATTTATTTATTATGCTCCTTCACACGCACACACACAAATGTACGCCATTATTCGACTGCAGGTCAGCAATAATAACAATTCATTTCAGTGTTTGTGTTTGGAAAAAACCTGTAAATCATGAGCTACGTCCACTGGGAGTAAACTGTACATTGTGGAACCACATGAATTGTTCAGCCTGTGTCTATTCTTCCTGGTTGATCCCTTTATAAAGGGGTGAGTCTAGTCCTGCTGCACAACCCCAGCTGTTATCCCTTCCCACTTCTCCCTATCGGCAGCCTTATCCCTCCACTTGTCGTCCTCTGCCTTTCATTTTAGGTGTAATTAAAATGACACATATCTCAGGAAGGCGGGTTACACACAGATGAAACAACATTGGACTCTCGATAAGCCAATGGCTTCTTTGTCCACTTGCCATCTATGCCTTTGCCTGGCAATCTTGTTAAATCTGACATAGTACATATGCCTAGTGCGGATAGTGGAAGTGGACAAGTGTGTTCGCTGTGTACTTCTCCAGTTTCAGATTATCTTTTGAGGGGTCAACATTATTAAGTACAAAAACTACTTGACTCTTCACGTCTTGTAATTACAGCAACCATCAGATCTTGTATTCACCTGTCTGTGTGTCACCTCAGAAGGCTTGGATGGCAATCTTGTTAAATCTTTCCTCTACGCAATCCTGTATTAGTTGTGGTCTTCCCCCAACAGCCTGGGTGTTTCATCACATCGCTTGGAGAAGTTAATGTTTTGTGATGATCACATCCAGGATTGAGAAGACAATGAGGCATTGGCAGAAGTTCCACGATTCACACCAGAGGCTCAACGATTGGCTGAAGGAGACCGAGAGGAAGGTCACAACCTTGAAGACAGACGGTGCCACGTTTTCTGTAATTAAAGAAGCCATCAGGAACATTGAGGTATGTCACGTAGAAATGTATGAACACATGTATTTGGGGACCATTCATTGTTGTTTTCCTACATGTGCATCATCCCCTTTAAGTACTTAATCCACTTTAAGTGCATCATCCCCTTTACGTACTTTATCCACTTTAAGTACATCATCCCCTTTACATACTTTATTCACTTTAAGTACACCATCCCCTTTAAGTACTTTGTCTACTTAAAGTACATCATCCCCTTTTAAGTATGCAATCCCCTTTAAGTACTTTATCTCCACTGTAAGTGCATAATCCCCTTTAAGTACTTTATCCACTGTAAGTACATCATCTCCTTTACATACTTTATCCACTTTAAGTACATCATCCCCTTTAAGTACTTTATCCACTGTAAGTGCATCATCCCCTTTAAGTACTTCATCCCCTTTAAACAGAGTTGCCTGACAAGTTGGAGCCTATAATTTGTTTTGGTGTTGTGAGTTTGCTTTATATGCTGTAACAAGACACTATTCACACATTCGCAAGTTACCTGATCTAACGATCAAAGTTAATTCTTTTATTGATTTTAACAAAAGTTTGCAGTCTTGTTAAACTAACTGAGCATATCACTTAAACTACAGATTTGAACATCAGTAAACCTGATTCGCAGTTGGCTAAATCAATAGAGGAGACAGTTTTAAGTTTATCTACAATCACAGGAAAAGTTATAATGAGGACATTTGTTGTGTGTTCTGTAGGTGCTGCAGAGAGATGTTCACAATGGGTTGGAACAACTGGAACACCTCAATAAGTTGTATCGCAGTCTGGCTCGTGAGGGACGCACGGACCTCGCTGGAACGCTCAAGGAGCGCGTACTGACAACCAACAAACGTTGGGATTCCCTGTCCGGTCGCATAGCCGCCATCCTGCGTCGACTCAAGCACATCTTGAACATCAGGGATGACTTCGATGCAGCCAGGGAGGCGTTGCTCGTGTGGTTTGCAAAGATCGACGTTGAGCTGGGTCGCCTATACAAAAGGGGGAAGAAAGAGACGGCCGCCAAACTGAGGAAGGTCAAGGTTAGTGGCAAGTTGTATAGGCACAGAGGGTCTTAGAGTGTTTAGCTAAATTCCTTCTTATTTTATGTTGCTGAAGAGATGTTATGCCCGCATGTGTACAAGCACACATACATGTATTTTCATATTGGTATACATAACATTGGTCAACAGTCGGAACACTCAATGGCCAAATTTACAGATAGTTTTTGTGAAGAGAAGAAAAATGTTTCACAGCTGATATAGAAGGATATGATTTACGTTGATCTTACTGTGCATCCATTGCCTCTAGAGTTTAGTGGATTTATGTTTTGGTAAACAAAGAAAAAAATAGTTTGGCCACTTAGTCAGGATGCAGCCAACTGAACCAGCTGCAACAGCCTATTGATCTCATGAAACCAAAGACGCTAAGAAAACACACGTGGACGGATAGCGTATAATGTTTCTGAAAGAAGTCCTATTAACTCATAAGCGCAAAAATAATCAAACCAGACATTTGAACACTGACTTACATATTAGGTGTAACAAAATTTTATAGCTTTCTCACTGTATATATATCCACAGCCATGGAGACTTTGGAGACACAATCCTGTTAAATATCTTAATATTGACATGTGTGTCTGATGCCCAGGGGATCCAGGATGAGCTGGAGGAGAACAGTCACAGGCTGCAGTACATTGACAAGGCCGCGCAGTATCTCATGCAGAAGTGTGATGCCGTCGACGCAGTACACATACAGAGCAGTCTCGACGAGTTCCACTACATCCACAGCCAGATTCACGGCAAACTTATCAAGTGTTCGGAGAAACTGCGGCGCATCACGCTCGGAGAGGTACGTCTGTGTCAGTGATGTTGTTGCAGCTTATGCCAGTGTCATTGTGTCACTACTAGTGTCAATGATGTCATTGCAGCTGATATCAGTGTCAATTATGTCATTACCAGTGCCCATGATGTCATTGTAGCATTGTGTCACTCCTAGTGCCTGTGATGTCATTGCAGCAGATGTCTGTGTCATTGTGTCACTACTAGTGCCTGTGATGTCATTGCAGTTGATGTCAGTGTCATTGTGTCACTACTAGCACCTGTGATGTCATTGCAGCAGATGTCAGTGTCATTGTCTCACTACAAATGCCTGTGATGTCATTGCAGTTGACGTCAGTGTCATTGTGTCACTACTGTTGTCAATACTGCCATTGCATTTGACACTGATGTCATTACTAGTGTCAGTAATGTCATTGCATCTGACATTGGTGATAGTGTAACAATACTGTCTGCATTGTCTATTAGTTCTAAATGCATTTCCTTTTAGATACTTGCCATATTCCTTGTAGCTGCTGCACATTTTAGATAATTATGTCTGCTTTGTTAATCTACTCTTCATACATGTCCAAACATGTAACTTACTGCGATGCATACATTCTGTACTTATTGTTCTTGCTATGTAGACTTGTATCAGAAGCCAGGTGTTCACTGTAACATTAGTTGAACCAACTAACTGCGCTCGACAGAATCGTAATTTGTAAACAATCTGTGACATCAAAATTACCAGCCTAAATTATTGAAAAAGATGTCACTGATGGCACATAGTGAATGTAGTTCTACTCCCAAATGATTACTTTACATCCTGACCAATCACGACTCAGTGAACATTCTATGCGGTTTGACATTACATCCTAACCAATCACAACCCAGTAAATAGTCCATGTGGTTTGACAACATGGTAATAAAGTAACTTCAGCTAGTTGATTCTCTCCCTGTTTACTACTTTACTCAAATAATGCTTCAATGCACAAAGAGTATTTAAACTCCTGGTATGAGTAACAGTTTCCTTCCATCTGTCGGACTGAATATTAACAGTGGGGAAAAGGTATAAGTTCCGTCAAGCGATCTTTGTGTATAAAATGCGAAATGTTGAACGCAGAGAATCATTATGATAAGTTGGTTCAACCAGTTGTACTTTGAGAACCTGGCTCAGTAGTTGATTTAATGCTGTAGCAGGCCTGCCACATTTGTTTGGTTGAAATTCGTATTTTTGACTGAAATTCTGTACAAAGTCGTATAACATAACATGTTTCAATGGTTAACCAGCCAAAAATATGTATTGTTTACAGGAAATGCATACGATGTGGCCGGCTTGCCGTAGAGATGTATCCTAGTTTATAGACCAGTTGTAATCTGTCTTACTGCCTCGACTCTGCGTAGTTGCTTGATTTGACGTTTCGCTTCTAGGACAGTGATTATGAGCTAGAGTACAAGGACCTTGAGGTCGACTCAGTGGACGGTCTGGAGGAAGACCAGTCAGGCATCGGGTCCACCATTGTAAGTTCTTTCTTCTTGGAGTGACCACCATGTTTGTACCAGACCCAGAGCTGTGTCCAGTTGTGTTTTATTTTTACAAAGACTTAGCCTGTCCATTTCTGTAAGTGGGTTATGTGTTGCATGGGCCGAGAGATCGCAATATATTATTTAGTTTCCTAAATAAAAGTTCCAAGATTTTGGGGTGACCCCCAGTACCACTGGCGCCCCCTACCATAGTCACTGCCCAGAATACCCAGGTAATATGTTCAAAAACTAAATTGAAAATCATGGAATACCAGTTAACAAATTACTTAATTTTTTTCTACATCTGGAGCTTGTTGCTTATTTATTAAATATTGTTCAATGATTTCATTTTTATTTATTTGTTTATTCCAGTAGCATCACTATAATTTCTATGTACAACTTTGCTGACAGAAGCTCTCTGTGTAGACTTATGCTTATACAAACTCTCTGTTTATAGTTATGCATTTATAAACTCTATTTATTGGTATGCATTTATAAACTATATTTATTGTTATTCATTTATAAACTCTGTTTATTGTTATGTATTTATAAACTCTGTTTAATGTTATGTATTTATAAACTCTGTTTAATGTTATGTATTTATAAACTGTTTATTGTTATGTATTTATAAACTCTGTTTAATGTTATGTATTTATAAACTCTGTTTATTGTTATGTATTTATAAACTCTTTTTATTGTTATTCACTTATAAACTTTATTTATTGTTATGCTTTTCTATAAACTCTATTTATCACTATGCTTATATAAACTCTGTTTATAGTTATGCTTTTATACACTATGAAGAAATAGTTATGCTTATAATAATTATAAACTCCTTGTGTCTTGTTATGCTGACATAATTTTCCTTTGTAGAACTGCGCTAAATGCTCTTACTTATACACAGTTTTTTGCGATTAAAATTTATCTATGGGAACTTTTTTAACTCAGTGTGTGTGGATTCTTCAAAAGTCTGTAATTGGATCTTCCCTGTCAAGACATAAAAATCTCTTAATATGGGAATTTTGAAATATCTTAATTTTTTTCACCAAACTAGGCCTAGATGGGCTGTAATTCAACAAAAGTAGATACTCAAGTCTCAAGTGGTTTACTCCAAACAGCCCAAACTTGGGCTAACGCAGGAGTTTACTAGTCCAGTACCATACCATACTGGTATGGTACTGGACTTAGACAAGTCTACCAGTCAGCATGTAAGTTGGTACTGGACTTAGACAAGTCTACCAGTCAGCATGTATGTTGGTACTGGACGTAGACAATTCTACCAATCAGCATGTTTGTTGGTACTGGACTTAGACAAATCTACCAGTCAGCATGTATGTTGGTACTGGACGTAGACAAGTCTACCAGTCAGCATGTTTGTTGGTACTGGACTTAGACAAGTCTACCAGTCAGCATGTAAGTTGGCACTGGATGTAGACAAGTCTACCAGTCAGCATGTATGTTGGTACTGGACGTAGACAAGTCTACCAGTCAGCATGTAAGTTGGTACTGGACGTAGACAAGTCTACCAGTCAGCATGGAAGTTGGTACTGGACGTAGACAAGTCTACCAGTCAGCATATAAGTTGGTACTGGACGTAGACAAGTCTACCAGTCAGCATGTATGTTGGTACTGGACGTAGACAAGTCTAACAGTCAGCATGTAAGTTGGTATTGGTCTCTGTTAAATTAATATTGAACAAAGTATAGATACCTCTCAGAGTCCTGAGTGTTATCTCGACAGAACTTGCCGGACCCTCCCGGTCCTTTCATAGGCGCTGATGGAGGGACCGAGAATGCCCTGGAAGCTCCATCGACTAGTCTACTAGTGTTTGAACAAAAGTATTTACCTTAAAAAGTCTTGAATCTGATCAGGCCAAAGCCACACACTCCCGCGAAACTATTTCTGAATTCCCTAAAATTCGCAAATTCCCTCTCCTAGGTGGTTCACTACAAGCCAAAGTTAGGCCGTCGGAACGAGAGTGAGGAAGACATAACGGATGGGAGACTGAGCCCACTAGGCACCCCCGCTGACAGCCTCGCATCCCTTGACTGGGACATGTACGAGATCGATCCCAACCGACACCCTATTCCCACCCACATGGATGTCACCCCTCCCTCGGAGACGGATGATAGTCTGATGGAAGACGTCGACCAAGTAAAGTCAGCCGGTGGGTTGTCTACTTCACAGGAATGGTAGCAGTAATAGCAGTGAAATAGTAGCAATAGTGACAATCATATAGTAGCAGTGGAATAATAGTGATAGTAGCAGTGGAATAGTAGCAATAGTAACAATCATATAGTAGCAGTGGAATAATTGCAGTGACTAGAATTTGGCAATCTCTCTGGAATTGGATTTGTTTCTTGAATATTTGTGTACTTTGTCGGATTTGTATGCAAATATGATAAATAAAACAGAAAACATGAACTATAAATAATATAAGTTTTTCTAAATATTACCTTGTGCATTTGACAGCTGCATTGTGATCAACCGATGCAGAATTAATGTATGACGTTAAATAATTATGGTTTACAGTTAATTGTTAGCATTTTTTGCTACACATCACATTTTCCCAGCATGCATAGCAAATACAAAATGTTGCACTGTCGATAAGCCAATGGTTTCCATGTCCACTTGCCATCTGGGCCTTTGCCTTGGATGGCAATCTTGTTAAATCTTGTTAAATACTGACAGCAGCAACAGCTGACGGAACATATTTGAAAACAATCCCTAATCTAATTTGTGTTTTCTCAATTCTCAGAAAAAAGTGCGCACATGTATTTGAGAATGAACACGTGTGCGCACAACCACGCACACACACCCATGGATGTTTGATAATCTCGCTGTCTGATGTCCAGTTTCAATCACTGACCTGTCCAATCCCGCCTAGAAAATGGCATCTATACACATTAAACAGCAACATTTAGGTTATTTTGGGGGGCATCATCTGATGTTTGTACCTGTTACTTACTGAAATTCTTATTTTAGATGTTGAGTGGAAGTGGCAACTGATGAAAGAGCACCTCGGCAGTCGGCAAGAGAAACAGGTCGTGATGCAGCTGAATGACCTTGAGGCAGCACTGAGTGAGGTCACAAAGAAGCTAGCAGCCAGTGAGAGGGTGTTGCGGGGCGCGACCCCTGTAGGGCCGGAGTCAGAGAAACTGCCATCAAATCATTATGTGAGTATGACCATCATTCATATTCGACCCCCCCCCCAGCCTGGCCCCCACTCATATCCATAATTATCATTATAAACCTTCAATTATTGTTAATAATTGATCGTATATAAATTGTTGCTATATACTAAGGTAATACTGCAAATATTTGTAATATCAGTTTTGCGTTATTTAATGTGGTAATTACCTCTCTAGAACCATTTTGTATTCTTTCTGAGTTTCTTGAGAGTAATTATCATGTCAAATGAAACATCATTCCGTTCAAGGAGTTTTACATTGTATGCTTTTCTTTTGGTAATAAATGTCAATTTAAAAAACTTCAATATTTAAAATGTTGTTCTTCTAGGAAAAAACAAACAAGTTGTATTATATGTTAGTTAGATGCATAACTTGAGTAGTAAATCAATAATATTATTCCAACAAAAATACTTGCAGCATTTTATTATGATTATTATTATTTCTAGAAACACTTGTTCTTTGTTGGTGTTGTTGTTTGTTGTTGTTGTTTGTTGTTGTTGTTGTTGTTTGTTGTTGGTGTTGTTGTTGGAAACACTTACCAGTAATTGTTTGTTCTTATAGGCCAATATAGTTGCTGAATGTGGGGAGAGCATCAACATTGTACAGAACATAGAGAACGGCCTCAAACAGCGGAGCGGACTGTCTCAGGTAGTGGGTGCAGACACACAGATCAGAGGTATGTCTTCATTGGCATGTGCCCTGTATAAGCTGTTGCCCCATATAAGCTGTTGCCCCATATAAGCTGGTGCCCCGTATAGGCTGGTGCCCCGTATAAGCTGGTTCCCTTTATAAGCTGGTTCCCTGTATAAGCTGGTGCCCCGTATAAGCTGGTGCCCCATATAAGCTGGTGCCCCGTATAAGCTGGTGCCCCGTATAAGCTGGTTCCCCGTATAAGCTGGTGCCCCGTATAAGCTGGTGCCCCGTATAAGCTGGTTCCCTGTATAAGCTGGTGCCCTGTATAAGCAGGTTCCCCGTATAAGCTGGTTCCCCGTATAAGCAGGTTCCCCGTATAAGCTGGTGCCCCGTATAAGCTGGTTCCCCGTATAAGCTGGTTCCCCGTATAAGCTGGTGCCCCGTATAAGCCGGTGCCCCGTATAAGCAGGTGCCCCGTATAAGCCGGTGCCCCGTATAAGCAGGTGCCCCGTATAAGCTGGTGTCCCGTATAAGCTGGTGCCCCGTATAAGCTGGTGCCCCATATAAGCTGGTTCCCTGTATAAGCTGGTGCCCTGTATAAGCTGGTTCCCCGTATAAGCTGGTTCCCCGTATAAGCTGGTGCCCCGTATAAGCTGGTGCCCCGTATAAGCAGGTTCCCCGTATAAGCTGGTTCCCCGTATAAGCTGGTTCCCCGTATAAGCTGGTGCCCCGTATAAGCTGGTTCCCTGTATAAGCTGGTGCCCCGTATAAGCTGGTGCCCCGTATAAGCTGGTGCCCTGTATAAGCTGGTTCCTTGTATAAGCTGGTGCCCCGTATAAGCTGGTGCCCTGTATAAGCTGGTTCCCTGTATAAGCTGGTGCCCTGTATAAGCTGGTTCCTTGTATAAGCTGGTGCCCCGTATAAGCTGGTGCCCCGTATAAGCTGGTGCCCTGTATAAGCTGGTGCCCTGTATAAGCTGGTTCCTTGTATAAGCTGGTGCCCCGTATAAGCTGGTGCCCTGTATAAGCTGGTTCCCCATATAAGCTGGTGCCCTGTATAAGCTGGTTCCTTGTATAAGCTGGTGCCCCGTATAAGCTGGTTCCCCGTATAAGCTGGTTCCCCATATAAGCTGGTGCCCTGTATAAGCTGGTGCCCCGTATAAGCTGGTGCCCCGTATAAGCTGGTGCCCCGTATAAGCTGGTGCCCCGTATAAGCTGGTTCCCTGTATAAGCTGGTGCCTTGTATAGGCTGGTGCCCTGTATAAGCTGGTGCCCTGTATAAGCTGGTTCCCTGTATAAGCTGGTGCCCTGTATAAGCTGGTTCCCTGTATAAGCTGGTTCCCTGTATAAGCTGGTGTACTGTATAAGCTGGTTCCCTGTATAAGCTAGTGCCCTGCGCGGGCCGGGCTTTTGGTCCAGGCCCGGCCCGCAGGCTGCGGGCCGGGCCTCTACATAATTTTGCGGGCCGGGCCTGGGCCTACATACTGCGGGCCCGGGCCGGGCCTGGGCTGAAAACAATTTAAACACATCGGGCTTGGGCCGGGCCTGGGCCTAGTGTGAGCGGGCCGTGCCTGGGCTGGGCCTGGACATAATAAAAATATTCATACAAAACACCGATTATTACTTTATTTTTATTTTTTTAAACTGATTATAAATTGTAATTCCATTTAATGAATGTTTAAATTATTTCTTTAGTATTATATAGTTGCAAATTGAGACCTTGCATGGAATCTAATGACCCCATAAGTTCACTTGGCTGGAAGTAGCCAGCCCCAAATGTTTACTTTAGAAATATTTGCAGAGGCAATCAAGCCATGATTAACCATCAACTTATCACCCTTTGACCCTACCAGTGGACATTCTATTGTCTAGGTCTTCCCTCCAAACATTGCCCACCTGAAAGACCTGCCCACTGCCAAGTGCACACTAGGCCACTAGCCCACTACCCAGTACCCAGTACCCAGTACCCAACCCAGTTGGTAATTGGTATTTCTCCCCAGTCCTAATTCATTCACACTTGTACTAATTCACACATGTCTGAACATGTCTGTCTCAGGCTAGTGACTGCAGGCCTGCTGGAAATGCCACTGGGTGTCAGTGCCAGTGGGTGACATTTAATTGAAATATCATATTAAATTATGTTAACTTAGTTGAGCTAATTCAATTAACAATATAAATTGGGATTATGGCTTGGATATGGGTTAAGTCAGGGTTAGATAAACAAATATCCTACCCTAACAATAAACCAATACATTAAAGCCAAATATAACAAATGTTACCATATTTAATAGTAATGACACTAAGAAGTTTTTCTTTATTTTTCTTCAGGATATTCGTAAGTTTGAAGAAGTTGGTGGTGCTGAATTTTTAGAACTCACCCAGCACACTATGGACCTTTTTTATTTAATAAAACAATAAGTCTGTTTTACAGTTTATTTGTTATTCGTCTTTGTTATAAGATTATAGGTTTATCTTCTCTAAACTTAGCGGGCCGCGGGCTTACCCATCTTTGGCCCGCGGGTATGGGCCGGGCCTGGGCCTGAAATTTGCGGGCCGGGCCGGGCCTGGGCCAAACATTCACGGTCTGGGTCGGGCCTGGGCCGGGCCTGGGCCTAAATTATAGTTTGCGGGCCTGGGCCGGGCCGGGCTTGAAAAATTATTGCGGGCCTGGGCCGGGCCTGGACTCTAACTGCTAATTGCGGGCCGGGCTTGGGATCAAATTCTAGGCCCGCGCAGGGCACTAGTATAAGCTGGTGCCCTGTATAAGCTGGTGCCCTGTATAAGCTGGTGCCCTGTATAAGCTGGTTCCCTGTATAAGCTGGTTCCCTGTATAGGCTGGTGCCCTGTATAGGCTGGTGTCCTGTATAGGCTGGTGCCCTACAAACTTCCTCCACAATTCTGTATCCCGCTCGTCTCGTTTTAGAATCATTGCGAAAAATCAAACCAACCTACCAGCCACTATGACACGCTAGCTCATTTGTGTAAATTCTTTTATTTAGTTTTTGGTGAAATCCTCGGACAGACTTTTGAATAATTTTTTATATTATATTTTTAATCAGCCTGTAATACTTGTAGGGTTAATATAATTATTTCTTAAATGCTGTCTCACGATTTTTCACGCAGGTGTGCTCCAGAGGTGGCGCCACCTGCAATCTCAGGCAATACGTAAAGACGAGCAATTGAAGGAGAATGTGAGACAGTGGGCGCAGTTCAGATGTGACGTCACCAACATTCTGGTGTGGCTGGGCGATGCCGAGGCCATCCAGATGACGCAGTCGACTGTTCCAACACAGCTCAGAGACATCGAGATTGCTGTTCGCAGACACCAGGTGGGTAGGAGGCGCTGGAATTATGCTGATATTTGTTGATTTTAAAGGTATGAAGACTTATAATTTTTATCGTAAAATCATAATATTATATGGAATAAATTTGATTCTAACACCTTAACCACCCAAATGTCTTTTAATGACCGCAGTGTTTTTAATATAATCAAGTAATATAATTTATATAATAAATGAACCATAAGAGTGGGGCGTGGTAGCGTAGCGGCTAGAACGTTGGGCTCTCAATCGAGAGAACCCGGGTTCGAATCCTCTTGCTGCCATTTCAAAGCTTTGGCAATTTCATTTACCCCTATTGCCTTAGTTCACTCAGCTGTATAAATGAGTACCTCGCTACAGACAGAGGTTGATATCTGTGAACGAATAGTCATCATGCAGTAATTGCAGCGTGGCTGAATGCTTCCCAGAGAAGTCGAGATGTCGTTGGAATGAACAGGTCTGCCAGAGGGTGAAGTGTAAAGCGTTTTGAACAGTCCCAAGGACTAGATACTTTATAAAAACGTACTTTTAAGGTTGTGTTACACACTGTGTAAATAATTGCTTAGTGCAAGACTTCATTCTTGATAAACAATATGCTGTGGCTTATGCACTTCTTAATTCGGACCATGTATTGAAAATGATATTACTACTACTCTGTGGCATAAAACCTCCCAAAGCATGCCAGGAACGTGCGTTGCCATGGTAACTGATCTGACCTTTTTCACCACTGGTCTTTGCAGGAATTCATGCTGCAGATCAACAGTCGCAAACCAGTCGTCCTCTCCATCAACCTACTCAGTAAGGACCTGATGGTCCAACCGAGCAAAGAGACCCGGTCTCTGGAGGACCAGTTGAGGACCCTCAACCAGCGCTGGGACCGGGTCTGTGCGAAGGCATCAGTCTGGTTCAGTGAACTGCAGATTGAACTGATGCAGTGCGGTGGATTTCACGAGATGATCGATGAACTCCTGAGTTGGCTGAATGCGACGGAGCAGGAGATCAGACGACAGGAACCCGTTGACTTCTCGAGTAATCACCAGCTACTGCAGCTGAAATACAACAAGTTTAAGGTGCGCATGATGATAAAGTTTACAATTAGTAATTTCAGACATGTTAAGTATAATATATTGATCCCTCCCTGTCCTCTGGGAGGTTGCACCTCACCATCCTGCTCTATTTGTGACATGCCGTTCTGCTATCAATAGCGGGAGCCCAGTATCATTCCTGATCTGATCACTCCATCTCTTCAGTGGTCTTCCTCTCTTCCCCTGTCCTTTGAAGTCTTGTTTGTATGCTTGCCTAACAATGTTACGCAAACATGCCCAAACCACTTGAATCCTCTGTATTTTAATGTATGTTTTTCTAACAGTAATTTAAATGAGTTTACTTAAAATTATGGCTTTTTAATGTAATAATATCCATGCAAGTTACTATCGTGATCTTTCATATCGTAACATATTCGAAAAAACATGATTTGGCGATTCAGTAAAGCATCCCAGTTTTGCGACATATGCAAACTAACTAATAACTCTTCACATTTGGAGGTGAAATACGTTTTCCACCAGATGATTTATTGATCTGTCATATTCACATTTTATAAATTTTTCACCCAATACGCATAATTATGTAGATATTTATTAATTATGTTATTGTAAACCTCATTGTTCTGTACTATAAAACTAAAAGAACCATTTATTATTGTTATTATGAACCTATTTACCAATTCCTTTAATTAAAAAAACCGAGTACAGTAACCCCCTCTTATAAGGCTACTCCTGCAAAAGTACAATGGCCTCATATGGGGGGCTACCTCTCATGAGGGGGGAATTATAATGGGAACGCCTTAGTTTGTTCATTACTTCATTTTGCATGTAGACGTAATTAACTCTAATGAAAACGTTTCTTTCTCATGCAGGATATTAGACGTGACCTTGAGAGGTCACAGGCGCAGATCCACGTCCTACAAGAGATGTCCGAATTCCTGCTGGTGGCCATGACCTCGGAGGAAGCCGTAAACGTGCGAGACAAGCTGAACATTGTCTCGACCCAGTTCCGGTCTCTCATGAAGATCTGTGTGACGTACATGATGCGTCTAGAGGGCATCATCTCCACCGGCCTCTCGACAGATCAGGCAAGTCACTCAAGTTTAATTGTTTATCATTCCAGGTATTAAAGCTACTTACTTTTTTATTCTCTTGCTTCAGTCATTTAGCGCTGCAGGTACGCGCGCGCTGCAGGCACGTGCTTGCCGCAATTACAACAGATTTCAACATCAGTGAACCTGATTCATGATGTGCTAAATGTATTGAGGAGGGAGGTTTTTTAAATCGTTTATGCAGGTTCCGGGACAAAGTTCCCCTCAACAAAATCTCTGCAAGTGGAACATCTACTTTAAAGGGTAAATATATTTGTTCCAGTCCAGTTTTACAAGTATATTCACACAGCTAGTTTTTAGACTGAGTATATCATCAGTGTTTTATTCGTTTGTTGTTGTCTGTGAGAATATTTCTTGTAATTCTTGTATTTGTAATTCACAGAGAAAGGGGGAAAACATAGCAACGCCGCGGTCAAGTACGCCAGTATCGAGACGGTCACGTTGGTTCCAGCAGGTGAGGTGTCTCACGAGATATTCTCCTCTGAAACTTTCTCAAATACATACAGACCAGTATGGCTGGATAGAAAATACTCTTACATCGACTCACAAATTGTGAAACCACTTCTACCTTTTTTGAACTTTTTCAGATTAATGCAGTTTTACATTTGAAACTAATAATGCTGCATATGTGACAGTTATTGCGTTTTTTTGGGGTATTATTTATATTATTAATTATTTTGAAAAAGATGCAGATACAAGTGGTTTTATGATAGGTGTCCTGTGTCACTATTTTTCTGAGTGGGCAATACAATTAGACCAGCTTTCTTTACTAATGTGTGGAGCGACACTTGTAATGCAACCATGTCTTTTTGTTTGTTTAACCTCAGACTTGATATTTCTTCTATGGTGAAAAAAATTAACCATTTTACCTTGCTGTGTCACACTCTGTTTTCATGTAACTATCACGATTGGCTATAGTTGAGCTGTATTACTCTTCAACACACAGAATGTTTCTGCTAATAGTTTCTGGTATTGAAGTAGAGAGATTCTGTTAGTGTCTGCCAGGGATACTTCACTTCTGTACATATACTGTATGATTGGTGAGTTTCTCTGAAAATGTCCCATTCAACCTTTGTTGTATTCAGGTAATATTGTGATTCGGCCACATCAAATTAAACTTCATTTCCAGTTTTTGCATTTTCTGTAATGTTGTTTTATTGAAATAAAACTTTTTTAGACAATTTTAATTGACAGCAAGATAATGTATGGTGAATGTTATTCCATTAAAATAAAACAACAGCAAATCTTGAAAATCTTAAAATATCACATTCCAAGAAACCAGAACGCCAGTAGTTTCAAGGAACAAAATCTTTCAGTAAAAAACCTACATGATAATGTTTGTAATTGCAGAAATTTCTATTTTGGATTAAATAATTTTTTATTAACATTTTTACTTTTGTGGTTACAACAAAGGCCGATAATAGATACTAGAAACCCAGCCTCCCTTTTTCCTGCTCACCCCGCTTTCCGACCTTGTACAATCTGTTTGACCTTGAAGCGATCTGTGCTTTAACCAATCAATTTCAATCGTTTCTAGCTGGGCCTCTCGGCAGCAGGTGGAGCCGCGCCGCAGTCCGGGCTCTCGGCCCTGGAACCAGTGACGTAATGACTTTCACATGATTGACTCGCGCATTTGATTTATGTTGATCAGTATTAGTTGGTTGGCTGGAGATGGACATCAACAGTTGCTGCATGAAACTGCTTCCAATGTCCACTCGGCTTGGTCAGCGGTCTTGGCGTGATCCTGGTGTTTATCTGGTGTGGTGGTCATCTGACTCGTTCTGACTCTGAAAACGCTGTTTTTAAGTTGAGGAACCAGTTGTTTTTTTATTGTTTCTGCTGCTGTCACTAAGTAGCAGCATTGGAATTGAAATAATTCACTTTCGGTACAAAAATCTGGCGTTTATATTCAGAGCATCTGATTTAGGTCCAAACCAATTTGTGTATGGTTTTATCAAGTGCTGATATCTAGTGTCAAAGAAATTCAACTATTGCAATTCATTTTGCTGACACCTAGTATCATAATTAAATTCAACAATTGAAATTCATGTTATGCTAAAATCTGTCATTTCTGCCCTTCTGTATTGATAATTTAAATATACCAAACCTGCTTTGACTGTAAAATACCACCAGTTCCACACCAGATGGCGCCATGCAAGCTGTGAGGAAATACATTACTTTGTTTGCTTTGAAGAACTATTCTTCAGTTATTACTCACTTTTATCGTGTGTGAACTAACTACTGGAGGCTTTTTGTAAGGCTTGCTTCCTCAGAGTGGAAGCAGCACGGAAGCTTCTGCATCATATAACAATATAGCTAACTTGGCAACGCATCATGTGCAACCATGACGACCATTCATGACAACTTGAACTCTTGTAGCAATTTGGTTACAAACTGGTCAATTTTTATAATGCTTCATATACACATAGACATACACACACATATATATTATGTATATATATATATATATATATATATATATATATATATATATATATATATATATATATATATCAATAAAGTGACACTATATATCAATATTAAACACAAATACATTTGAAGATTTGTGTGAAATTTGTTGGACTTTGTGCTGTAATAAAACATGTTGGTGGAGCGAATGATGCATCAGCAATAAAACAACCTGCTACCTACGGAGCTAGAAGTGGGTTGTCTTATTGCTGATGCTATTTAAAAAAAATTATATTAAAATTTTTCCTCTTGATCAAAGTTGAAACTGTTACCAAATTAAAATCTGCATTTAATCATAATCTACTGTTTGTGTGGTGGCAAGTTAACAATCTAATCTGGCTTCGCAGTTGCTTTGCACGTTCACCCTACAGCTTTATGTGTCGACTGCTTATACTCGTGTTCTGTGCATGTAGTTGTCGTTTTAATATATTTTGTGCAGTTTGTTACGTCGCATTCCACAGACGAACTTTGATAGGTCAACCAATGAAAACTGTGTCGGTTTGAGGAGTTGTGTCGTTCATATTGCTTGCGTTGTCATGACTGAATTCAGCATGTATTTCAGTCATCTACTGTGGAAGATTTTGTTTTGATGTGATGTTGTATGTTGCCATGGCAACAATATGTCATGCTTCATGGACATATGTCATGTCTGTCATCACAGTGGAAGCTGTCATGTCACAAACTAGGCTGGTACCACGCATAGCTAACGTAGACGTTAATGGTGCTTTAACACTTGGAAAAGGTGCATGATTTAGCCATTCGGTTATAAAACTGCAATTACACTGTCAACCTGTAAAACTTGCTCCATAACAAATATTCAGTCTAATTAAATCTTGTAATTATATTGATTAGTCGTATAACAATTTGAAATTTGCATTCTTTGTAACTGGAGAAATTCTTATATGGCCTGTTGTACTGGCTTTGTGTATATTATAATGAGTTACATAAAAGCCTTAGTGACATATCACTCAGTACTGCAGTTCAAGGTTGCAGATTTTAATTTGGAATATACTGGATATCAAACATTTCAAACCCGTTTTTAATAAGGAAATGGAAATTATGAATACAAATCAGATACTTATATACATTTAAATCATTTTTAATAATGTTGCCGTGATGTGTGCCTATGTGAACACAAACTCTGTTTTTCTTTATTCCAGCGACGAATCTGACCGTAGCGAATGCGCGAGTGGTAGTAGTTTCGCGAGACGAGTCGTCCGCATAGCTCTGCCGATCCAGGCCCTGATGCTGCTGTTGCTTGCGGCCGCGTGCCTTGTTCCCATGGCTGAGGATGACTTCAGCTGTGTCCTCTCCAATAACTTCCGTCGTAGCCTCGACCCCATGGTTCGCTACATGAATGGAACACCACCGTTTTAAATAGTGAATAGGCATTTTAGAGAACGCTGTTTTTATCAGTGACACACCAAAGAAAGTCACTATTGAAGTTGAAGACAGAAAACGTATGATATAAGAAAATATAAATTGTATCCCAGGATAGTTTGTTACGCTTCTGAAGAAAGCAAAATAGCTGTAGTAATAGCTTTTTTTGTTTGTGTATGCTATCATATACAACAGTGTTTGTGTATGCTATCATATACAAGTGTTTGTGTATGCTATCATATACAATAGTGTTTGTGTATGCTATCATATACAACAGTAATTGTGTAACAGTTAGTCCTATATATTTTTGTGGAGATATGCTATGTAGAATGCATACGCTTTTGGCCGTGTCTTACAGTTTCATGCGAATATATTCTGAAGAGAGTTTTTTAAGTGTGCATGATTTTATAAAGCTATATTGTAAAAAGATCTGTTTAAGAATCAGGCATTGATTTATGATTCTTTAAAAGTGAATATTGGTGCATTCACAGTAAGGACAGTGGAAAACAATAGATTGCATGGGACTTTCTGTATGTTTTATGAAGAATTAAAAGTAGTTATATATAATGACAGTGTAGATAACTAACGTTTTAGTGTATATAAATTATTTTCTGTGTGTTGCATTGGATTTGTGGTCATTTATTGACCGACCCCCCCCCCCCCCGACTGTGATGACTGAAGAATTGCATTGTTTTATGTCTGTCTGTGCCATTTTGGAACGTTCGATCCGCACGCACTGTCGTTTTATGGTGCTGCTAGTATTTTCTGCTAGTATTTTCTTTGTATTCTAATCACTTATCGGCTGCAATAGGCAGTCTGCTTCTTTATATACTGCAAACCTGTTGTGTATAAACAACCGTAATATTATGTTATCGAGTCACGTGAACCTCGTGACGTTTGAAGCATCAGGTAGTTATAGTTGTCTTGGAGCATTGAAGAAGTGAAGACATACGTTTATATACAATTGTGATTATGGCATGATAAATAAATCTTGTTTTTACCGTCGCTTTTAGGCTATTTGTGTTTGTGTAGTTTTTAAGAGAATGCATATTTTACATCGTTGTCTTAGATTTGGAAAACCAGTGATGACCTGTCATAGATAACAACTATGGTTAACTGGAGGCTACCGTAGTTATTTTGTGAGATGCATTGAATCTGTCGCATACAACACGTGGTTTTGTAATTGTTGATGATTGTAACAGTTTTAATGTGACTACAATATTACCTCCATGCAATTTTTTATTCGAACATTTACTTCGTGTGGGGTCCTAACCAGTGCCGTGAAAGCGACTGTATCATGTAGTATATTATAAGTATAACTAACGTGGATTGTTACACAAACAGACGACAAGTGGCTGACGTATTTATTTTTACATAGTTTTCTGCGTGGTGGCGAGAATTAGGTTTGCACCTGAATCGATTCTGATATCGGTCGAAACAATCTGGTCACACGTGGCTGAATAAAATATTATAATATGTGTGTATCCTTTGTTTCATTCATCCACAGCATGGTAAACGGGGAGTCATATTTTGTCGAATTAAGGTTTTTTCACACAGGTACGTCGCGTTTTGTTGAAGTGCAAAATTTAACGACGTATGACTATTTAACGAGGCTGTCATCCAAAGCTACACGCTGCAGATGACAAGTCGACAAGGAAGCCATTTGCTTATCGAGAGTTCAGTCATTCATTTCCTACTACATATATAGGGCTTATAGGCCGTCCTTATCGGAACATTTTATATATTGGTATAGCGTGGTCTCAGTGACGTTTCAAGGATCTCGCAGGGGGCAAGCTTAGGAGCTTGTATCTGCGCGCATGCGCAGATACAACAATATATAATTAACTGCACCAACGTGTGTGCATGGGGAAAACAGTTTACGACAGAAAATGACGCTTTTGCATGTGTATATGGGGAGGAAAACAATTTATGACATTCATCCATTATTACACGTGGTTGGTACTCTATGTTATCATTCATTGTTATTATATTAATGTAGCTATACTGTGTTTATATTATTAATGTCAACAACCAGCTCGCGCATGCGCAGATATACCAGGCGAAAAATATTTGACGGCGGGAAAATATAAGCGCGACATCGGATATGACGGAAGAGGATTCAGCTGCTGTTGATCGACCTGAATCCACGTCGACCAGCAATGACGCCTTCTCTACGCGGAAGAAGAATCATTCGTATGGGCACATGCAGCTGTAGCTGAGCATATCGAGCTCTGTTTATAAAGACGAACACGGCGCTACGTTTGAACTATTTAGTGCAACTGGGCGTATCTACACCGCATCGGAAATACACACTTCGAGCATCAACTATTGTTGAAACTAAATAAATCGTGTCTACAGTAGTTAAATTGTACTACGATGTTATGGGTTTGTGTGTACATGTACATATATCACATATATAGTGGTTGAGCTTGTTGCGACTTGTTGGCAAGTTAAATATCAAATAAGTGACCTGCAAGTTAAGTCTACTCTCTAATCCAGCGGTCCGCAAACTCTGGCCCGCGGGCCAAATTTCAACTGGCCCGCGTGATAGTGTTAGCAATATATATTTTTTTCAGTACCAATTTTCCAGTTGTACTATGAGCACGAAATAACGTGTTTCCTGGTGGTTTTCAATTGAATTGAATTGAATTGAATTTATTCAACATAATCAATGTACATTTCGATAAATTGTAAACATACATAGTTATAAGACTAATTACCACTAAAGTGGTACAATGAAAACATAATTAGAGAACGACAATCAGAAAATGTTGAAGGGAAATGCAAGAAGTTGTAAACTTATAAATTGCATTCCCCAAAAGTAAACAATTGCACTGGTTCCATATATAAAAGAAAAATGACTTAATTAAGCTAGGTCTTAACTACCCAAAAAGGTATGGTATTTGATACGAAAATAAAATAATATACACATATAGCATGTAACCATGACACTAATACAATTAATTCATATTTCATATCTAAGCAAGAGTAAGGCTTTGTAAAAAAAATTAAATTTATAAATTTCAATACAATTTTGCCAACTGTTTCAACTTTACAAAACAGCCATAGAACTTATAATTTTTTTTTAATATTATGAAGCATTAATTTTGTTGTTCCGTTAATGTAAATTCGCCAGATTAAACTTAGTACACATTTAATAGCAACAACATTCACCTTTGCAGTGATGTTCGCTAGGCGGCGCTACTGTTAATATAACAGAAGCGAACACTCGAATCACAGAAACCCGGATGAAACATCGCTCAATAACAAGTCATCTTCGACACAGCTAACATTGAATTTGTGAATCTCGGGACTATGGCGTATATCGAAAAAAAACGTCGTTTTGATTATTTCGGAAAGAGAGTGTTTGACGCTGCCTGGGAGCATGAGCATTTCTTTTGCTTCCGCGAACATGACAAAAAAGCGATGTGCAGAGAAAGCGTTGCTGATTTGAAACGCTATAACGTGAAACGGCATTACGATTCGAAGCATAAAAAGTGCTTTGACGGTGGCAGTGCATATGTGGGAAAAGACGAACGCATGAAGAAACGATTTGATGCATACTTGGGCGAGACGAAGAGAGTATCTGTGTTTACAGACACGCCAAGCCATCTTAATGAAGCCAGCTATCGCATCTGTTACTCGCTCAACACCAGTTGCCGTTTACTCACTCAGAATTGTTCAAGAAGGCTTTCATGGCCAGTGCCGAAGTTCTGTTCGCTGGTTTTCAGAACAAAGATAAGATCGTGCAACATATTGGGAAACTGCCACTTTCACACGACACATGTGCCCGTCGATGTGATGAGTTGAGTGGTGGCATTTTCACGCAGCTGATGACTAAGTTGCGAACCTGTCCTGCTTTATCACTTGCTCTCGACGAAAGCACTGACAAAAGTGACACGGCACAGCTGATGGTATCTGTGCGGTATTTCAACGAAGACTTCCTGTGCCTGATCCCATTGAAGGGCACAACGACAGCGCGGGACGTTTTCAGTGCGCTATTAAAGTTCGGAGAAGAAAATTATTTGACGTGGGAAAATTTGGTTTCTCTGTGTACAGACGGCGCGCCCAGCATGCTTGGTCGTCAAGCTGGATTCGTTGCGTTGTTCCGTCAAGAAATCGGAAAGCCGAATCTGATATCATACCACTGCATAATTCACCAGCAAGCATTGTGCGCGAAAGCAGGCTGAGACCATCCTCAACAAGGAAGCACCAAGAAATCAAGCAGAAATTCCAGAAAGCAAAGAGGACCTGAAGGTCAACACAGACCCACCATCTGCTGAAGAAGTGAGAAAAGCAATCAGGACCATGAAGTCTGGGAAAGCACCGGGTGCAGACTGTGTAAGTGCAGAGATGTTGAAAGCTGGAGGAGAAGTCACCATGGGAGCCTTGACAGAGATCTTTGAAGGAATATGGGAGACGGAAGAAACACCAGGCGACTGGAAGATGGGGCTGATCGTCAAGCTACCAAAGAAAGGAGACCTTAGCCTTTGTAAAAACTGGAGAGGGATCACTCTGTTGTCTATCACTAGCAAAGTTTTCAGCAGGGTGATCTTTGATAGAATTTAAGAAGCCCTTGACCCACTGTTACGCAAAGAACAGGCAGGTTTTAGGAAAGGAAAATCCTGTGGGGGCCACATCTTTAGCTTAAGGCAGATCCTGGAGCAGTGCCAGGAATGGAACACGCCATTCTACGCAAAATTTGTCGATTTTGAAAAGGCTTTCGACAGCATTCACAGGGAATCTCTCTGGCATATACTCCGGCACTATGGAATCCCCCCCAAGATTGTGAGCATAATCAAACTGCTATATGGCGATTTCAGGACCAAGGTCATTTGCGGCCAATACCTGACAGAAGATTTTGAAATCAAGACCGGAGTGAAACAAGGATGCATACTATCCCCCTTCCTCTTCTGCCTCGGGATCGACTGGGTCATAAAGGAGACAGCACTAGGAGACAAAAGCGGCATCAAATGGACCTTCACAGAAACATTAGGTGATCTAGATTATGCAGACAACATATCTCTTCTGTCGCACCGCTACAGTGACATCCAAAGAAAAAGCGATGAACTTGCAAGAAATGCCGAAAAGATTGGGCTACAGATAAACATAAACAAAACAAAGATGCTGCGAAACAACAGCCAAACAGCAGACCCCATCACGATTGGAGGAAAGGATATTGAAGAGGTGACCGAGTTCACCTAACTGGGGGCCAAGGTGTCAACAGATGGAAACTCGGAGTCTGAGATTAAGGCAAGGATTAGAAAGGCAAGAGGGGCATTTGCGGCACTGAAGAATATCTGGAAGACAAACAAGATCAGCAACAGAACAAAGATCCGCCTGTTCAAGAGCAACGTCCTAAGTGTGCTACTATATGCGGCGGAATCATGGAAAGTTACCAAAGGCTGTTAAGTTTTCCAAAACAAGTGCCTCAGGAATATACTGCGAATCTACTGGCCAAACAAAATCTCCAACACGGATCTCCATGAAAGAACAGGTATGCAGCCCATCTCTCTCGAGGTTAAACGTCGCAGATGGAAATGGATCGGACACGTCTGCAGAATGCCGCTGACATCCATTCCAAGAGTGGCCATGCGCTGGACCCCTGGTGGCAAGAGAGCGAGGGGGAGACCCAAGGAGACGTGGAGGAGATCAGTAGAGCGGGAGATGAAGGCTCTCGGGTGGAGTTGGGGCCAGGTGACGAAGTTTGCAACGGACAGGCAACATTGGCGTTCTTTGGTGTCGGATTTATGTGTGATCCCGCACGAAGAGGATTAAGTAAGTAAATAAGCTAAACCTGCTGCTACAAGGACAGCACAAGTTGCTGTGTAATTTGTACGAAGCGGTGAAGGGCTTCGAGGACAAGGTGACACTATTCAAAGTTCATGCAGAAGGCGGCAATTTTCTGCACCTAAGGTCCACCAGAGAATTCCGTAGCGAAGACGATGAACGTATCGCAGACGCCAAGCGGGTACTTGCTGAATTGTTTAAACGCCTGGAGATCGCATTCAGCGGACAATTCACCGACTTCGCTGCTATCGACGACGTTTGCTGCTTCTTTGCGAGCCATTTTACTGCGGATCCAGCTATTTGCCAAACATTGTCGCAAACGTTTGCAGTCGACGAAGCAGCGTTGTAGGACAATTTCATCGATTTCAAGGTGGTGCCGTGACTAAAAAATGAGTTTAATGCTGCGAAAGACGATCTCGTGCTTTTCTGGGCAACGCAAGTGCCTGTGCGATTTCCAGTGCTGATCGAAGCAGCACAGATTTTTTTTTGCTTTTCGGCAGCACATGGTCATGTGACTCAGGATTCTCAGGCATGAATCACATCAAGAACAACCTCCGGTGCCGACTCAAGGACACACGTTTGAGGGATCTTCTGCGACTCTCAATCTCTCCGCTCTGCCCACAGTTCGGTCAGTTGTCGAATAATATGCAGCACCATCATTCGCATTGACTGCATTCATTAGATGTGCTGACTTCTCTTGCGTTATTTCGAAAATGTTTCCATGTTCTACTTGTACAGTACCACATTTTTTGCCTGGCAAAGTAGATAATAAAAGCAACATTTGTGCACTGTGTTTTTCCGTGCTTAAAAGCTTTGGCCCGCCTTAACATAGCACTCGGCCCTCGTTGCAAAAAGTTTGCTGATCCCAGCTCTAATCAATGACAAAAAGTTATGTCATCTCTCTGAATCGTCAATATTGTCGTGGATTAGCTGCAGCACTTTTTAGCGGGAAACTTAGGCGGGTGCTGTCCCACCACGACATTAACCAACGGATGCTGTCCCACCATGACATTAACCAACGGATGCTGTCCCACCACGACATTAACCAACGGACGCTGTCCCACTACGACATTAACCAACGGATGCAGTCCCACCACGACATTAACCAACGGATGCTGTCCCACCACGACATTAACCAACGGACGCTGTCCCACCACGACATTAACCAACGGATGTAGTCCCACCACGACATTAACCAACGGACGCTGTCCCACAACGACATTAACCAACGGATGCAGTCCCACAACGACATTAAACAACGGACGCTGTCCCACCACGACATTAACCAACGGATGCTGTCCCACCACGACATTAACCAACGGACGCTGTCCCACCACGACATTAACCAACGGACGCTGTCCCACCACGACATTAACCAACGGATGTAGTCCCACCACGACATTAACCAACGGACGCTGTCCCACAACGACATTAACCAACGGACGCTGTCCCACTACGACATTAACCAACGGATGCAGTCCCACAACGACATTAAACAACGGATGCTGTCCCACAACGACATTAACCAACGGACGCTGTCCCACCACGACATTAACCAACGGATGCTGTCCCACCACGACATTAACCAACGGATGCTGTCCCACAACGACATTAACCAACGGATGCTGCCCCACCACGACATTAACCAACGGATGCTGTCCCATCACGACATTAACCAACGGATGCTGTCCCACCACGACATTAACCAACGGACGCTGTCCCACCACGACATTAACCAACGGATGCAGTCCCACCACGACATTAACCAACGGACGCTGTCCCACAACGACATTAACCAACGGATGCAGTCCCACAACGACATTAAACAACGGACGCTGTCCCACAACGACATTAAACAACGGACGCTGTCCCACCACGACATTAACCAACGGACGCTGTCCCACCACGACATTAACCAACGGATGCTGTCCCACCACGACATTAACCAACGGATGCTGTCCCACAACGACATTAACCAACGGATGCTGCCCCACCACGACATTAACCAACGGATGCTGTCCCATCACGACATTAACCAACGGATGCTGTCCCACTACGACATTAACCAACGGACGCTGTCCCACCACGACATTAACCAACGGACGCTGTCCCACCACGACATTAACCAACGGATGCTGTCCCACCACGACATTAACCAACGGATGCTGTCCCACAACGACATTAACCAACGGATGCTGCCCCACCACGACATTAACCAACGGATGCTGTCCCATCACGACATTAACCAACGGATGCTGTCCCACCACGACATTAACCAACGGACGCTGTCCCACCACGACATTAACCAACGGATGCTGTCCCATCACGACATTAACCAACGGACGCTGTCCCACCACGACATTAACCAACCACAATACGTACATATTAACTACTGTATTTGGTGGGTCTTCTCGTTTTGCGTACGCTTCATCCCACCGTAAGTCAAGTCTCTAGTCACCTTTGTGAATTCCAAGTCAAGTCGCAAGTTTTGAAAATGTGCGACTCGAGTCAGCTGCTACGACTCGGGTCGAGTGTTATATTTTATTATATTGAGATTATTAACATATACAACTTAAAGCGAAACAAGTCATGGTTTGAGGGATATGCACGTAAAAGAAATAATACAAACTAACAACGTGCAATTAAAATCAAGAATATCAATCCAGTGGTTTACCCAGAATGTATGCTAAAAGTTGGAGAATCCGGTAATTTCTCCGAATGACCGAGGACTGACATGTTAGCCACCGCGACCGATGCGCTGGCTAAAAAGAAGACTAGTTTAGTAAACAAAGGCCTACTTTTAATACGTTATATAAGTTGAGTTTGGACGCAAATAGCATGGCAATTTCCTATTGGTAAGAATAGGAATAGGTGCACTGGAAATATTTTCATTTGGCGAGGGAATTTCAAATAAACTCCTTCCTTCTGAACCGATTCCACATGTTTGTTTAAAGTGGCTCCTTGGATTCAACCCTTCATTTTTCACAAATGCCCGGATTGTTACCCACATAGTCCTAGCACCGATATCTTCCTTCCTTTATTTCACCACAAGCAGGGAAATCTCCTTCCTCTTAGTTATCTGACTTGATATATCTACCATTGCCTAGAGACACGCAGATGTGACACGTTGAGCCAATTAATCATCACCCATAATTAATTAACCATACTTCACAAATACCTACAATTCACAAAGATAATCAATACAATAAAATAAATGCTAGTTGCGGTGCAATGCCGCATTAAACAACAGTAAACAACACCGAGCATTCACAGTGCGAGCGGCCCTAGTACTCCACGCGTGTACTCCAAGATGGCAGATCGCAAAAGTTGTGACGTCACATGCACACCCTCTATAGGCGCAGACTGCTCCAGTGTCGGAGCTTAGCTCGGGCACACGGAACCGGGCACGGACCACAGTCAGAATCCATCCGCCATTACATAGATAAAGAGTCCCAAGGAAAAAATGAATTGTGCAGATAGGGTTTATTTGTGAGAGCAGAAATTGTGTGGATGAGGGAGTGGAAGTGATGTTCTTGTGCACAGTAGCATCTAAGCTTTGAAATGATGCCATTTGTCAGTAGGTATACCAGTTGCGTAAGGACACAGTGGCTGTTAGGCAGGATGTACTCATATTTTGGAAACTGGGGAATTTCATGGCAGAAATGCAGGGGCGTCATGCTTTGAAGCAATTTGTGCGAAAAGGAGGTATGTCATTTTCACGAATTTTACACACCAGGTGTCTTAGTGGGTCTGTAATTTTTTGTGAATTAAAAAAAAAAATTGTAGGATAAATTTTCAATGTAGGCGCAAGAACGTTATAATGGTCGTCTATGGGAAAAGTGACTGTGGTCCGTGCCCAATGTGACATTTTTACTGGCTTGTTACCAAGGCAACGCATCGTGGTAAAACAAGCATGGATGACATTTTTTGTGAGAAAATATAGGTGGAGAATCAAGTTTAACACTGTCTTGTCAAGAAATGGCAGTTATGTGTTATGGACTGGGTGTTTTAAAACATATTGTATAGGCTAGCTAGCCCAGTATGGTGTCACATGTGTGAAATTTCCAGCTGGGAAATGGAAGACAGTTCTTGTACATACATTAATGTATATGCTACACCATAATTTATCAAAGATTCCTAGACATCTAAGTTGTAGCCATATTTGCAATGTCAGCTTGTGTGATAATCCACAGCATATAATACTGGAGCCACCGCATGTAAACAACAATAGAAGACAGTGAGAGAGCAGCATTGTTTTTGTCACGGTCATTACCCTCAGTGCATTTAGAAATTGTGCAGTTGAACAGGTGAGAGACAAATCAATCAATTAATTAAGCCAGTCTTATCATTACTCACCAGTTTGTGTGTTTTTGCATGCTCGTCTGCTTGCCTGTCTGTCTGTGTGTCCATGCTTCATTGTGCTCGCAGGGCTATGGGGTAATCCTCTCTTGAACTCCCCTGACATACATGTGGGGGGAGTGTGTGGCACACTTCCACCTTTACTAATCGGAGCTTTGCTTGTCTCCAATTTCCACAGTAGAGAGTCCCCTGCTCCATAATTCAGCCTGTCAATGGCTGTACAGGCACGTTCCTTGACATTGCGACTGAAGTTCACATTTTTTGGTAGAGAAGCACTCAACCCTCTGTTCAGGCCATCATTTCGGTTTGCGTTAAGACACAGTTTTGTTAACGCTAGTGCATTTCCCCCTTATCTTAGTTGCAGAATCTTTCTCAGTGTAATCCTGTCTCCACTGGTCATGTTGAGATAGTGGAGAGTACCTGTCTGCAGGTACATTGATTTTTTCCACCAGTTTCCTTTCCCACCTGAGCAGGCTATAGAGGAGTACCTGCATATCTTGCAGTCACCTCCATAGCAATCCAATGTCAATGCTGCTGTGCAGTTATCATGCCCTGGACAGGTGACATCAAATCCTCTCCTTCAAAGTGAAGCCCCCAAGGTGCACAATTTATTCTGTATGTGTAGAACCACAATATCCTGGCACAGTGTGCCCCTTCTGAAAGCCACATCTCCTCTCATTTTTGGCTATTTGGAACTTCCCCACACCTTTACTTTTGTTCTCCATGCTGATATCTGTATCAGAGTCAAAAACTTTTACTATCTGACTGATCTGGGAGCAATATGTCCAACTGACATTTAAGCAATGGCCATAATTTTAGTGGGGTAGACCACTTGTCTGTCATGCTGCACAGCTATTGGCTGAGAAAATACGCCAATGTAGATTCTGAATAGAATTTACAACCTCCTGTAGTTGAAATCTGAGCAAAAAGTAGGTTTATCATCACTGTAGTTGCAACAGTAGACACTCAAAAGCCCCAAACAGGCAGCATCCTGTTCTATCTCGTTGACAGGCAGTTGGCACCTTCAGTGACTTGAAATTGGGTCATCCGTGTCAGAAATGCCAAATGTTCACATGAAAACTTGTCAGATATATAGCTTGTTTTCACACATACCATAATTCGTTGTACTTTGAACGCTCAATATTACCTATCAATGTTGTGAAATACACTGAAATGCTCGCTTTTTGCCCAAAAACAGTGCATATTTAAAAAAATATATATATATATCTTAATAAAAAATTAGTTGACAATTTTAGTGTTGTATTGATGAAAATACCCCACATTTTGTGAAACACTTGTAAGATTTCCTATATCTCCGGCACAGCAAGCAGTGTGGGCTTTATGACTAAAGTGCATATATCTAATTCAGCCCACTTGAAATTCTTCCCCTCACATACGGGGGCATGTCTCGGTGACATATCAATTAATGTGTAGCATTGCGATGTGGATTTCCTTCTGTGAAGACAGAACGGTGAAAGAGACCATATAGCAGAAATGGCACATACATAGCAAGTGAGAAAGCATTTCTACATAACTAAAAATGAGAAATACTTTGCGAAAAACTTTCCATTCACAAAGCAATGACATTCTAGAACATGTTTCTACTACATAGGTAAAACTGGTTTATACACTTCTAAATGCAATTAAAATTATGAAGTAAGTAAGTAGTCATGATTAAAAAGTAAGAAACCAGAGAAAGAAGCAACTACAGGTAAAATTGTATTATAAAGAAACTACATCGGAACTGCTACTAGATGTGAGTGCATATTCATACTGCATAAATAAACAACCTACCAAAACATTTGCTAATGTCATAGATTGAACAGATGATGTCATAGATTGAACCCATGATGTCATAGATTGAACAGATGATGTCATAGATTGAACCCGTGATGTCATGGATTGTGCTGATGTCATTGGCCGCGGCAACCACATTAAATGTATTTTTGGTCTATTTTAGCAATTTTGTGTGACAGCGTCTCAGCATTTTTTTGCTACGCTTGAACATTTTCCATTCACTGGTTCATGTTGTTTAGTGAGTTGTTTAATACTATTTAATAATGTATAATTCAATAATTTGAGGACATACGTGGTTCTTTCAAATACTGAATTGATTAGAGCAAAAATGTTTCATAAAAATATTATTATTTATTTAAATTTACATTACAGCTCTTGACAACCACCACGACGAATATTGTGGCGCTGCTTTACGAAAATTACTTAACACGCTAGCATACCCTACAAGACGCTATCCTCGGTAGTCACGTTATTTATGTTAGCGTAATTGACACATATCCAACCAACCACATGGTGCAGACCGAAATCAATTTCCATTGTTTTGACTCTTGAACAGTGATATGTAAAATATTTAACAAATTCATGTTTTTGCAAATTCATACTACCATTCATTATCTTACAAATTGAATCAATTCAAGTTTGAACTTGTCATGTCATGTAGAGCACCGAACGTCTCCTGTGCGTCATAGCGATGAATTCATCGCGTCCTTCAGTGGTTCATCAACCTGTGCGACTGGCCTCGGACACCAACTCTATGATCATGTTTTAGAGCTTTCCTTGTCACTTAGAGGAGAAATTAAAGACGTTCGTCAGTGCAATAACTGATGATATCATAGACAGAGCTCTGTCACTTTGCATCTCTTCGCATATCACACGTTCAGTACATGATTGTTTAGCCTTAAACCGTATTTTGGATTATTGGTCTATTGGTGAAAGCAGCACCTTTGTTATTTTGGGCTTCTGCTGGATCTGCACCTGTCGCTGTGACGTGATGAAAGTAAAGAGGTACCGGGGCACCTGTTGGACACCCCCATGCTACTGATATACTAAATGTTCTATATGCACCGAATTAACATGTAAAATGGGTAACACATCGTAACTCATCATATATTGACATGGTTTACATCTTGTGTTATTTGTTGCAGTGACAAACTGCTCCAGCACCAGTCCGTGTGTGAATGGCGGAACTTGCGTCGACAAAGAGTTCTGTGTGTGTCCTGTCGATTACACTGGATCTCGGTGTGAACATGGTGAGACTTTCATTGTGTTATGTTGTTATCGTACATGAGAAGAACCATATTATATATATTCTTATATTAAATGGTACTTTTGCAAAGTACATAGCCCGCTACTGCCTTGTTCGATTATTTGTGCAACTATCGAGTACAATTACATATATATATATATATATATATATATATATATATATATATATATATATATATATATATATATATATATATATATATATATATATATATATATATATATATATATATATATATATATATATATATATATATATATATATATATATATATATATATATATATCGCAAATGTACCATTTCTTACGGCGTAAATTTAATTAAAAGTTTAGTGGAGAATCAGTGTAGTGTAACATTTTATTTCAAGTTGATGTAAATGTTTACTTTTCAATGTCACCTGTAAGGTTTGAGCTTAAATAACATCTTTTGTCCGAGTAGACAACGATCAACCCATATGGGGGTCATTGGGGGCACTATGCCAAACAAATTTCAAAATTTTGAACCGTTGATCTGGCAACAACATTTTATGGTCAGAGTGTACAACAGTGAACCCTGGGGGGGGACTTTTTCTGCAACAATTAGAACTGTTCTAACATGTTAACTGTTGATCTAACATCAGCATATGAAGTCTATATAGATTCCTGCTGAGGATTAACGACTTGTGTTGTTAGAATGGACAACGATAAACCCCCATTGAAACCATGTAGGCATTTGTTTTCGGCATACATTTGAAACTGTTCTAACATTTGAACCGTTGATCCGACATCTACATTTAAGGTCTGTATGGATTCCTACTGAGGATTTTACTGTCAGGGTGGACAACGATCAAGACTCATGGGCTCCATGGGGGGGGGGCACCTTTTCGACAGAAATATTAAACTGCTCTAGCTGTTGCACCACTGTCATGTCATTGTCATGTTTGGCATAATAATAAAGTAAGTTAAAAAATGTATTCACTTCAACAGTTCATTATTTAACAAGATTTAACAAGATTTGCCATCCAAGCCTAAGGCCCAGATGGCAAGTGGACAAAGAAGCCATTGGCTTATCGAGAGTCCAACAATGTTTATCTACTTATAATCTGCCCTCCTGAGATATGTGTCAACCTTGTTTTTAAACATATTCACGCTGCTAGCAGTTACACAGTCTGTAGACAATTTGTTCCATTCATTTATTGTCCTCTGTGAGAACGAATGCTTCCTGATATCCAATCTACATTGATCCTTTACTAATTTTATCTCATGTCCTCTAGTTCTGCTATCCTTCTTGAGTGAGAAAAACATATTTCTATCAATATTTTCATACCCATTCAATATCTTAAAAACTTCTATCTGATCTCCTCTTAACCTCCTTGTCTCTAGAGTTGTTAAACCACATTCTTTCAGGCGTTCTTCATAACTAAGGTCTCTCAGTTCTGGAATCATTTTAGTTGCTCTCCTTTGTATGCGTTCAAGCGTATCTATATCCTTCTTACGTTATGGTCTCCATGCTTGTATACAATATTCTAAATGAGGTCTAACTATTGCTTTATAAAGAGGTATAATTAACTTTTTTCCCTTGTATGCTATGTTTCTTCTAATCAATCCAAGAATTTGATTACCCTTTGAAGCTGCAATACCGCACTGCTCTGAAACTTTCATATCAGCGCTTATTTTAACTCCTAAGTCCTTTTCTTTTACAGTAGTACCCAGAATGGTATCTCCCATTTTATAGTTTACATCCAAGTTCCCATATCCTGTATGTAGGCATTTACATTTCCCAAAATTTAAAAACATCTGCCATTTCTCAGACCATTTCACTAATCTGTCTAGGTCATTTTGTAAATGTTGTTTATCACCATCAGTATTAACCTTTCTAAACAGTTTTGTGTCATCCGCAAATTTCAGTACGTTACTTGTTATACTTTCGTCCAAGTCATTGATATATATTAAGAATAATATAGGTCCTAATACTGATCCTTGAGGTACTCCACTCAAAATCAATTTCCAATTTGAAACTTCTCCATCTACCACAACTCGTTGTCTTCTGTCAGTCAGCCATTGTTCTATCCAGTCAGTTATGCTATCCCCGATACCATGGACTTTTAATTTAAGCAGTAATCTTTGATGTGGCACTTTGTCAAAAGCTTTCTGAAAATCTAAGTAGATAATATCTACTGGCGATCCCTCGTCTATCCACTTAGTGATTTCTTCCAAAAAACATAACATATTTGTTAAGCATGACCTCGCTTTAAGGAATCCATGTTGAGATGAATTTAATAATTTATGCTTAACGAGGAAGTCCACCATATGGTCTTTAATTAACCTTTCTAATAATTTACAAATCACTGACGTTAAACTCACTGGTCTGTAATTCTCTGACTTATTTCTCGAACCCTTTTTAAATAATGGTATGATGTTTGCTTCTTTCCATTCAAACGGA
The DNA here is from genome assembly GCA_963662155.1 of Lamellibrachia columna. NCBI lineage: Eukaryota > Metazoa > Annelida > Polychaeta > Sabellida > Siboglinidae > Lamellibrachia > Lamellibrachia columna. The sequence goes on along the minus strand of OY759262.1, from coordinate 45,201,681 downwards.
ACAACTCCCTCTTTTAATGACAAGTTGAATACTCTTGCAAGTGGTATACTGATTTGTTCTATTGTTTCCATTAGTAATTTTGGAGGAATCCCATCCTCTCCCGGTGATTTATTATCCTACATTGCCTTTATTTTCTTAGCTACCATTTCTGGAGTTACAACTAACGGTCCTAAATAGTCAGATTTAGCCTCCTGAAATTTAGCATCAGCAAACTGGTAATGAACTAATATCTTCTTCGGTAAACACTAAACTGAAATAACCATTTAGGTCTTCCGCCATTAAAAACCCCTGTGATATTATATTTCCAGCACTGTCTTCTAGAGGTCCAACCTTGTCTTGTACATTTTATTTACTCCTGACATATGCATAAAAACACTTGCTGTCATTTTTTATGTTACATGCTAGTTTTTGCTCATAGCGTCTTTTAGATTGTCTGATTTCAGTTGTAGCTGCATTAAGTGCCTCTTTGTAATTTGCATAGTCTTCTTCCTTTCTGGTACGCCTATAAACCCTCCACATAGTTTGTTTTAAAACCATTTTTCTAATAGCCTATTTTGACAAGTGTTTCTTTCTACACCGTTTTCCTAGTTTTTGGAAGGGAACAAATTTATCGATGATACTCTCAATTTCATATTTTAGAATATTCCAACATTCAATTGCGTTCTTATTCATCAGCATGTTATTCCAGTCTAGCTTTGCTAAGTATTTTCTCATATCTTTGTAGTTACCTTTGTGGAAGTTTCTCTTGTACGTTTTCTTATTTTTACTTTCTGATTTTACATTGATGTCAAAATGTATTTGATTATGGTCACTGTTACCCAATGGTTCAAGTATTTTTACATTGTCCACTAATTCTTTTTGTGATGACAAAACTATATCTAATACATTTTCTCCCCTCGTTGGTTCTAGCACATGCTGAGTAAGAAAGCTATCCTGGATTAAAAATAGAAATTGTTGGTCCTCACTCCCTGTGATCTCTAGAGAATTCCATTGTATGTGTCCATGGTTAAAATCTCTCATTATGATACATTCCCCTTTACTAACTTCCTTTATAGCGTTTTTATTTTTGTGTTGTCCTCTTCGTTTATGTTTGGACTTCGGTAAACTAATCCAATAGTTAATTTTGAATTTCCTGAAACAATTTTGCACCAAACAGCTTCATCGCAATCTGCTTCCCTTTCTAGGTTTATTTCATAAGCCTGAATAGATTCTTTAACATATATAAAATAACTCCCCCTCCCCTTCTTCCTATTCGATCTTTCCTAAACATTACGTATCCTGTCAGTCCTAATTCAGCATCTGTTATGTCTATGTTGGCCCATGATTCAGTTATACCAATTATGTGAGGGTCAATATCTTCTACCATAATGTTTAATTCGTTTTTCTTATTTACTATGCTCTTTGCATTTAAACATACGCATCTATAACCTGTTTCAGAGATGTTTTTCGGACAATTTGAAATTGGTTTTTCTGTACTAGTGGCCTCTTGTTCTGCTTGAGACACATCTAGGTAACCCCCCTGCACTTCTAGTTTAAACAATGTTTACTACCAAAAATATTTGTCATTGTACCCATGCCACTATCTACTGCTGCTGAAAGTTCGTCCGCGAATACTGCTGCCCCCTTTCCACTTAGATGAAGCCCATCCTTCATGTACATATCAGCCCTCCCAATAAAACGTCCCCATAAATCCAACTTCTTCCCTACATAGTTTCTGGACTAACATGTTAATTGCCATCTCCCGACAATTTCGATATTTGTGACCCCTCCTGCCCATTACTGGTAAAATCCCTGACAGTATTACCTGCTCAACCCGCGTCTGTTTTAGTGTTCTGACCAACTGCCTATATTGCCTAACTATGGCAGTTGTACCCTCCCTCTCTACGTTATTTGTCCCTACATGTAATAAAACAGATCCACCCTTACCCGAACCTACGATGTTTTCTACCCTCTCATTTATCACCTCTATTTTGGCTCCAGGCAAGCAGACCACCACATCATCTCCCTTGTTTAAGACTCTGTCGGTCTTCCTAACTATCAAATCCCCCACATGCACTAACATATTTAGCCTAGGGCAGGAAAAGGGTTTATTGTTTGGTTTGAGTCATAACAAAATATATATATATATATATATATATATATATATATATATATATATATATATATATATATATATATATATATATATATATATATATATATATATATATATATATATATATATATGTAAACATATTGCGCTATAATCCTCGGCAGACTCAAGCTCGGCAGTGCACCAAAACAAAAGGGGTTAATATATATATATATATATATATATATATATGGGTCTCCCGAGGATTATAGCACAATATAAGTATTATATATATATATATATATATATATATATATATATATATATATATATATATATATATATATATATATATATATATATATATATATATATATATATATATATAATGGTAGTGTTAAGTATATAGAAAAAATATATAGGTTGTTATATTTCCTACATACTTAACACTATACGTGTATATATATATATATATATATATATATATATATATATATATATATATATATATATATATATATATATATATATATATATATATATATATATATATATATATATATATATATATATAATACTTATGTTGCTCTACAATCCCCGGGAGACCCAAGTTTGGCAGCACACCAAAACAAAAGGGGTTAAACAGTTCATTATCGATAATATAAGATAAGAAGTTCCAGTTGTAAACAGTTGGATTGGTTCGCTGAGGAGCTTAGACAGGTGGGTTTTTAGTTTATGACGAAATGTTATTATATTTGCTACAGACTTAACACTAACAGGGAGTGAGTTCCACAGAGTCGGCCCTGCAACTGAAAAAGCTCTAGTTCCGACATTTGTCTTAACACTGGGAACAAAAAAGTAGATTAGAATTAGATGATCGAATCTGTCAGAGATGTCTTGCAGGAGCGAGCAGTAAATGTAAATATGCTGGTTGCTTGGATGAAAGTGCTTGATAGGAAATTGTGCAGATCTTAAAAATAATGCGATATCGGAAAGGGAGCCAATGCAATGATTTAAGAAGTGGTACTGGGTGAGAGAAACTGGTGAATATGACGAAGGTCACGAATGTGATAAAAGCAGCAATGACAAGTTTGTGAAATATGCTATCTAAAATGTTTACTATTATCAAATGTGACTCCTAAATTCCGTGCTGAGACAGCCGGTGTAAAATTCTGGTTCAGCATTAGTGTCAGGAAAAAACAATCAAGTTTACCACGCAGCTTTTGTGTACCAATAATAAGAAACTCTGTTTTATTTGCATTTAACTTTAATTTGCTGTCAGTCATCCAGTGGAAGATATTCTGGAGACAATCCCTGAGTTGGTTTAAGGAACAATTCATATCCGGGGTAGCCAAAGATAGGTAAATCTGTGTATCATCTGCATACAACTCCAAGTTGTGAGTTTGAATAACAGAGCTGACTGGAGTAGTGTAAATGGTAAAAAGTAGTGATCCAAGAACAGAAACCTGAGGAGCACTACATGAGGTGGGTAGTGCCGCTGAAAAGCAATTAGCTATCTTCACTCTTAGGTATCTGACAGATAAGTATATGAAAGCCAGCTCAGGGCTGTGCCAGATATGCCATACCACACTGACAGGCGTTTAATGAATATGTTACGGTCAATAGTAATAATGGGTAAAGTATCAAGACATGCTTTCAGCAATGTAGTTGGTAATGGATCACGATCACAGGATTTAATAGGGGATGATATGATTATTTTCCTTACTTCATCAACTGTGGTAGATGTAAAAGAAGCAAGTAGATAATTTTCTTGCGGACAATCCACTTGTACAGAATTTAAAGTATGATCTGGAAAAGCAGACCGGATCACACTGATTTTGTTCTTGAAATGACAGGAGAACGAGTGACACAAACACTTGATTGATACCTGATTAGGTAGAGTCAGAGCAAGCATTCTATGTAAAATTTTATTTATGCAATTCCATTGCTGACATGGATTTTCAGCATTATTTGAGATCATATTTGTATAATAATCCGATTTGGCTTTAGTCATTTGTGTGTTGTAGTAGTGACACCGTTTTGAATAACGTGACTAATCCAAAGGTGAGCGTGATTTGCGCTATACTCGTTCAAAATAACGACGACGCCTTTTAGATTGTAAAATTTCAGGAATCAACCACGGGGCAGCTGATTCTTGTGACACAAATTTGGTAGTCATCAAGGCGTGTTTATTAAGTAAAGCCTCGAGTACATGATAGTACTGTTTACACAAGTCGCACAGGTGTCCTTTTGGATATATCTGTCTCTCTTTGGATCTTATGTTTTGATTGTACTAGTGTTAAATTACATCAACCATGACTGTATGGTGGTCCGATAAGCCACCAGAAACTGTTAGCATCTGTATATTTTCATATATACATACATACATACATACATACATACATACATACATACATACATACATACATACATACATACATACATACATACATACATACATACATACATACATACATACATACATACATACATACATACATACATACATGCACGCACACGCATCATTCGTAAACATACAACATACTAATCGCATGTTACACCCATGGTTGTGTTGGATGTCATCCAGAGTGCCATACATTTTCTATAATTACAAAACCATTTAAGTTATATTGATGTCATTGTGTATAATAAATCATGTTGGAACACCAATATCATGTGACTTAGTGTTGTTGTAATGGTACATGTTGTTTGCCATTCACAGTTGATGACGACCCATGTCGCTCCCTCCCTTGTCTGAACGATGGCGAGTGCCAGCGACAGTCTTCGGACTACAGCTGCTCCTGTAGACAAGGCACAATTGGAAAAAACTGTGAGATAGGTGTGTATCATACACCACATGTCTAGTTACATTACAACTTCTGTCAAAAAGATGTTTTTAAGTTATACATTTCGGTCAGCTGATTTGAATATAAATGCTTTTGTTACTTACAAATCGAAATCATGTTACACTAGTCAGAAATCAAAGAACGAGGAAAAGGATATCAAATAACACGGTCCTCTAGATAACCAATATGGTCACACAAAAATGTATTTAGGTTCGCTATGTACGTATATATATATATATATATATATATATATATATATATATATATATATATATATATATATATATATATATATATATATATACATATATGTTGTGTGTGTGTGTGTGTGTGTGTGTGTGTGTGTGTGTGTGTGTGTGTATGTGTGTGCGTGTGCGTGTGCGTGTGCGTGTGCGTGTGCGTGTGCGTGTGCGTGTGTGTGCGTGCGTGCTTGTGTGTATGCGTGCGTCCGCGCGTGTGTTCAAACCAATACAATTTGATACTTATTTCCATTGTTGCACATGTTGAAAATCTTTGCATGCCAATATCTTGATAGCAAAAGCATAACATATTCCAATTGTATCGGGTGCTTTTCAAAAATAGGTTTGCAAGTCAAAAAGAAAAACTTAATGCAAATGTTCATTGAACCCAAATGTTCATTGAACCCAACTGGTAAGTAAACCCAAAGCCATATAGCTACATCTATATAAGGCTCTGAGTATATATACCACCACTGTCTTTGCTATATTGTTTAAGAATATTGGCATGCATACCTGGCTAATAAGTGACACTCTGTACATCGAACTGTTAATGAAGTGATGTTTTACGTTGTATGTAGTGCTGGCATTAATCTTATGCGTTTTCTTTTAGAGAACCACTGTGCTACCGTCGCATGTTACAATGGGGGGACATGCCTCCCTATCCCTGCTGGAGTTTGGTGTAACTGTCAGCCTAGCTACACAGGACAACAATGTGAACAAGGTCGGTTGTTCGGGGACATGTACACAAAACACTGCAAAACAAGATATTTCTTCAGCTATTGCATGCTATGAAAACAATTTAGCATGTTTGACAGTCAGGCATGTATATTCGTTAGGTATAATTTAATTACAATGCTTTCATTTAATTAAATTACGTAATAAAAGGTGTCCTTCTTACTATGCTGGACTTAAAACACCAATGCCATACTGAAACAGAATGCCCACGTCCTCCACAATTTAAGTTTAGCATTTTGTGATCTATTAGGTCTGCAATGCAACCATTTTCCACATGTAACTTGAGTTCAATTCATGTGAGTTAGTGTGCATATCAATAAAACATCGGGTTCCATGATATAGTTTATACTTTGCTTGTTGTGCTTAAAATAATTATAATTGTACTTTTAGTCATAATTGCTTCAGTTCAAGCTAAGAATCACTGATTAATCATTAGGAAATAAGTCTAATTGCCATGTCGTCTTTAGCACTGTTTTCATGACCATTTCCAGGGCAGTGGGTATATATAATGAGGTCGGACCACAAACCAATTATGTTTAGCCAATGCTATTTAAATGTGTTTGCAATGTTGGTATTATCACAATAATTGTATAAGCAGGCCATATAAAGTTGTTAGTATGGTTTTTAGTGATTATGCTATTATTTTGAATTGGTGTACTGCCAACTAAATGTAATATGCTGTGCTTTTGAATGACACAACATAATTGATGATCTCTCCACCTGTTTTGTAGTTATTGACAAATGCTTGAGCAGCCCATGTCTGAATGGGGCCACTTGTTCGTCGCCTTCACAAACCACGTACTCTTGTCACTGTGCAGTTGGCTACATAGGACACATTTGTGAAACAGGTAAATATTAAAAGCATGCAATGTAGGCATATATGATATACTCTTTATATGACAAAAAAGTGTCTAAACGTTATGGCAAAATCAAATGTCAATAGCCAATCACTCGGTTTAAACAATCCATGGAGTCCTGACATTCATAAAGATATAAATCAAACTGACCGTATTGAACTGATATTCTAAGGGATCAACGGCAGTTGGTCTACACCCATGTCCTCTACTCAATTATGCACCCATACTACTAGCATTTTCAGGACATACCTGTTGTTGGCCTACTGCAAATCTCATGTCTTCACTGATCCAATGGAAATGTGTGATTCACAGTTCACAACTTCGCACTCCGGGTTTGATGGCGTTTCTAAAATATTGAATTACCCCGTAATAAATATATGTTAGAAAAAAACATTTATCTCTTAAATATACTAATTAATCATTGCCACAAATTTTTAATAATGTTTTCTTGTTAATACTTGACAGTTAAATGTTGTTTATTACTGTCCATTAGTTGTTCATACGGATATCTATTCATCCAATGTGTGAGAAGGCTATTGATCTAGGTGGCAATGTCATTGGAACCAGAAGCCACCACAAAATTGGGAAGATAAAGACATTTATGATCCCACACAAATACCGTTATTGAAAAACAAAAACACCAGTTATTTGAAAAACAAAAGCCCATTATGATTTTCAAACACATACAATAACGGGACAACGTGTCTCTGTCTCTGACATGCGAAAGGGTGTTTAAAAATATACTTGTTTTAAATGTTCATAATAATGTTAGATGATGTTACCTAGGGTTAGGGTTGGCGTTAGGGTTACAGTTTTTATTCATTCCGAACGAATGCGAACGTTTCTTGAGAGGTAATTACAATGTCATGTTATATCCAGTGTTGGTGAAGACTCAGCACTCTGATTGACCAGAGCTGCTTGGCTGATGACCCCCTTTCATGGCTCAATTCTGCAGCGTATTTTGGGGCCTGCAAGAAGATCAGAGTGCTCACAGTGTTAACATATTTTTGTAAGGCCTGTAACGTTACACAGCTTAGTTTTTGGGCAGGATACACCAAATGTAGGTTGAGCTCATTAACATTGCAAAAGGAGATGATTTTTTAAACACCTAATATCCTCTTGTAGTCGGCTCAGTCTGTGGTTGCCGCAAATTGATGCTCAACGCCTGTGAATAACTATCACAGGAGTCGACAAAGTAACAATTATACAGTCAGTTAGGACGTATAATAGGCAATGTTTACTAACCCAGAAAGCTATTATTGCCCCAGCCAATCAAGTCAATTGCCAGCAATAAAACAACTAATTAACACAACGGGCAAGTGTCCCTCAGATCAAACATATAATCAGAAACACCAACATGATATTCAAGTGTTCATAACGGCTTGGCTCTGCAATCCGTGAGCGATCGCCCTCCCCCGAATGTCAGGCTTGCTGCTTCTCGCGTACAGTTCCAATGTCGGAAATACGTATCCACTCGTAAACGCCTGGGAAACATCTCACTTCCCGCACATGGCATGGACGTGACAGGAGTGTCCACAACTAATAATTCATTCATTTTTCTGCACTCTTTGTAACGTCTGTCTGTACTGGGAGTGACGCTCCATGTTTCTTTCCAATATGAGAGCTCTACACCACACGGCTTCACGTGTTTGCGGCCCCCTGTTACTACGTGTTGTCCCCCTGACAACTGATCAACCACACTCCCTGTTACTCTGTGTTTTCCCTTTGACAACTGATCCACCACACTCCCTGTTACTCCGTGTTGTCCCTTTGACAACTGATCCACCACACTCCCAGTTACTCCGTGTTGTCCCTTTGACAACTGATCCACCACACTCCCTGTTACTCCGTGTTGTCCCCCTGACAACTGATCAACCACACTCCCTGTTACTCCGTGTTGTCCCTTTGACAACTGATCCACCACACTCCCTGTTACTCCGTGTTGTCCCCCTGACAACTGATCCACCACACTCCCTGTTACTCCGTGTTGTCCCTTTGACAACTGATCCACCACACTCCCTGTTACTCCGTGTTGTCCCTTTGACAACTGATCCACCACACTCCCTGTTACTCCATGTTGTCCCTTTGACAACTGATCCACCACACTCCCTGTTACTCCGTGTTGTCCCCCTGACAACTGATCCACCACACTCCCTGTTACTCTGTGTTGTCCCTTTGACAACTAATCCACCACACTCCCTGTTACTCCGTGTTGTCCCCCTGACAACTGATCAACCACACTCCCTGTTACTCCGTGTTGTCCCTTTGACAACTGATCCACCACACTCCCTGTTACTACGTGTTGTCCCTTTGACAACTGATCCACCACACTCCCTGTTACTCCGTGTTGTCCCCCTGACAACTGATCAACCACACTCCCTGTTACTACGTGTTATCCCCCTGACAACTGATCCACCACACTCCCTGTTACTCCGTGTTGTCCCTTTGACAACTGATCCACCACACTCCCTGTTACTACGTGTTGTCCCTTTGACAACTGATCCACCACACTCCCTGTTACTCCGTGTTGTTCCCCTGACAACTGATCCACCACACTCCCTGTTACTCCATGTTTTCCCTTTGACAACTGATCCACCACACTCCCTGTTACTCCGTGTTGTCCCTTTGAAAACTCATTCACCACACTCCCTGTTACGCCGTGTTGTACCCCTGACAACTCATCCACCACACTCCCTGTTACTCCGTGTTGTTCTCCTGACAACTGATCCACCACACTCCCTGTTACTCTGTGTTGTCCCTTTGACAACTAATCCACCACACCCCCTGTTGCTACGTGTTGTCCCTTTGACAACTGATCCACCCCACCCCCTGTTGCTACGTGTTGTCCCTTTGACAACTGATCCACCCCAGCCCCTGTTGCTACGTGTTGTCCCTTTGACAACTGATCCACCACACCCCCTGTTGCTACGTGTTGTCCCTTTGACAACTGATCCACCACACCCCCTGTTGCTACGTGTTGTCCCTTTGACAACTGATCCACCACACCCCCTGTTGCTACGTGTTGTCCCCTTGACAACTGATCTACCACACACCCTTTTAATGCAGTAATCCAAACACGCCGCTTCCACAGAACACAATAGACAGTTTCAACTAGACGTATCTCAATACTTAATGTAGGCCTATAGCATATCAATTGAAAGTATTATTATATTTGAAGTAACGTCTAAGAACCGATAAGTAGGCCTTGCATATTCTATAATGTTGTCCCCTTGACAACTGATCTACCACACACCCTTTTAATACAGTAATCCAAACACGCCGCTTCCACAGAACACAATAGACAGTTTCAATTAGACGTATCTCAATACTTAACGTAGGCCTATAGCATATCAATTGAAAGTATTATTATATTTGAAGTAACGTCTAAGAAATGATAAGTAGGCCTTGCGTATTCTATAATGGAGGCCATTCTTTCAGTAGTTACGCATCCATTTATCGATGCGAAATTCATGGAGAACATGTGACCGGCAAATTCAGCTGACTTCAGTGTCCATAAGTTACTGAACTAGCTCATACGTAAACACACATCATAACCGGAAGCTGCCTCAACAAGAAAATTATCGGAGAGAGATGAATCGAGTGACAGCGCCACATGAGCTGACAGAACCTCCCGGTCCTTGGCCAGATACTTCAACATATCGTGCTCAACAGTGTCAGAATATCGTGACAGTTACTGAGCTAGCTATACGTACATCAAACATGTTTAGCTAAAGCTGTCTTTTCCTCAACTGCACCAATCGAGAGCAGCCTCCAGATGCTTAATGTGCATCGCAGCACCAAGGCATTCGAGGCATCTATTTGTGTCTGAATGTTATCAACACGCCCGCCATACACATACCGACTTTCATTCACCAACAGTTTGTCTGCCAACAATTACCCATCGGCCGACCAGTTTTTACAAATACCAAATGTCCACAAAAAGTGTTGCCACTGGTTGGTGGTGAACATACACTAAACGACTACATTGAGTTGCCCACTGAAAAAGCAGTCGACAACACGTTGGCAACTGAAGAATCAGTATATGTATGGCGGTCTTAGGCAGAACAATGTTAAATAATACCCGACGACCCCGGTTGACCTTAAAACATCGGACTCCCCCAATCGTCAATGTCTCGCTTTAAGCAGAGAAATATATATTAACTGAAACAACAGAAATGCAACAGCGTCCTTCCTTGATACGTGTATTGGCACCAGGTTTAACACCTCGTATTGTAAGTACTCATGACTTTCTGTTGTTGTTACTTTAGTTGCATGTTACCTTTCAGTATGTGATGTGTTTTAAAACTTTGTAAACAACTTTCAAGAGAACATTTATTTTAACCTAGTAACATGTTTATGTCTTCATGTATGTTTTACAGCTGAACAAATAAAAGAGTTCACAGAAAACATTAAATAAACATCCAAATAATTACCACAACATTCTTTATTATCATACGTTTTCTAGGCATATGAATCAACTCAGTTAGATTTAACAAGTTTGCCATCCCAACAAGTTCCAGATGGCAAGTGGACAAGAAAGCCATTGGCTTATCGAGAGTCCAACAATGTTCTCATCTATGTGTAGCCGGCCCTTATCAAATATCTGTCAATTCTATTTTTCTGTGAGAAAGAGTACTTTCTCATGTCCAACCTACAATGCTCTTTAACTAATGCTGCTTTGTGTCCTCTGGTTCTACTGCCTTCTTTAAGTTTGAAGAACATATTCCTATCAACATCCTCATAACCATTCACTATTTTAAACACTTCTATTTGGTCTCCTCTTAATCTCCTGTTCTCTAGTATTGTCAAACCACATTGTAATAAGCGACTTTCGTAACTAAGGTCTCTCAATTCTGGAATCATTTTAGTTGCTCTTCGTTGTATTCTTTCTAGCTTGTCTACACTACCAAAAATAATTTTCTTATACAAGAAAATATTTCTTGAAACAAGAAAAGTTTCTTGAATTAACAAAAAGTGTAGAATTTTTTTCTTCGCAAGTTCCAGATATGTGATTGAATAAGGACTTTTTTTTAATGAAGAAGATATTTCTTTCTGAAGAAAGATTTTAGATAAATATTCTTAATGCTAGAATTTTTTTCTTGAATTAAGAAAACATTTTCTTACTCAAGAAAAACATTTGAAATAAATATTCTAGATGAATAAGTTTTTCTTGAGTTAAAACTTCCTCAAATGGTTCAACCCATCGTGAATCCGGTTCATTTATGTCCAGATGTGTAGTGTGTGACTAGTTTAAGTAACGTGAGCAGTTTAATAAAAAATGCAAAATTTTTAAAAAATCATCGAAAGAATTGACTTCAGTCGTTAGATCTGGTAAGGATCAAAACAGTGGATATCCAAAATTGTAAACGATGTGCAAGTCAATGCCGTTCATGTGCGTGTCTTCAATCCTCTCATCTTTGCTAGATATGTCATCTTCCAAATCATTGATATATATTAAAAACAGTATAGGGCCTAATACTGATCCCTGTGGTACCCCACTCAAAACCGATTTCCAGTTTGAAATCTCACCATCTACTATTACTCTCTGTCTTCTGTGTGTAAGCCACTTTTCTATCCAGTTGATTACATCATTATCTATACCATGGGCTTTTAGTTTAAGTAACAATCTTTGATGTGGCACTTTATCGAAAGCTTTCTGAAAATCTAAGTAGACAACATCCACTGGTGACCCGTCATCTACCCACTTTGTAATTTCTTCCAAAAAACATAAGCGATTGGTTAGACATGACCTTACTTTTAGGAACCCATGTTGAGATGTATTTATTAATTTATGTTTTACAAGGAATTCCACCATGTGGTCTCTAATTAATGTTTCGAGTAATTTACATACAATTGATGTTAATCTCACTGGTGTGTAATTTTCTGGCTTGTTCCTCGATCCCTTCTTAAATAACGGTGTAATGTTTGCTTCTTTCCATTCTGAAGGAACTATTCCTTCGTCTAGTGACAAGTAAAACAATTTTGCAAATGGTGTACGAATTTGCTCAACAATTTCCTTAAGCAGTTTTGGTGGTATCCCATCAGTTAAGACAGACATTTATAAATTCCCAGCAAATGTGGTATGGAAAGAGAAAGAATAAATCTTTAAAATGCAGTAAACACATAGTCGTGTTAGCCTTATAAATGTGATTGCACAAATAAACACAACAACCTTATCGCATGACAATTGTATTTAAAGGCAAAATATACCATCTATTTATTTAGTCATGGTTTGTGTTTCTGGTTAGGCTCGAAAAGTCAGCACTCAATATTATCATCGGTTGTTACATTATTTTCAATACCCACATTATCCACAATTCCAACATTCCTCGCTCACAGATCATCGTTCCACTACGTTGATCTTAGCCCCCAGTATTTTTTTCACAAGTATTTTCAGTATGATTTTACAGATCAAAGAAATAGTTCAATAACTCAAACATATTTCCGTCATGCTTTCACATGTACAAAATCCTTCAACTGTGCTACAGATATCTTCAAATAATCACTGCCTATCTTTCTGTACTGTGCACCAATGGTGTTCTATGAACACACCTTCACGTGTCTCCTCTCATCAACATGTTGTTGACTTCCTAAGCCACGTGAAATAAAAGCTATCAAGTATCGAGTGTTGATTGAGATCTTTATTTTTGCATTGTCCTACTTGGAGTTGCTGACATTAATTTCCAGATGTGCTTAGTCATTAGCAACAGTCATCATTTTTAGCTGTGACATATTGGTGTTAAATTTGTATTATCTGTCATTATTTGATTGGCAGACACCCAGATGTGCCGCAAACATCCCTGTCAGAACGTAGGAACCTGTCGTGATTTGACCAATTCCTACCAATGCTCCTGTGCCAATGTATTCATCGGCAGCGTCTGTGAAACTTGAGTGTTCATATAGTCTCAATTTTAGAAACTGTTGCATCTGAGTACTTATATGATGAAGGTTATTATTCTTAATTGTATTACTAACATTAATTTAAATGTGCTGCCAGTTGTGGTGTATGATGTAGGGGAAGGCAGTGTTAGTTGAGCCACTAGGCTAGTTGAGCCATCCATGTTTCACAGCAAACTACAGCAGCGACAGTTACTTAGTTGCCATCCATAGAGTCTATTTACCATATTCGCTGCGCATGTAAATCCAGGAGCATTGCACAAGATACAACCCACCCAGCCAACCATCTCTTTGAGCTTCTTCCCTCTGGTAAACGCTACAGAAGCATCAAGGCTTAGGAACAGCTTTTACCCGCAGGCTGTCAGACATTGAACGGAGAGATCTTCCTCGTGCCATAACTCTGTCTTCTGCCAGTCCCATTCTTATGTTCCTATGTCGCCCATTTTACTCATCCACCTACATGCATGTATTTTTAATGTTTTACTGTTTCTTAGGTAGCGTTTAGAAGGTTGCAATGGTGCACTCATGAAAATTACTATCATTATATTAATATTATCGTACTAAGTTAGTACTGCCTGGAGACAAAATAAAATTTGTTGACAGTTGGCTTTGTTATTAACTTATACACGTTTTAGCCTAGTTGTGTATCTTTTGTAATGTTTCTGATTTACATGTACATTTTTACATAGGCGAGAGTGAGTGGTGTGTGTGGATGTGTGTAATTGGATGGCTGCTTCTGGGGTGGGTGGGTTCACCACAACGCCACAAATTCCTTGTTAATTTTTTGAAATGTTACTTGGCAATAAACCGTCTGAATCTTAGTACCACCAAGTGATTGAACGTGTTATTAGAATACGATTGACATTTGATAGGTGCCATTTGTCACAATGGTCAGACAATGTTAGTAAAAAGTATGTTTTATGATGATTTCATAACATTTTGTGTTTGGAATTAATAGATGTTGGTTAGAAAACTATCAACGCATGTGACTAGACTTTATTGTCTGTGTAACGAATTAAACATTATGGTAGAAGATATTGACCCTCACATAATTGGTATAACTGAATCATGGGCCAACATAGATATAACAGATGCTGAATTAGGACTGACAGGATATGTAATGTTTAGGAAAGATCGAATAGGAAGAAGGGGCGGGGGAGTTATTTTATATGTTAAAGAATCTATTCAGGCTTATGAAATAAAACTAGAAAGGGAAGCAGATTGCGATGAAGCTGTTTGGTGCAAAATTGTTTCAGGAAATTCAAAATTAACTATTGGATTAGTTTATCAAAGTCCAAACATAAACGAAGAGGACAACACAAAAATAAAAAACGCTATAAAGGAAGTTAGTAAAGGGGAATGTATCATAATGGGAGATTTTAACCATGGACACATACAATGGAATTCTCTAGAGAGCACAGGGATTGAGGACCAACAATTTCTATTTTTAATCCAGGATAGGTTTCTTACTCAGCACGTACTAGAACCAACCAGGGGAGAAAATGTATTAGATATAGTTTTGTCATCACAAAAAGAATTAGTGGACAATATAAAAATATTTGAACCATTGGGTAACAGTGACCATAATCAAATACATTTTGACATCAATGTAAAATCAGAAAGTAAAAATAAGAAAACGTACAAGAGAAACTTCCACAAAGGTAACTACAAAGATATGAGAAAATACTTAGCAAAGCTAGACTGGAATAACATGCTGATGAATAAGACCGCAATTGAATGTTGGAATATTCTAAAATATGAAATTGAGAGTATCATCGATAAATTTGTTCCCTTCCAAAAACAAGGAAAACGGTGTAGAAAGAAACACTTGTCAAAAGAAGCTATTAGAAAAATGATGTTAAAACAAACTATGTGGAGGGTTTATAGGCGTACCAGAAAGGAAGAAGACTACGCAAAATACAAAGAGGCACTTAATGCAGCTACAACTGAAATCAGACAATCTAAAAGACGCTATGAGCAAAAACTAGCATGTAACATAAAAAATGACAGCAAGAGTTTTTATGCATATGTCAGGAGTAAATAAAATGTACAAGACAAGGTTGGACCTCTAGAAGACAGTGCTGGAAATATAATATCACAGGGGTTTTTAATGGCGGAAGACCTAAATGGTTACTTCAGTTCAGTGTTTACCAAAGAAGATATTAGTTCATTACCAGTTTGCTGATGCTAAATTTCAGGAGGCTAAATCTGACTATTTAGGTCCGATAGTTGTAATTCCAGAATTGGTAGCTAAGAAAATAAAGGCAATGAAGGATAACAAATCACCGGGAGTGGATGGGATTCCTCCAAAATTACTAATGGAAACAGTAGAACAAATCAGTATACCACTTGCAAGAGTATTCAACTTGTCATTAAAAGAGGGAGTTGTTCCGTTTGAATGGAAAGAAGCAAACATCATACCATTATTTAAAAAGGGTTCGAGAAATAAGTCAGAGAATTACCGACCAGTGAGTTTAACGTCAGTGATTTGTAAATTATTAGAAAGGTTAATTAAAGACCATATGGTGGACTTCCTCGTTAAGCATCAATTATTAAATTCATCTCAACATGGATTCCTTAAAGCGAGGTCATGCTTAACAAATATGTTATGTTTTTTGGAAGAAATCACTAAGTGGATAGACGTGGGATCGCCAGTAGATATTATCTACTTAGATTTTCAGAAAGCTTTTGACAAAGTGCCACATCAAAGATTACTACTTAAATTAAAAGCCCATGGTATCGGGGATAGCATAACTGACTGGATAGAACAATGGCTGACTGACAGAAGACAACGAGTTGTAGTAGATGGAGAAGTTTCAAATTGGAAATCGGTTTAGAGTGGGGTACCTCAAGGATCAGTATTAGGACCTATATTATTCTTAATTTATATCAATGACTTGGACGACAGTATAACAAGTAACGTACTGAAATTTGCGGATGACACAAAACTGTTTAGAAAGGTTAATACTGATGGTGATAAACAACATTTACAAAACGATCTAGACAGATTAGTGAAATGGTCTGAGAAATGGCAGATGTTAAATTTTGGGAAATGTAAATGCCTACATACAGGACATAGGAACTTGAATGTAAACTATAAAATGGGAGATACTGTTCTGGGTACTACTGTAAAAGAAAAGAAAAGGACTTAGGAGTTACAATAAGCGCTGATATGAACGTTTCAGAGCAGTGTGGTATTGCAGCTTCAAAGGGTAATCAAATTCTTGGATTGATTAGAAGAAACATAACATACAAGGGAAAAAAGTTAATTATACCTCTTTATAAAGCAATAGTTAGACCTCATTTAGAATACTGTATACAAGCATGGAGACCATATCGTAAGAAGGATATAGGTACGCTTGAACGCATACAAAGGAGAGCAAATAAAATGATTCCAGAACTGAGAGACCTTAGTTATGAAGAACGCCTGAAAGAATGTGGTTTAACAACTCTAGAGACAAGGAGGTTAAGAGGAGATCAGATTGAAGTTTTTAAGATATTGAATGGGTATGAAAATGTTGATAGAAATATGTTTTTCTCACTCAAGAAGGATAGCAGAACTAGAGGACATGAGGTAAAATTAGTAAAGGATCAATGTAGATTGGACATCAGGAAGCACTCGTTCTCACAGAGGACAATAAATGAATGGAACAAATTGTCTACAGATTGTGTAACTGCTAGCAGCGTGAATATGTTTAAAAATAAGGTTGACACATATCTCAGGAGGGCGGGCTATAAGTAGATGAACATTGTTGGACTCTCGATAAGCCAATGGCTTCCTTGTCCACTTGCCATCTGGGCCTTTGGCTTGGATGGCAAATCTTGTTAAATCTTGTTACTAACAAATAAATTAACTATACACAGGGAAGATTATTTATGTCTGACAGAGAGGGAGAGAGAAGCACACTGTTTGCAATACAATGTTTTGTGTGTGTGTGTGTGTGTGTGTGTGTGTGTGTGTGTGTGTGTGTGTGTGTGTGTGTGTGTTCAATGAATATATATATGTATATATATATGTATATATATATATATATATATGTGTATATATATGTATATATATATATATATATATATATATATATATATATATATATATATATACACATATACATATATATATACATATATATATATATATATATATATGCATATATATATATATATATATATATATATATATATTTGCTATGGACATGCTATGTATTGTGCATCTCCTAGCTATATACCCTTCTTGACCCACATCTCGTTCCCCCTCTTCCCTCTTACTCTCACCCAGTCTGCCTCATTCTTTCTTACTATCTCTCTATCTGTCATTTATATAGTGTCTATATAGTGTCTGGGATACGTTTGATTCACGATATGTTTACATTTGCCTTAGAAACTTAGTTTTGATGTTAACAAATGTTAAACATTATTATTCTTACAAGTTACTCATCAGATTCCATTTATATTATAATCTAATGCTTTCTTGTAGTCATCCATGAAAACAAAATGAATTACTGGTAGCTTCTGATATTAAACATGATTCGATCATTCTGTTGAATTCATAAACTACACAACGATACCCTCTATTAAAATAACTATGGCTTGAAACCACATCGAACCTAAGTAAGTTGGCAATCATCCTTCTGACGTTGGCTATGTCTTGTCAGTGGTCATTTATTTGTAATTATGGATTCGCTACGACACATTTTAATGGTAGTTTACAAATAAAACCGATTTTTTTTCAACATGAGGTATTTGAATATAAAACAAACTTTCCCCAATATGAGAGTGAAAGTAAAAGTTGACAACTTAGATACACTGAGGGTGTGTCAAAATATTGATGTACGCAGCGAATGTTGGTCAAGACGGTTTACATCACCTAGTGTCAAGTCTACCTCTCTGTGAACCTAAGCAGTACTTTCCACTTGACTGATGCAATCGCTTTTACTTATTTCAATGTTTCCTCAAACATTTTGTTTTTGTAGCTGATGTGCAAGCAAGCAGTGTTCCTGTTACTATTGTGGCCACTGTTGGTTGTGTGCTTGTTGGTGTCATCGTTGGCCTTGTCATTGGCATCGTCTGGTTGCGACGAAGACTGCAGTCCACCCACAAAGGTACACCGTGTTTCATTCCCCATCAGATAATCACAACTGTTTAGTTAATGGCAAACAGGAAAATATCACTATTAATGTTTCACTTGCAGTTTATGTTTCATGTTTAATGAAGTTTGTGAGATGTATTTTGAAAAGTTGTTTTTGTTAACTATTCACAGGGTTATGTTAGAAAATAATTACAATTAATTAAACAAAATGTTGAGAATTCAATATTTGCTTTATTATTAAGTCAACTGTGCTCAGAATTGTGTATTCATGCACCAATTTCTCAATGAAACACATGCAATTCTGTACATGATTTACCTCTTTCAGATGACACTGTTGAAATGAGGTATGTCGCTTTTGTAAATAATAAAATTGTATTACATTAATAAAAGCTCAATTTATTGATGGCATGGTTTCATCATGCACACGTTTTAATCTTATGAGCACATATTAATGTTTGAGGTAGTTCTTTGCACGCTTCATCGATAAAAGCGATGTAATGTTTCTTGAAATAAAACAGACAATGTGCATTTCAGAGTAATTTAATGTGCCATTGTTATATCAAATATTTTAAATGCTGATCAAATTTCACTATAAGCTTAACTTGAATAATGCATGCGTGTCTAACAGTTACACATAGTTTGGATTATTGCATGTAATAGTGAAAGTTGAATATATGTTAACAGTGCGTCTGCACAACCAAACGCTTCGACTGGTATGCTGGATGACAGGGTGACAACCACAGACCTCGAAGGTGACATACATCAGTATGAGCCTCTTGCACAATGTCACACTTCAAGTGACGCTTCCACTTTCCAAGGTAGGTCGTACATGTAACTGGTACAGTCACTGGTATTTTATTTTCTGTCATATCCACATAGGTGGCGCCACTACTGAGCGGTAACTCACATTATACACTATGTTGCTCGCATACACTACACCCTTCCTGGGGTTATACACACGAGTTACCAAATTATAACTTGTGAGTACAACTCGTAAGTGTTCATAGCACGACAAAGAAATGCACATGTCGCATGCTGTAGACTAGTTCACTTGTTTAAATGGATTGAACAAAATCGTTCGCAGAACTGTCAGGTCTGAGTGGTTGGCATTGTGACATCTGAAGTAGCATAGATCGTAGCTGGAGTCTGAACTGGAGACCTGTAAGTCTGAATCTGATCAGCACGTCTTCTCCATAGTACCATTCTGTTATTACCAATAACCACCTGCTCATGACAAGAAACAGGACTAGTTTTTTGAGAGAATGACTCCTGCTCAACTACTTGTCACCACCGATCCTGTCGTTTCTTATGTACACACTTATGTACACACTGGCCCAGCGACAATGATCGATCTTTCGACTTTTGTCTTGACAAACCTGCTCGTATTTTAGATTTTTATTAGATTTGCTGGAGTTTCATGAGTCTTACTGTATTCAACATCTCGATAGTCGGACAGAAACTATGTGAGATTCTTGTCAAAATTGTGTTCGTTTGAACCAGATCTGTTCATAGCAGTTTTGAAATTATCGACTAATCGTTCAGCCAACCCGTTGGTTTATGGGTGGTATGGGCTGGATGTCATGTGGCGAACACCACACTCAAACATGAATGCTCGAAATTCACTGGATGTGAAAAGAACACAGTTATCGGTCACAATTTTATCAGCATATCTGAATCTAGAGAATGTGTATCGATAGGATATGATAGTGTTTGCTGAAGTAGCATGCTTCATCGGGATCACAACATCGGGCCATAAGAACATATGATTATAAATTGGCCCAACAAAGTTGACATGTACTCTAGACCATGTTCGGTTTGGAAACTCCCATGGATATGGATGTAGTGAATGTAGTAATGGACTCTTTGCATAGTGAGCACAACCTGAACATGCCTTTACATGCTGTTCGATTTGATCATCGATGTGGGGGCAGTATATGCAATTTCGAGCAAGAGCTTTTGTCTTGACGATGCCTATGTGCATTTCGTGCAGTTAATCTACAACCATGTTTCGGTATCTCATTGATATTAAAGGCAAGCGTTCACTGGAACAATGTTATGACGGAATGTGCCTTTTGAGTATTTACAGTAAGACGCTGTTTCCTCTCTTCTTCAATCCCCATTTGCAGATATGCTTTTGGTAGATCGAGTTTGTTAAACAATACGCCACCAGCTAATTTAGCGAAGAGTTCCTCTTTACGTGGTTGAGGATGCTGTGCAACATTTAGGATAGGATTTACAATTATCTTTAAATTACCACATACGCGTACAGAACCGTCTAATTTGCAAACTGGTGCAATGGCCGTCGCCCATTCGTTGTGGGAAACTGGTGCAAGTATACCAGTGTTAACAAGTCTGCCGGTGTCTGTTACGTGACCTATTTTGCCTTATATCCTGTCAGTTCGCCTATCTCTGCCCTGAGCAACATGCCACGCTTGTTGAGCATGTCATTCAGGTTCACATTATTCGACTCACTCCTAGTACCACGTGTGTCTCTTTCTGGTCAACTGCACATTGACCAGATGGATGTCTTTCCAGTCAAGCTTGAGAGTTCTCAAACAATACCTGCCGTCATTATTCACGATGTACATCTGGAGTACACGTTCTGACTGTGATGCTCTACTTTCACTGTGACAATGCCCAGTGGTCTGATTTGTTATTTGGTGTGTTGATAGAACAGTTTTGACGGGTCGGATTGGTCGACGCACACCCAACTTATCAAACTCAGATTTCGATATGACTGACAGCAGTTTTGAATCTTTACATCAACATAGATGGGATTCGTGCCACTCTTTTGAAATGTTGAAGTGTTACAACCAACAATGTTTACATTTAAAGTGTGGCACCCGTAGCTGTCAAAATTGAAGGAACTTTCGTCTGACTCTGTGCTGTCATAGTCAGCATCTGGTTTGATGTGACCATTACGTTTACATGCATGACACACCGCATCCCTGAAGTAACAGTCTTCAGATTTATACCTACCTTTCTACCAGTGTTTACATTTACAGGAGTACCCTTGTCTGGACTAACTACAACCTTTGGCTTTGCCAAATTTTCCTTTTGATTTTACATGCTTAGCATGATTTACAGATTAATTTTTGACAGTGTCAACAACAATGTTTTCGTGTAATTGTTCACATTCGGTGTGTACAACTTCCAGTGTCAACGTCGTCTGTAGGGCTGTGGCATAAGTCAGGTCTTCGTTCTTGTTTAAATATTCGCGCTGGGTGTTCATCTCCTTCAGTCCCAGCACCAATCTGTCACACAACGCCTCCTCCAAATTTGGCCACGTCAAAGTCACTCATCGATTCGTGTTGGCCCTGTTTCCGATTGTGGAGTTTGTACTGGAGACAAGTCATATATTGCAGCAATCCGTCATGATTTAGCCGCATTGGGTATATTCCCCACCATCCGCGATATGTGTGTTACCTGCAGTCATTTTAACTTGTCCCCATTGATGCTGTGTTTGCAATAACGAGACGAAGTCCGCGTAACGATATGAACACGTCACAATCACTGGCATTTTCTGTCAAATCCGTATAGGTGGCGCCACTGGTGAGTGGTAGTTCACATTATGCACTAGGTGGCTCATTTACATTTACTTGCAGTGTCGTCACTGGCTTACATTTACAGTTTGATTCCTAGCTTATTCTTGCAAAGCTGTAATTTCCCAAGATGTGTTGTCAACCCCCTACTTGGCAGTGATATCATCTGCCAACTTATAGTTCAATGTACATTGTCAATCTGTACTTGCAATGATCTGTACTTGTAATTCCATAGCATGTCTACATATAGCTAAAGAGTATTACCAATTTGTACTTGCTATGATTGTGATTTATTGTGTCTTCCGAAAGGAACATATGCATCAGTTGGAACGACCGACTCCATTTATGAGGACACAGACGTGTTGGATCGCGCATCCGGGCCACCACCAACGTATATATCAATGTACATACCCAACACCGTGCATCGTGAATCAGTAACATGAGCAAATGGCATTTAGAGTTAACGCTTCTGAGCTGTGCGAAAATGGTTTACCTGTGAAATTATAGGATTCAAAACATACACCGAAGCTTCAAATGTATTTTGTTTTTGAAAGTATTTAACTTTTTTACATATAGGCGATGTTGTTATCAATAGCATTTGGTCAGTTTATGCTCAAAACAGCAAGACAGCTGTTTAGTTCCGACGTATGATTATGAAAAATATGCTACGCAAAATGGAAAAGTTAACAATAGGTAAATAAGAGTGCCTCTTGTAATCTCCATTAATGTTAAGCAGTAGACTCAAGCCATCATCTTTATTTTACCAAGCGTGCGTGCATTCATGCATGCGTTCGTGAGTGCATGTGTACTGGCGAATTGGCGAATTTGATGTGCGGTTTCAGATATATTTTGATTGTACAGTTCACTGGATCATCTTGGTAGAATGCAGTTTTGTGTTGATGGTCATCAATGTACAACATAATATATTTATTATGACATGGCATGATATATAATATGATATGGCATGATTTACCATTCTATGATATATCATAATATACCTATTGTTCAGGTTCAAATATGCCATGATATGGCGTGACAAAGCGTGACGCACAATGGTAAATCGGTGTAGCATGACATACCGTAATATATCATGTGACAGCATGATATATCATAGTATGGTATATCAGTGTATACCATGATATGTTACAGAATATAATGCTACACATGATATATCATGCTGTACCAGGGTATGCCATGACATATGCCATTTTTCATAAGGGTGTCAACCAACAAGCAAAATCGGTACTAAGAACACTATGAGTAGGAGAGGTGAGCACGTATTGCATACAACGTTGCACACTAGACATGTTGTCTTTTGTTTTAATGTACCTACTGATGTAGGTGATAATTTTATTTTATGTGCAGGGTTGTGAACACTAATAAAGACATTTTAATGTACCTATTATTAAAATGAAGGATATATATATATATATATATATATATATATATATATATATATATATATATATATATATATATATATATATATATATATATATATATATATATATATATATATATATACATTTATATATATATATATATATATATATATATATATATCAGTAACATCTTTACTGCTTGGCTTCATATGGGGCGAAACGATGGAAGATATATGAATGATTGATTAAAACAAATTGCCCTTAGAACATGTATCATAAGCGAGAAGTGTGCATATATAGTGTTATATAAAATGTCGCTTTAAGGTGCACCTTTGTACTAATGTACTCATGGTTTTGTTGAGATGTCTGATACTATTTATGTATGCTGTTTTGGAGAGGAGTGCTTTAATGTGTTAGTAGTTGAATCTCATCTTGTTGCTTGATATTATAGATACATACACGATATATGTCAGCATAAAGATGAGTTACTGTGTGTCGTACATATGCAATGAATACATGTATGTCAGTGTCAAAGATGAAATGTTTTCTACATGTGTAAATGCCATGATGCGTATTTAGGGTATATGACAAGGTGAGAGTTCATCTCACCACAAATATATGTAATAATTTATCAACACGTTGAACATTAAGCCTTCAAAAGTCTTGTGTGTGAAAATACAGATGAAAATGCCAAGTGTTGTGATAGATATGATATTCTATGAAGTGTGACTGTTTTGTCCACTAACATCAACACTAATTAAAAGTGTGCCACCTGTTGATGAGGTAAACTGGGAGGAATTTAGGGAGACGGGATGAGTTCAATGAGGGGAACACTGTGGAGCGAGAGAATCTAGGAGTGACAGGGAAAGAAGGGAGAGAGACGGAGAGAGTGGAGGCGAGAAGGGTGGACTGATGGATGGTGTGACAGATGGAGGTATGGAGGAAGTTGGTTAAATACAGGGAAGAGGATAGATGGGCAGATAGACGAAAAGAAGGATGCGTAGAATTAGTTAACAAATTACTGGATGATCCAAGGATGGTTCTGAGGGGTGGGGCTAAGGTTGGGGATGGCACCAGGAGAGTTGGACTGGGAGGAGGGCCGACAGGTGTGTCACTGATGGAGAGAAGGGGATTCAAATCAACCTGAACCCATAATGTTGACATGGGACTTTCTATTGGTATCAGTTAATAATCCCATAAGTCTTCCTAAGGTATGAGCAAGTTTTTCATGACTGGTTTTCTATGCATATTGACATACACATGACATTTTACATACTACTATTGGTGATGGGTTGAATATATTAAATATATATTAATGTTATTCCATATTTGTCTAGCGATGTTACTTTTATAAACTACTATGATTAATGATGGGTAGAATATAATATATATACAGCTGTATATATATAATATATATATAGCAGTAGAATCATATATATATATATATATATATATATATATATATATATATATATATATGTATACATATATATATATATATATATATATATATATATATATATATATATATATATATATATATATATATATACATTTATATATATATACATATATATATATATATATATATATATATATGTATATATATATACATATATATATATATATATATATATATATATATATATATATATATACATATATATATATATATATATATATATATATATATATACACACATATATATATATATATATATATATATATATATATATATATATATATATATATATATATATATATATACATACACGTATATATATATATATACGTATAAGGTTTATTCCATATTTATAACGTTTTTGCTAAAACGAAGCCTGATTGTATCAGCGTACTATTAGTACTAACTCAAGAACTGCCAACATGATAGTCTTGTTTTATATTAATGTTATTCCATATTTGTCTAACAATGTTACTTTTACAAACGTGCACTACTATGACTAATGATGGGTAGAATATAATATATATACAGCTGTATATATATATATATATATATATATATATATATATATATATATATATATATATATATATATATATATATATATATATATATATATATATATATATATATACGTATAAGGTTTATTCCATATATTTTTTTACGTTTATGCTAAAACGAAGCCTGATTTTGTATCAGCGTACTAGTAGTACTAACTCAAGAACTGCCAACGTGATAGTCTTGTTTATTGCATATATGTTTCTAACGCTATTACTCAAAATACAGCCTGCTTTTTATAAGTGTATCTTTGTTCTGCATATCATAGGTTGTCATTGTGTAAGCAGTGTGTACCATTGCCTGATAATGCCGGAATAAAGATATCAAAAAAGTTACCCATTACGTTGTTCTTAGGTTTTTACGTTATATTGTAGTTGGGCAGTAGATTTTTAAATGTCTACTATGCAACGTGAACGCTGTTATCGCGCCAAAATCTTTGGAGACCCGCGCTCAGTGGCACATGAAATTTGTATAAAATGTTAAAGTTGTCAACATATGGATGAATACGTAATAAAAAGGGTAAGCCATGTTAAAAAGATAAATCCTCAGATGAAGGCGAAATGTTGTTGCGTTTTCTACTGAACTAACACTACCAGGGAGTAAATTCCAAAGAGTTGGTGCGCCAACTGAGACAGTTCTAGGTCCAATGTATTATCATTCTTTATGTGCACAAATCTAATTTGGCCACTTTAAAACAAACGACAACACCCATGTTGAAAATTATTAAACTTCTAACTTGATTTTTATTGATTTAAATTGTGAGCGCATTTCAATATATAAATACATACATTAAATACAACACACGCGCACGCGCACGCGCACGCGCACGCGCACAATACACACGTTATTTATTATAACGATATATGGATTTCGTCGTCTGACACCCACTAAATGTTGCAGTTGTGCCTATACCAATGCAGAGACTATGACATCTGTAGTATGACATTACGAAGTCAGCCTAAGACTGTCTTTTTCGGTTGTTCACCAAAGAATAGCCTTGTAACAGGAACACCCCCTATACTGCAGATAAAAGACAAGTAATATATTATGGGGCATGCATAACCATTTTTAAAAACAAAAACTTGTAAGTGAAAATAGCAGGTGTTTATCGTGAAACCATTATGTAATTATATGAAGTTGGGATTGTCAGAATTGATGAAAAGTTGTGACATTTTATTGCTAGGTTTTAATATACTGAGCTCAGTTAATGGGATGTCCAACATAATGTTGAATTAAAGTAGTCAAAGCAGGAGATTCGGCGGGATGACCAACTTCACTTTCTTGAGCCCATAATGTTCTACATAGCAGAAACCCCAAAGCGGCCACCTCTCGGAAACGATTACCCCTTGAAAACGGCCCTTGTATCAGAGTCGGTTTTTCCCAGATCTGCATCTGCACAGCCTCATTACCTCGG
The DNA here is from genome assembly GCA_963662155.1 of Lamellibrachia columna. Taxonomy (NCBI): domain Eukaryota; kingdom Metazoa; phylum Annelida; class Polychaeta; order Sabellida; family Siboglinidae; genus Lamellibrachia; species Lamellibrachia columna. The sequence goes on along the minus strand of OY759262.1, from coordinate 45,174,591 downwards.
CCACCCCTTTAATCAGGCCACTTTATCTTATGGTTGTCCGCTTTAGAGGGGCTCACCTGAACTTGTTTGATTGTTTATTAGATGTGCCACAACCTCATCGTCAAAGAAACATCAACAACCGTACGACGGTTGTGCATACATCCGAGGCCACAAGTTCAATATTACGACAACGGTAAATAATCCCTTGACAGCCGTGTACATGTCTAAAAAGGAAGGAGACAATAATCCTGAAATCAGTTACCTTTTAGTACGCCTGCAAATCCAAAAACAGAATCAATGCCACGCATCGTTGATAGGAAGACCAATGTCATTATAATTTATAAAAAAACATCAGCCAACTGCCAGGTCAGGGTGTGCCTCCTGACCTGGGTCGATATGGAAGTGACATCCAGCAACAGTTACCTTGCAGGCAAAGTTCAGAGTGCCAATATAGGAATGTAACTCTTGAAAGGCAACCTTTCATGTTAACTGTTGACGTAAACTTGTCTTGTGACAACCTGGCCTGCATCTCAACTCTTGAAAAGTAATATTTTCCTCACTGTGTAAAATTTCGGCGTTTGATTGGCGGCGTTGGGGCGATCAATGACCAACATCAGATATGCGTTTCGCGCTTGGTATGTAAACACCCGTGCGTGCGTGCTGACCTGGTTTGATCAGAATTATTTCACACACCAACCGACACTGCCGCCGCCTGCAGGCGGTGGAAGCTCTCGTCAACATGGCAACCAACATAGCGTAGTAGGAAACAAGTAGACAATAACAAGAGCATTTGCCTGTGTTACTTTCATCTTCTTCGTATCGTTTTTTTGTTTCATAATACCACATACATAAATAGAACACCCGTTAGTAAAAAAGTTAGGGGGATGATTAATGATGTAACTATATGCATAATACACAATTATTGCTGTGTTTGTGCTAGTATAGTGATCAATATTAATGTTATTGATATTACATTTAGGGATGTTAGAAACTGTACCGAGGGGCATGTACTTGCCGCTACTGTGAAACAACCAGCGTTAGCCAATTCTCGTTCGGCTTACATTAGTCGGGTGGACATGTACGCATGCGTCACACATGATATGGACATGTACGCATGCGTCACGCATGATATGGACATGTACGCATGCGTCACACATGATATGGACATGTACGCATGCGTCACGCATGATATGGACATGTACGCATGCGTCACACATGATATGGACATGTACGCATGCGTCACGCATGATATGGACATGTACGCATGCGTCACACATGATATGGACATGTACGCATGCGTCACACATGATATGGACATGTACGCATGCGTCACACATGATATGCTAGTTCTGTTCACCGACCACTGGTCGGTGTTGGTCGGTAAGTCGGACTCGGCTCAGGTGTCCGGGAGACAGATATGTCAGAGTGCGGGGGAAATGCGTAGGGGAAACTCCCTAACGCGCACCCCCACTTTGTTTTTGTCAATAATTTTGAACATGCTGTTTAAAAATACGGTTTGCTTAAATATATCAACGCGAATTATAAAAAAATAGGAATGATATTAGAGAAAGAAAGAAAACAGCATCTGGGGCACTTTGGGGGTGTGTGCCGCCAAAGCGCCCCAAATGTTTCCCAAAAGCGCACCTACGATGCGAATAAAATATATAGCATTCACTGCAATTAAAGCAAACGTAAGGCCCAATAATTACTTAGACACAGTGTAGGCCTACAGGCGCCAACTCCGCTGTTAGTCTACGTAACGATGATTACAATTACGGGTACAATTAATTAACTGCAATGAAAGCAAACGTTAGACACGGTGTACAGTCGCCGACTCCGCTACTGCTATGTACGCCACGACGATTATAATGACGGATAAAATTATACAATTTAAATGCAATTATAGCATAAATTGTTGGACTCAGTGTACAGTCACCGACTCTGTTACTAGTCACACCCAAAGGTCACATCCCGGTTTGTCATTGCCACATTTCGCATAGTGCCACTGGCAACACTCTGGACACTGCAGGCAACCCTCAGTCGGTGGGTCTTCGTACACCTCGTTGCAGTAGATGCACCGGTACACACTTTCTGTGCGGGCCTGAACCGGGCCTCTTCTTCGGCCTGTCAGCGAGTGGTTGTCGTGCCTTTCCGTTTGCAGGTGCGCGTTTTCCCTTGTGAAGCTCACGTCTGTCCGACTTCTTGACAGACATCCCACCAGCGCGACTCTTCGTCTTCTCGCCCAGTTTAATTTGTTTTGAACGTAGCAGATCTTTGTACGGCGAAGACGTGAGAAGTTCGGAAGACTGCGTTCGACGTTTCCCCGCGCGAGGCCCCGCCTTAGGTAGTGGGAATACGCTTAGCCCGTAAGCTTTGCTTGACGTCACGCACGCAGTAGCGTTACTCGGTGCTGATGTCGCGTCGCTCATGTAGGTGACAGCTTAAGGTAGCTTCGCGCGTGTAGTTGGACTCGCACTCGATGTTGCATCGCTCGTTGAGGCGATGTGCTCTTTCCCGTCGTCCGTCATCATTGATGGAGCAAAGTCGGCTTCTGTGAATACGTCTGGGTTAAAAGGCCACAGTCCACAGGAGGAGAATCCGGCTACGCCCTTGTCCAGTGTCGAAGCTTTTGCGAATGCCTTGCCAAACAGTGCCGTGATAGAGTAGAAGAAGATTCGCTTCCCAGGATGGTTCACCATCCACCTATCGCATGTCTGCCCGCAGGATTGCTTAGCGGGCCGAAGTAGGTCTTGTCGAGAGGCTGTAACTTGTGCGCGGTGAGAGGCGGGAACGAAATCATCTTTATTCCATTCGCTCTGGCGTAATCAATCACTTCAGAGCTCGTGTGGCTGACGTGGCCATTCACAAAGAGCACAACCTTTTTGGCAGACGTTGCTTTGACGTGATCGACAAAGTGCTTCAGCTACTTTATGAACACCGTACTGTCCGTCCATCCACTGTCCGTCGGCACTCCCACCGTACTGTCCGTCCATCCACTGTCCGTCCATCCACTGTCCGCCCATCCACTGTCCGTCAATCCACTGTCCGCCCATCCACTGTCTGTCCATCCACAGTCCGTCCATCCACTGTCCGTCGGCACTCCCACCGTACCAGGTGGACTACCGAGAAGCAGGTGGTCGTTCATCTTCTTTCTGGGGAAGATCATGAATGGAGGGATATGTCGCCCATGTGCGTTCATGCTGCATAGTATGGTGACCGTCTTTCCGCTCGTTATCTTCCCGACCTGCTTCTGACCCTTCTTGGCGATGATTCGGCCAGGTTTGTGGACAGCCGTCAACCCGCTCTCGTCCATGTTCCACAATCGAGAACCATAGATCTCTCCTAGCGCCTCCAACAGCGCCCTCCAGATTCCGAAGAACTTGTCTACCTGCGGCTTGTTAAAGCCCACTGCCCGACAAATGCTTGTCGGCTCCGGTTCTCTTACAGATTGTTGCCATCAAGGAATCCGTTCAACCAGTGCCGCCCCGCCATCTTTTTGGTCTTGTCGAATGGATGCGAAAGGCCGTGACGTTCCGCAATCTCAAACGCCACGCGTCGAATTTCGTTCAGCGACAGTCCGTAAAATCGTTGCTACATGTGTTAGGCGTGTTCTGCGATAATTGATTCCACGTCGCTGTCCAGGATTTGTATGAACCTCTCAAGTTGTATACGGCCTGGTGCTCGAACCTGTGATAAAGACAACGTTTTATTTGTAATTGTACTGTTGTATTAAACTAAATAAACATCACAATAAATAACATCACAACACCATATAATGATAAATGAAACTGTATTAAAATCATTATAATCATTTTTAAGACGACATAACATAAAACACATATTATTATATATATTATCATCTAGACACTTGTAATCCTGTTTAATTATACCTTACAAATCGACCGTCTGGCATTAAAATAATTTAGTTAAATTTGAATGTAAACCAATGCCATTTTACCTGACCCTTATCTATGTATACTATAGTCCATCGTAACATGAGTCAATAACATTCAGCATTGACATGTTTTGAATTAATCTTAGCTTTCATCAGACGAAAATGTTAGCTGGTGAAATTATAAAATTCAAAACCATAAACAGAACGTGTACCGCGGGACCACGAGCTCTGGAAATATGGTGATTCTGCAAAATTTCTAGTGATCCGAACCGCGTTTAGTGAACTGAAGATAATTTTGTAATATCAAACTCAGACGACAGAACATGAAAACTGCCAGTAAGAAATATGATTTTTATTGGACTTAGCTTATGATTATCATGAAATTAACACATTGCAGCGGTCGAGGCAGCTATTGGTGAGCCGGCAGCCGACCGGTACGTGGCCGTCCAGACGGCAACGGCGGCAGCCTACGGCGACGCACCGACGCACCGACGCAGATAAGGCCACCGCCACCGGACCACGGCTGAATTATCAACTTGGTCGAATACATATAAGTTTAGAACGCCGGCTGTTTATGTTTTGGAATCAAGAGTACATTGCGAATTGAAATAATGCCAACCAAATTCACTTCAACACACCAACGCCACCCTTGGATCGGGTATCTAGGTGATGTGATGCGTTGTGGGATTAACATTAATTGTGGCGATTTCCGAGTGTTCATTTGCATACCGACACCACCCACATATAATTTATAATAAAGGAACAGTCCACACACACACTATATATATATATATATATATATATATATATATATATATATATATATATATATATATATATATATATATATATATATATATATATATATATATATATATATATATATATATATATACTAGGGTATCGGGACCTTTGGACCGACCCGACAAAACTAGATGAGACGATAACGAATCACATGGTATCAAACAAAGGGTCCCGGTAAAGAAAGGGTTCCGGCAACTTATAATTTGACGGCATGTTTTTTCCACTGCGCCCGAGTTTTTCCAAACAGATTTCTGGCATGTCTGCAATAATGAATATTAATCAAGGCCAATACACAACATCCCGACATTATGTAGTAAACTCACCATGCAATTTTGTATTGTGTATTTGTATACTAAGCGTTACAAACACTAGGCTTCGGTAGGCTTTGGCAGTTGGGAAAGAATCGCGTCCATTACGAGACCGGAATTGGTCATCTTATTTTGTTGACGTTCATTCACTTGATTGATAACGAAAATGCGTGGTGCCGTTAACAGCTTTCGATTAAATCGAGTACACGTACTTTCTATACGGGCACTCTACCAAACATTATGGCGGCAGACGAAGTTAACCAGGGTTCGAATTTAGCGGGTATCCGTGGGTCCGCGGGCCCCTAGATTCGCTACCGGTGTAACAGTATATCATCCCCCCGGATAGCTTACCCACCAGGGGGGAGATGCCCTAGGATATCTCCCCCACCCTGGATATCTTACCCCCTCCCAATACCCAAGTTGTCTTGACTCAAAACTATTTTCCCTCACAACTAAAATCAAGAACATGGTACAATTAAATCAATATTTATTATAATTTTCATCATGTAATAACTTACAATTATCACAAGAGTTCACGTGCGATAAATCACAAATTTAGTTTTTCATTACTTGCAATTAGCACAACAAAACTCATACAAAATCATTCGCCAACTTGAATAAATTAATACATTAAGTGTCTATTCTTATCAAACAAATTGCACGTCCACAAGAATAAAAAATATTACATTAAGTGTCTACAGCACAATTTTCTTGCAGAATAACATATAATAGATATTATTCTGACTCATATTTGTTATTATGAACTTTCTTGCATAAGAACAGACATACACACACATTTATAAGGGGGGAGGCTAAGATATTCAGGGTGGGGGAGATACCCTAGGGTATCTTCCCCACTGGGGGAAAGGTATCTTCCCCCAAGGGGTAGATGTCCAGGGGGAAGATACCCTGCCACACCGGATCCCCAATTGTTCCGAATTTAGGGGTCCGACTGTTCACTGAAATTTGGCCAAAAACTATGATATTGGTGCGTCTCGAAGGCACAACACATGTGCATTACTTAATTTTACTAAAAGGCTTTACCGATGATGTCTTCATTTTATGAGAGTCAAAAGTTTGCCTTACTTCATAAGGTAAACGAACCCATTTGTGAGTCGCCATTGAAACTGACACGGGAGCTGAGAAAGTTTAAGCTTCATTGGTTAAAAGTTAATTCGGTCGTCCAATGCCGCTTAACAATAAGAACGAAACACGTCTACGATGCAAAACACAATTTTATTGGCTGACTGATGACCAAGCAACGAATCAGTGGCCGCGATATATTTTAGTGGATAGCCGTGCACGTGCACGATTCTCTGCATGCGCTATTGATTTTATTGTTTTACTGGAGGAAACGGATACGTTGATTAAACAGTTGCCTATGTTATATCGTGAAATGTCATGTGCCAGGCAGCCATGGAAAACACTATGGAGTTAATAATAACTGTACGGATGGTTGTTTAGCATTGGTAGAGCTCGCCGCGTGTCACGGTGAATATGCCCCCTTGGAAAGTTTACATAGTTAATATTATTTAAAGGTGGCAGCACTTGCTTATGAGCAAAATTAAAATTCCATATTACCTCAGTACCCCATTATGCCACAAACACTTGTGTCTGGTAGGTGTTCTTTATCAGGACATAATTATTATACACTAATTGTACATTTGCATTTGATGTTGTTTACTAATTATGCATGGGATAGCGATGGCTGTACAAATGTTGCAACATGCACGCACGCACGCACGCACGCACATCCATATGATATACATGTATTATATTTTGTATTATATATAGTGTACTGGTGTGTACAAGTATGCTGCATTACTGGTGTCACGATTCCGTCATGCTTGCCATGTACGTGATTGTGCGAGCGTGCGAAAGTACGTGCGTGCGTGTGTACGTACATAGTATATGCGTGAATGTGTGTCTTCTTTTAATTCTACGTACCCAATTATGGTCAAATACAATTATAATTATATAAGTATAGCTTCTATATGTGTTAATAACGTAATATTGAAATTGTACTTCAATGGTTGTCTTGTGTGTGTACATTGCAGATGAAAATATTCAGTATTGTTATCTGCGTACTACCTTACACACTGTGACTTTTGTCCACTAATATGGACACTAATTTAGGTTGTACCACATGGTAATGAGGGGGAGAGGAGACAACCTGGGAGACAGGAGTCATTCAGAGAGACTGGGAGAAATTCTGGGAGACAAGATGCGTCTAATGAGTGGTTCACTATGGAGGAAAAGAGGGAGGAAGAGAGGTTATGAGACACAAGGAAAGAGGGAGAGAGAGCGGCCATGTGGGATTAAAGATAGGTTAGTTGGACGGATTGTTAGAGGGATTGAGGTAGAGAAGGATATGGATAGGGAGGATGTTGGTTGAAGATAGGGAGAAGATGTTTAGGTGCGTATAAAGGGAAGGTTGAACAATTAATTATATATAGATATAGGTAAGAATTTAGAACCGTAGATAGAGAAACACATGATGGAGGGAAGTCGAATTTACATGTTTGTTTTACCTTAACCCAGAATGTCGCCATGTATGTTCTACTGGTATATATTTGTATCCCATAAGTCGTCCTTACGTTTGCGCACATTTCTACGTGATGTTACTAATGAGATTTTACGTACTAATATTACAAATGGGTAGCTTATATAGAATGTATACTAACGTGTATTGTATATTTGTCTAACGCTGTTACTAAAAAGACTGTTTGTTTGAGTATGTTTTGTTCTGCATCTACTGGTTGTCATTGTATAAATGTTGCATAATGTATTACTGAGAATGTCTGGATAAAGATATCCATAAATGATCTTCGTCAAGTTGTTTGTTTACGTCTTTGGTGTAGAGCAGTCACATATTTATTTGCTTAACGGTAAAAGTGTTATTGATGTTACCGTAAAGAAAATATTTAGTATAAACTATATTTACTCTAACAATTTGACAGCCCAAATACGTTTTAATGGATCACATTTATTCTAACATCTTGACCTCTCAAATATGTTTTAATGAACTACATTTATTCTAACATCTTAACCACCCAAATCTGATTTAGTTAACTACATTTATTCTAATATATTAACCGCCGATATATGTTTTAATATATTACATTTATTCTAACATCTTGACCGCCGAAATATATTTTAATAAACTACATTTATTCTAACATCTTGACCGCCCAAATATGTTTTAATAAACTACATTTATTCTAACATCTTGACCGCCCAAATATATTTTAATAAACTACATTTATTCTAACATCTTGACCGCCCAAATATGTTTTAATAAACTACATTTATTCTAACATCTTGACCGCCCAAATATGTTTTAATAAACTACATTTATTCTAACATCTTGACCGCCCAAATATATTTTAATAAACTACATTTATTCTAACATCTTGACCGCCCAAATATGTTTTAATAAACTACATTTATTCTAACATCTCGACCACCCAAATATGTTTTAATAAACTACATTTATTCTAACATCTTGACCACCCAAATATATTTTAATAAACTACATTTATTCTAACATCTTGACCGCCCAAATATGTTTTAATAAACTACATTTATTCTAACATCTCGACCACCCAAATATGTTTGAATAAACTACATTTATTCTAACATCTTGACCACCCAAATATATTTTAATAAACTACATTTATTCTAACATCTCGACCACCCAAATATGTTTTAATAAACTACATTTATTCTAACATCTCGACCACCCAAATATATTTTAATAAGCTACATTTATTCTAACATCTTGACCGCCCAAATATGTTTTAATAAACTACATTTATTCTAACATCTCGACCACCCAAATATGTTTTAATAAACCACCTTTAAAACATATAATTTGATAATTTTATGTTTATAAATATCGATTTTGCCGTTCAGCAATGTTAACATGATACTATTCGGACCGAAACGTTCAAATTTAACAGAAACCGGTTGAACTGTATAAGCATATCGTGGTTCATTAAACCACATTTGGATTATCAAGATGTTAGAATATATTGTGCACATTGCTTGTACTACTCCGCCAACCGGCGAGGTGGTGCTATTTATTTCACAAGCAGAACTAGCTAGTAAACACAAATATCGACCAGGCCCGATGGAGGATAAGTTGCCCCGACCATTCGTCCTTTTTCTCAAGTTACACGGGCAGTTGATAGAACATCAGGGTGAGGGAGCAGCATCGGTTGAATCGGACTAGAGTTTTTGGAGATTGCCGCACTTTTATAAACTTTCAACTCATATGTTCATTGATATGTAAACAGGAAATAAACCAGATGAAGATAAAATATATTGATTATTATATTTTACACGTTTTAGGTTTTAATAAATGTTCTTCGAATATATTGGGACGGGCCATTTGTCACGAGGAAGGCAACTTTTGAATGTTGTTGGTCCAACTGTTGAACAACTTTTGAATGTTGTTGGTCCAACTGTCAAACAACTTTTGAATGTTGTTGATCCAACTGTCGAACAACTTTTGAATGTTGTTGGTCCAACTGTCGAACAATTTTTGAATGTTGTTGGTCCAACTGTCAAACAACTTTTGAAAGTTGTTGGTCCAACTGTCGAGCAACTTTTGAAAGTTGTTGGTCCAACTGTCGAACAACTTTTGAATGTCGTTGGTCCAACTGTCGAACAACTTTTTCAGGTGATGGTCAAGCACTACTCCTCGGCATCTAGTGTGAACATTTTTATTTGTCGTTTCCTGCCTTTCCCATGCCTAATGTCCAAGTAGGTGCATGATACATTTAATACAAACTCGCTCCAACAAATTACAACATTTGACACGCATTCGAGTACTGGGGATTCGTGAGGCAGATAATTCGTGGGGCAAAAAACATGCAATTAATCCAGCTCAGAAAAAGATGTGTCCAGAAATGTATCAATCTTTTATAGAGATACCTTAACCGAAGTATCTTCAATGTGTATATATGGAGGGTCACACATCCGAAATATTTAGCACTTGACTGTTCGTTCACAGCGACATTTGTGTGTGTGTGTGTGTGTGTGTGTGTGTGTGTGTGTGTGTGTGGGTGGGTGGGTGGGTGGGTGGGTGGGTGGGTGTGTGTGTGTGTGTGTGTGTGTGTGTGTGTGTGTGTGTGTGTGTGTGTGTGTGTGTGTGTGTGTGTGTGTGTGTGTGTGTGTGTGTGTGTGTGTGTGTGTGTGTGTGTGTGTGTGTGTGTGTGTGTGTGTGTGTGTGTGTGTGTGTGTGTGTGTGTGTGTGTGTGTGTGTGTGTGTCATCTCTATTTATGACATGACCCTTGTCACGTGACCGGTAGCCATCTTTATTTTTTTATTACTTGATGCTATGTGGTGTCGAAACTGATGGGAAATTGGCATCATCTCAGGAAGGGCAAGCAATATTGATTGAACACAGATACGTTATCGTGAGTATGAGCTGTCAGGGCCTACCATTTTGGGTATACATTGGGTATACGTATTTGTTTACCGTGCGTTGCTATAGTACAGTAGATACAGTCAGAAGAAGTAACTATGCTTCCATAGTGACTTTAGCCAAGTATGTAACCTTTAATAATCAGTGGTGAATTACAGCATAATAAGTTTATTTTATGTTTATCCCACCTCAGCAGCAATAAATGACCTGGCTTTCATCAAGGCATTGTATAAATACAAGAAAGAAGATGTTGGATTCAAGGACGTGACATTTCAGAAATGTCACGTCCTATTCCGACAAATAGTTGGCAACTCGTCCGACCGATTTTTCAGATGCCAGATGTCCATAACAAGTGTTGCCAACTGTTGGTGGAGAACATACACATCACGACTACACTTGAGTTGCCAGCTAAAAAAGTAGTCGCCAACATGTTGGCAACTAAAGAATCGGTAAGTGTATGGCGGGCTTAATCGCTCGTGTGAGCGGGCCTTACTGTGCATTAATGCTTTGTGTCTCAACGTGAACTACGGAGCTAATTTTTATTTATTCGATCTTGTTCCGGGACAGTGAAGGCGACTTTGCATAACCGTATTAACATTATCAGAAAGGAACCCATTACAGAATCAATGATGTGAAACTAATTGTATTAATGTTTCATCTTGTTTTAGTGAACACATTAAGATATTGATGCTAATATATACAATAAGCGAAATATTAGTCAATTATCTAGAGCTAGATGGGACCATGGAAAAAACTACCAGTGTTCAGAAAGTAGCGCGTTTTGTGTGAAGGAATAGTGGACTTGCGATGAGACTGAACTAGTTATTCTCACATAACCCCAGGTAGTATAGGATTTGTATGAAGGAGGAGTGGAATTGCGATGAGACTGAGATAGCTATTCTCACATAACCCCAGGTAGTATAAGATTTGTATGAAGGAGGAGTGGACTTGCGATGAGACTGAGGTAGCTATTCTCACATAACCCCAGGTAGTATAGGATTTGTATGAAGGAGGAGTGGACTTGCGATGAGACTGAGATAGCTATTCTCACATAACCCCAGGTAGTATAGGGTTTGTATGAAGGAGTAGTGGACTTGCGATGAGACTGATATAGCTATTCTCACATAACCCCAGGTAGTATAGGGTTTAGCTAGTCGTTACAGGTTTACGCATTGGGAGTGTCGTTATACGTGATGTTTTTTTGAAATCGCTGTTGTATGTCAGCGTACTGAGCGCAACTTCCGGTACCATGTTGGCACTAATCTGATACTGAAAATACCACAATACATATCATATGTTCGATGACTAGTTATATAATGTTCCATAAAGTAACGGCGTGGTAACGTAATGAAGTTGTTTTAGTTGCATTGTCTAGTTCGTCAGATAAATATGAAGGGCCTGTATGTGTTGATGTGATTGAATCAGATGAATCAGAAGACATACGATTTTGTTGATTTTGTTTCAAAATCCTGGTAACTGCAAGCTCCTGTTTGTGTTTTGTTTATCGCAATTTAACCATTTCTATCTGTCACATTTTCATGCGTCTTGAATAGTATTAATTCCGACATTTCATGTATTGTTAATACATTTGCCAAACATGTCATCGAAAACATGTGGCAGTGAGAAAATGTGGTAGTGAAAACATTCGGCAGTGAGAATGTTTGACAGTGCGAACATGTGTTAGTGTGAACATTTGACAAGAGGACATTTGATAGTGAGAACATTTTATGTTTACAAATTTATGTTTACAACATAATGTTGTGACAATTTTAGGCATATATATTGAAGTATACATAACTCGATTATTACCGCCTGCAATTCTATACGCCAAGGTTTGCCAACCTTTTTGTCCCCGCGTACCGCTGAGTCCTCAGGGACATTGAAGTGTAATTATTGACGAAACATTCAAAACTCAGTTCAATGATAAGCACGCTATTAAAGCTTCGTGAAACATCACACGTAATGACAAAATGTGTCGCGTTTCTGCCCTGTTTTATATACAAATCCAGTGACATTACGAAATAAATAGTTTTGGGGAATTGTGTGTTTAGTAATTAGTTGTCCTATGCCTCGATCAACTCGGATATCTTCACATTTGGCTCAGTTTTAGGTACGCTTTTGTAATGACACTACGCCTAAAAGAGCAAGTGACTACGGAATCGGAAAGCGTCTTCATCTAGACACAGTCACTGCAGTGTCTCCTTTAAGATTCGATAACTTAACAAAGTGGTGGCATATTCTGACTTACTGAGCACTAAAGCTAGCTGAGCGACCACAACAAGCGTCGTACGCGTCAAAATGAACACAAACAGTGAAATAACAACTACACGAAACATCAGTGGACATGTCGCAGACAACGACAGTGACACGGGTGCTGCTATGTCGATGTATTCATTTAATCCGAAAAGTGTACGAATGTAGTGTGTGTTTGGAGCGATTGGTATCATCGGTTTGCTGATAATCGTTGTCATCTACCGCTTTACGAATATATTTACATTAACAACCAGAGTTTGATCGATCTTGTTGTTGCGGTTCTGATCCTTCTGGCTGCTTTCATAGACACCCGCTTCATGCCGGCAGACGATGGTGTGCTCGCTCAGATCTACTGCCGGGTGTGGCTGACACAGACGCTGCAGTAGGGGTTCATTCGATCATCCACCGTCAACCTGATGTTTTTGTCCATCGAGAGGTGCATTGCTATCGTGCACCCGATACGCTACAAGACATCGTTCACGAGGGAATAAATGGTCGTATCGCTCGCGTTCGTGTAGTTGTTTGGTGTCACGTCACCTGTACGGCAATCTTTGTCATTCCACATAGTGCCGCTGTCGTTGGACAATGTTACTCGCTGGCGTTCTACCCAAGCAAACACTTCCGTCTGGTAACAAGCATTGTGACACATCTGCGTCACCATGATGTGTCCCTTGACCGTACACGCCTTCTACTACGGCCTAATTCTGTATACCCTTCGACATCGTTCCCGGCCTCCTGAGCCGACGGTCTGTACTGTGGATACTCCCACGTCTGACGTCTACACGAGCCCATTCGTGTTAACAAGCTCTCCCGGACTGCAGATGTTCACCGATGCGGTCACCCCGAAATACGTCGTCAAGGCGAAGACGTCTGTCACCCAGACGTTGAGCATCGTCACCTGTTGCTATGTAATCTGTGTCTTCCCCTACCAACTGCTCCTGCTGGTCTTCAGCTTGATCGGAACAGGCGAATGTGGACTTTGTTGGGTCATTCATGTCACTCTTGTGTTCGCCCACTGCTGCGCCAATCCGTTCATCTACACTGCCAAGTACTCAGAGGAAGGACTCCGCAAACTCTCGCTTCACCTGCATAAGACATGGCGAGTGATGCCGACGATGGCTGAGTTGTAGTAAGATAGACGGAACAGTCAACGTAAGTCTGTCGCATTTCTGCGAATTGTCATTATGTGAACTATTTTCCTGGATATGGTGAAGTATAGACGGCTGGTATAGACACGTTATGAAATTGTATCCAAGTGTGGTGTATGAGCCCACACTGGAAGTTTAGCGTTAGCCAAGTTGCATGAACATGTTGTGCAATAATTGTATCCACGAAGTTTAGCATTATGCGTGGTACATTATTGTTTTAAGGGGTAGTAACGTAATCAAGCAATGGGTATAAGATCCTTGGTAAAGTGTATTCGACAGAGGGGCAGAACACACAAATGCGGCAGTAACGATTCAACGGTGGTGTCCAGCAAGGGTCGGGGAATCAGAGTGCGTGGACAATAGCAAAGTCACAACCCCTCTACAATTTCGCTCGCACTGACTACTGCGGGTAACAAGCCAGACAATGTGATGCAACGCCTGTATCGACAACGTATTGTTTGCCTTCTGCTTTTGCCGTCTATCATCTACCGACTACCGACTATACACCCAGCTGTCTTCCACGTGTACAGTGCGTCCGGTTGATTTGTCGTCATGCTACGTTTGTCCTCTCCACTACCTGTTGACGGCCTGCTATGCCTTCAGCCATCTACTACGTGTTCGGTATCAGTGCGTTTGACTAAACTGTCGTCACGCTACGTTTGACTAAACTGTCGTCACGCTACTTTTGCCCTCCATCCGCTGCTTGTTGGCGGCCTACTACGTGTTCGCCAAACATTGACCGTGTCGCTTAATAACATGATGGGTTATTCTACTTTCGCTACACTATTGGAAAGATTCCTTCGTTTGACGTGTTCAGCCTGGGCGAGACAACGTGACCGACGGCCATTTCAGTTGTTTGTCGGCCTTGCTAACCCATCCAATTATCGCGAGGGTGAAGCAACTTTGACTTTATGCATCGTACTGTACGTTTCTGTGACAATCTTTGTTTCTGGAACAATTTGTTATTACCAATTCTGCTATACGCCTTTTTGGCCATGCTGTATCTCTTAACACTGCTATCTATCGGTTTAAAAAGAGGAATAGCCTCAACAGTGTATGTTAGTTTAACATAGTTTTTTTCGAGGGTATTGCTACCTTCTTCTATAGTTAGTTTTATTATTCATTGTATTGTTTAATCAGTTTTAGTTTATTATAAACATATTCATGTTTATATCCTGGTGTTTATTCTCATTTGTGGAAACATCCTACACACATACATTGAGCTTGGCATAAGTACGGCCTGCCCCTAGTTTTAGAGCCACTTTGCGCGGACCTCCACCGAAATCTGTGACAAAGTCGTGGATGCCAGTTAAAGGAGCAACATTGTCAACGTTCATGTTAATTCCTCAGTGTTTGTGGTGTCACTTCTGGCGGTGTTGCTACTGCTGCTGCTATTCTAAACACGCCATACATCACAGACGAATGAACATCACCAAAATAATGTTATGAATGAGGGCCCTGGACAGTTCTGTAACGAAGGGTTGTGGACAGTTCTGTGACGAAGGGCTATTGACTGTTGTGTAGCGAACGGCTCTGGACAGTTCTGTAACGGAGAACTCTGGACAATTATGTAACGAAGGCCTCAGGACAGTTCTGTAACGAATGATTCTGTTTTGTAACAAAGTGTTCTGGCAGTTTTGTGACGGAGTCGCTACTATAACTGAAGTTATTATATACAGACTCCGGTAGGTGGCTCTACCATCTGTTGGTCTCGCGTGAATTTTCAATGCGACGCTATGTGTAAGTGTAATTGTTGGACCACGTGACATATGTATACGTATGTATATGTGTATGGTATATATATATATATATATATATATATATATATATATATATATATATATATATATATATTTATATATATATATATATATATATATATATATATATATATATATATATATATATATATATATATATATATATATATATATATATATATATATATATATATATGTGTGTATATGTGTGTGTGTGGGGGGTGCGTGCGTGCGTGCGTGCGTGCGTGCGTGCGTGCGTGCGTGTGAATGCGTGCGTGCGTGCGTGCGTGCGTGCGTGCGTGCGTGCGTGCGTGCGAGGAGAGTTAGACGGTTCTAGGTGGTCGAATTCATAGGTCCGAAGGATGCACGAAAGTCCTCATGAGACACAGGCAAGGATGGATAACTTTCAACATCAAGGGCTATGGAAACGCAAGGAAGGTCACGGATAGTATCCCAGATATCCACGACGTCGCTCATTACGTATCGGCAGACGAATTATGCAGTCACACACACATGATTACATGGTCCGCACTCTTCGGAACGTCTGTAAATTAATATTACGTTTCTTCCACTCATAAAATAAAGTCAGAGCTGTCTCTGAATCACAACGTCGGTGCTGAATGTCTGCATTCACTCACTGCGATTTCACTTTGGAATTTAGTATCTAGCCTTCCTGTACTCTTCGTTTACATGAACTTAGGAGCGAATTTCCACGATTCCTCCAAACTTGTCACGATTAAACCTCAAAAATTCACCATACGTGTATTTTGTTTAACCGGACGCCGCCGTCTCTAACTGTCCGCCGCGCGCCTCGTGTCGGGCCTGCACGCTCGTTTATAAACTTTCTCGGCCCAGTAACATTCACCCCTAATTAATGTAGTGCGCTCGTCCGCTGCGACTAATTTTTTCCGCACTCTGACATAGATGCCTCCCGGACACCTAGGCCGAGTTCGACTTACCAACCAGTGGTCGGTGAACAAAACTAGAGCATGAAGTGTGACGCATGCCTACATGTCCACCCGACTAATCTAAGCCGAACGAGAATTAGTAAACGCTGGTTGTTTCACAGTAGCACATGCCTATCAGTACAGTTTCTAACATTCCTATATGTAACATCAATAACACTAATATCAACCATTATACTAGCACAAACATAACAATAACTGTATATTACGAAACAAAAACGATACGAAAACAGGCAAATGCTCTTGTTATTGTTTACTTGTTGGTGGTTGAGTGTGCGCAAATAGTAAAATCTGTGCGATTGTTTGTTGAAACGAGACTGCGAGTGGTTCAGTATTGGAGCGGTTGAGGCTCAGAGTGGTTGAGAGCGACATCTGGCGACTAAACTGGTTACCACGCAAAACAGCATAATAGAATGTGCACACGGTTAACTTGATTAACCCTTTTTCGCCGTCTTTCAAATGAGCTTTACCGTTTTTGCATTGCCCGTCCTTTTAAACTGGAGAATGATACAGCTATTTAATTTTGTACACATTTAAACATGGCGTCTAACCGTGAACAAAGTGATGACATTTTGGAAGCGGTAACGTGCGTAGTTAGAAGTTCAGGAGTTTTAGGTAAAACCTAAAAGTTCACTCCAAAAAGCTGGGGATTTTAGTATGTTACTCTAGACCCTTTCAAGGATCTGTGGTGCAAAAATCAGCTTTTTGTATTGAACTTTTAGGTTCCATGGTATTTGTGTCTAAAACTCTTGGACTAAGCAAGTGCTATGCAAACGGAGGCGCCGCGCCAGCTAGACAAACACGCCAGACGCCCTACTGATAATTTCATTGTTTTATTAAATTATATCATTTATTATTTTTAATTATATTGGTGGGTTTACAAAAAAATACTGCCAGAACCAGAGACCCAGATAGCGTCTGCCTACGTGATTCCACGACAGGTTACATATGTAGCCGTGGCATAGCCATACACATTCACAGTCCAATACAATATACACATGTCAAACCATCCAGCAAATGGCAGTGACTGGTGCTGTGAAGTGCCTAGGATCTAGCACTGTATCAAATGAGATATATTATAATTAATAATTAAGCTCATTCCGGGTCAAATCAACCAATTTTCAGACACAGCTACCAATCTCTCACACTCAACCACCAATCGCGCACACTCAGCTCCCAATCGCGCACACTCAACCACCAATCGCGCACACTCAACCACCAATCGCGCACACTCAACCACCAATCGTGCACACTCAACCACCAATCGTGCACACTCAACCACCAATCGTGCACACTCAACCACCAATCGCCCACACTCAACCACCAATCGCCCACACTCAACCACCAATCGCGCACACTCAACCACCAATCGCCCACACTCAACCACCAATCGCCCACACTCAACCACCAATCGCCCACACTCAACCACCAATCGCCCACACTCAACCACCAATCGCCCACACTCAACCACCAATCGCCCACACTCAACCACCAATCGCCCACACTCAACCACCAATCGCCCACACTCAACCACCAATCGCCCACACTCAACCACCAATCGCCCACACTCAACCACCAATCGCCCACACTCAACCACCAATCGCCCACACTCAACCACCAATCGCCCACACTCAACCACCAATCGCCCACACTCAACCACCAATCGCCCACACTCAACCACCAATCGCGCAATCAGCTGTGGTTCTTCTCTGGGCTTATTGTAGATTTATGTTATTTAATGTGAGCTGCAACCACAATTCATTAGCCCATCATGGATCAAGTTAATTAATTTACAAATCTGTAACATGTGAATACGTTAAGGTAATATGCGCAGTAGGTGCTGCCGTAGCAGCTTGTGTTCAAGGTCAGGTCACTCATGTTCTTCTTGAAGCGCTCCTGGGTGAGCAGTAGTTGTGTACAAGTGTAAAGTGCTCCTGGGTGAGCAGTAGTTGTGTACAAGTGTAAAGTGCTCCTGGGTGAGCAGTAGTTGTGTACAAGTGTAAAGCGCTCCTGGGTGAGCAGTAGTTGTGTACAAGTGTAAAGTGCTCCTGGGTGAGCAGTAGTTGTGTACAAGTGTAAAGTGCTCCTGGGTGAGCAGTAGTTGTGTACAAGTGTAAAGCGCTCCTGGGTGAGCAGTAGTTGTGTACAAGTGTAAAGTGCTCCTGGGTGAGCAGTAGTTGTGTACAAGTGTAAAGTGCTCCTGGGTGAGCAGTAGTTGTGTACAAGTGTAAAGTGCTCCTGGGTGAGCAGTAGTTGTGTACAAGTGTAAAGCGCTCCTGGGTGAGCAGTAGTTGTGTACAAGTGTAAAGTGCTCCTGGGTGAGCAGTAGTTGTGTACAAGTGTAAAGTGCTCCTGGGTGAGCAGTAGTTGTGTACAAGTGTAAAGTGCTCCTGGGTGAGCAGTAGTTGTGTACAAGTGTAAAGTGCTCCTGGGTGAGCAGTAGTTGTGTACAAGTGTAAAGCGCTCCTGGGTGAGCAGTAGTTGTGTACAAGTGTAAAGTGCTCCTGGGTGAGCAGTAGTTGTGTACAAGTGTAAAGCGCTCCTGGGTGAGCAGTAGTTGTGTACAAGTGTAAAGCGCTCCTGGGTGAGCAGTAGTTGTGTACAAGTGTAAAGGTCAACAGCGCTCGGAAATTCACAGTATATTGTTATCCTTCACCACAGATGAACGTAAAACTCCCTTGTAGCGTATCGGGTGCACGACAGCAATGTACCTCTCGATGGACAAACACATCAGGTTGACGGTGGATGATCGAATGTACCCCCACTGCAGTGTCTGCGTCAGCCACACCCGGCAGTAGATCTGAGCTAGCACACCATCGTCTGCCGGCATAAAGCGGATGTCTATGAAAGCCACCAGAAGGATCAGAACCGCAACAACGAAATCAATCCAAAACAATGTATTTCGTAATGTCACTGGGTTTGTATATCAGACAGCGCAGTAACTCAACACATTTGTCGTTACGTGTGATGTCTCACGTAACAACTCGCAGTAACAGAAGACACAGCACTCCGTTACTTGTGGTTATTTCGTATACTGCCAGGTTACCTAATCTTTGCATTTGTATTCTGTCATCCGCTGACATTAAGAATATACAGTCGTAGTAATTATAATCACAACGCTATTCAGAGAGGGCTACCACATAGACACATCTATGTTTCCTATTTGGCTGTTTTGCTTACTTCCAATATCGGCGTTGCATATATACGACATTTGCCCGTAAGAACATATGTTATTGACCACTTGCCGAGGCTTTGTTGTCTTTAGTGTACAATCACTTTAAATGTACACATTTTAAAATGTAACAGCCGCTATAGACACGTATGCGTATAAGAGCTGCTGTCGGTGATTGTATATGTTGAACAATGATTTTTTTTTTCTTAAAATAAGTTTAAAAACTGACTTCACTTACTTGATTTAAACGCATTGCCATACTGACCCCTCGCTGTTTGCCGGTAGTTAGCCCCCTCTATCCTGCTCTATTTACGGCATGCTGCTCTGCTGTCAATGGCGGGAGCCCAGTATCACTTCTGATCAGGTCACGCCACCTTCCGTTGCCTTCCTCTCTTCCGCTGTCATTTGAAATATTGTTTGTATGCTTGCCTAACGATGTTAGCTCTTGGCATGACTCCGTCGGTTTCAGAAAAGTCTTAAACACGGAATTACAGGGCTGGGTCCAATTATGTAATTGTAATTGATTACAACAAAAATGTTGTAATTGTAATTGATTTTGGTTTTGAAATGTTGCTGTAATTGTAATTGTAATTCAAATACGTAGTGTAATTGCATTGCATAATCTCTTTGAAAAGGACCACCAATGATTACTAATGAAAACGTGTATTATTGTATCCACGTGGCGAGCTACCGATCTACCGCCAAACATCCCTTCGCCTATTATTATGATTATCATCTTTATTCGGACTAAAGATCCATAAACATGTACACATTAAACAAATTATAAGTTAGAAATAGCAGCTAGAAAACAAATTATATTGTGCTAAGATATGAAATCATAGCATTACATGCTTCCTTATTTAAAACAGCGTCATTGTTATTATCTTTCATCTTCACCAATTCACAAATCATGTTTGCATTGTCATAGTATGTAGCAATGACATTGATATTCCACATCTCTTTACATTGATGCTTAATAGCACTGATAGGCGTATAACATAGTTAATTGTGTGTCATGTTATATTTGGACATAATGTGTCTTACATTCTTGCCCATAATAGACCTATAAGCAAATGTCATTGTATTTGCTATATAATTAACAAACATGTTGTCTGACTAGGCTACTGTTCTTAAAAACTTTATAAACCTATAGACCAAAGCAACATCTAAAGGCATACATTCAGCAGTTAATATTATTAAATCTCTGTGCGAACCATACGCCACAGTATGCACATCGTATTAACACTGTCATGCCACAGTGGCCATAGTTGAGATCCGTACAATGCACAACAATACCGATGAAACAATATGTTTTTACGACAGTCTGAAGTGAACCAAACACAGACATCAATCTATTTACACTACAGTTAGATTTCTTGATACCATCAAACAACATTTCATTCTTATCGGTTGTGCTAAGTACATTTCCTAGATGTAAAGTTTTTTCACATGTAGAAACATCCGTACCATTTATTTCAAAATGCGGATCAGCATCCTTCTTGTTGTACACAATCAATTTGCTTTTTGACCCATTAAGCAACACATCTTGTAGTTTGGCATATTTTTCACACACCTCAATCATTTTTCGCAAACCAGAACTAGTAGGACATAGTATTATGATGTCATCTGCATATGCAGCTCCACAGAAATGTTGCCCAATGTAACAGCCAATACCAAAGTCTTCCAATTCATCCAACAGCCCATCCATGTACACTCCAAATAGAAGTGGAGACATAACACCTCTTTGGCGAACCCCATTCTTCGCACTGAATTGGTTTGGCATTAAGTAATTCCATCTAACTTGTAATTTCTGGTGTGTGTACATGTGAAGTAAGTCTTGCAACTACCCTTGTCAATTAATTTTTGAAACAACATTCAATATTTTTTTCTATCGAATGCTTTAGAAGCATCAACTTATAAAGCATGTGCAGTAGTACCATTGTTTACATAATATGAAATGTTTTTTTTCCATAAAAGTACACATTGTTGTGGATAAGCCACCTTTAAACCCAAATTGTAAATCTGATGTGCAAAAACCTCCAGTTTGTTGTTTGGTTATAATGGCATCATAAAGCTTGCCAATGATGCTGCCTATCAGTAACTCACTTGGGGATACACCATGAATAAGCATGCCATTGTACGGCAAGGTTAATGCTTTAAACAGTTGTTCAGTACCATGTATAATGTGGTTAGAAAATATTCCATTTTCTTCTAGCAAGTCGTCGGACAACCGATAATATTCACCTGGGGTCCGGTGATGCCCACCATAAAAATGTATCCACGAAACACGAGAGATAATAAAACATTGTCATACGTAAATTTTATTATAATTATTTCAACATATGCCTAAAACAATAACACAGTTTAATAAAGGTTGGTGTAGTTAGAATCACTTTGATAAAATAACATATTATGTTAATGGTTAAATATTTACTCCATGCAATGTGCATGACATCGATTGAACCACTCCCGCTGCTCAGAAAATTATCGGCTGCGTTGCACTGCGGTGTTAAACAACAGCGACAAGAATAATATCGTTGATAACATTAGTACCACCAGTTATCACATATATGACAAACTTAGTACTGCGCTCTGTGACACTTCTAAAATACTATCTATGATGTCCTGTCTCTTCTCCTTGGGCGTATGTAACACTGGTTTGTGGTGGATCACTCCCTGACTGGTGAATGTCATTGATTTCATATCCCATCACAAGGCCATATTATGACTTCTTTCTGCAGTGCTCTCGGGTCAGCCAACCTGATCTCTGTGTACTGACTGATCATTATTATACAGTGATAAACAGGGACGACTCTATCCCACGACTGGGATTCTTTTTTATTTTGAAGGGATATCAGGCGTATTTCTTCCTATGGTCCCGACTAGAATAGCCTTTCTTTTGTTGGAAGCAGCCAAATGCTCATTTACGGTCGTAGAAGTACCCGTACAGCTGGCGTGTAATGGTTAGCAAGTTAAACAATAAACATATGCCAAATACATATATGATGCTAGTTTGTCAGTTTCCTTACCAGATATTCTGGTATTTTTGCTAATAAAGACATCCGGTAATACGGTTGCAATAATTGTATGAAATGTGATTTGGGTCTCAGCAGACCCCACATGTCCGCATGCATGCAAGCAGACCATTTTGCATGGATTATGAGCCTTCAGTCGCGGATGTTCAGAGGATAACGTAATAAGCGGAAATTGCCGCAAAATTAGTTTAAGAAGAAAAACGAACTACACGCCGGTGGGGTCTGCTCAGACACCACGGGCCGGTTTGAAGGTGTCGACAGTAAATACAGTGGGCTCTGGAGGCCGGGAACGATGACGACGTATAGGCCAATAGATTCTACAACCAAACAAGCTAATATGCCTGCCCAATTGCACTTACGTGACGTCATTATTTTCCAAGTTTCACACATCACAACTGACTATGTCCAACATTCAACACAACAGGGAGCGGGTATGTGGTCTGAGCTACGGCATCACTCGCCGAGTCGCATGTATTACGCAGGTAAAGAGCGAGTTTGCGGAGTCCTTCCTGGAACTCTGCGTATCTGGCAGTGTAGATGAACGGATTGGCGCAGCAGTGGGCGAACATAAGAGTGGCAGGAATGATCCAACACGGTCCACATTCACCTATTCCGCTCAGGTGGAAGACCAGCAAGCGCAGTTGGTGGGGTAAGAAACATATTACATAGCAACAGGTGACGATGCTCAACATCTGGGTGACAGACTTCTTCGCCTTGTTGACATAGGTCGATGAGGCCGCTTCCGAGGACATCTGCATTCGGGGAGAGTTGGTCGACACGAACTGGCTCGTGTGGACGTCGTCTGGCTTGGGAGCGTCAACAATAAAGACCCTGAGCTTCGGAGGCCGGGAACGATGTCGAAGTGTGTACAGAATTCGGCCGTAGCAGAAGGCGTGTACGGTCAAGGGAAATATCATGATGACGCAGGTGTTGACAATGCTTGCTACCATACGGAGGTGCAGGTTTGGCCAGAACGCCATCGGGTAGCATTGTCCAGCAACAGCGGCACTTACCGGGATGATAGTGATTGATGTCTTGGTGACGCCAAACAACCACACGAACGCAAGTGATGCGAACACTTTGTTCCTAGTGAACGAAGTCTTGTAGCGTATCGGGTGCACGACAACAATGTACCTCTCGATGGACAAAAACATCAGGTTGACGGTGGATGATCGAATGAACCCCCACTGTAGCGTCTGGGTCAGCCACACCCGGCAGTAGATCTGAGCGAGCACACCATCGTCTGCCGGCATGAAGCGGATGTCTATGAAAGCAGCCAAAAGGATCAGAACAGCAACAACAAGATCGATCAAACTCTGGTTGATGATGTAAATAGACGTGACTTTCTTCGCGAGATTCGTGAAGCGGAAGATAACAACGATTACGATGAGGTTTCCCAGCAAACCGATGATACCGATCGTTCCAAACACACACTTCATTCGTACACTGTTCGGGCGAAATGAATACATCGAAATAGCTGCATCCGTTGCGCTGTTGCTGTCTGCGACATGTCCACTAATGTTTCCTGTAGTCAATAGTTCGCTGTTCATGTTTACTGCGACTCAGCTTCGTGTGGTCGTTGAGCAAGCCTTAGTGCAAAACAAGTCACAATTTGTCCACAGCTGTGTCCAGTTATCAAATCTTAACGGAGACACTGCAGTGACTGTGTCTAGATGAAGACACTTCCCGATTCCGCAGTCACCTGCTCCTTTATGCATCCGATCATTACAAATGTGGACCTATCACTGAACATTGTCATACGTCAAGATATCCGAGTTGTAAATTATCTCACAGACTGCATATTATGAACTATTACTGGTCTTGAATATCAGAAGGCGTAGATGCTCGACACGTATGTTGGCGACTCGTGTTGCCTCACATCGGTCAAAATTACATTTCCTGTGGACATAAATGGCATATGTTGACGTCTACATGTTGTTGAGTCTAAGGACCGTCAATTCTTGCCTGTGAAAGTCTAAATTACGTCTCGTCGTCTTCTTGTAATACCTATGTTAGGCGTTGAGACGTCAAAAGACGTCAATACATAGACTAAAACAATCAATGTTGATGCGTTCTCTGTACGTGCTTTTACAGCTGAAAACAATTACATATATTATAATATATCAATGTTTACAGATAAGCATGGCATATTTAGATTTGGAATTCTACCATACTCATTCTACCATACTACCATTCTACCATACTACCATTCTACCATACTCATTCAGACCAATATAAACGTACTTTTGTTTTCGTGAAGTATTGGATAGCAACTGATGAATAAATGCGCAGTTAATATTAGTTTTTTTAAATTCCAAAATTTTTAAAATACATTTTTCTAATATTGTCGCATAATACACCATCGAGTGTGAATATATATAAATATATATATATATATATATATATATATATATATATATATATATATATATATATATATATATATATATATATATACAAACGTAAGCAAGACATTGATCGGAAAGGCTTCTCGTAGCCAACGATATTTATTATTTTACATCGTGAAGTAAAAAAAGGTCTGTTATTTTCATGTACAAAAACAATACCGAATTCTGCAACAGCTAAAATAAAAAAGAGACATGGTTAAGCAGACCGGTCGTTGCGTAACACAAGTTTATAATTATCTCGTAGGCATAATACCAAAACACGCATTTGTTCTAACATTGTCGTGTAATACGCCGTTAAAAAAAATCGAGTGTGTGTGTATATGTATATATATATATATATATATATATATATATATATATATATATATATATATATATATATATATATATATATATATATATATATATACACACACACATATATATATATATATATATATATGCATATATATACATATATGTATATATATATATATATATATTATTTTTTGTCCTTCGTTAGCCAACATTGGCCCAATCAAGTCTTGCTTGCTGGGTTTTTCTTCTCTGCTCACACTATGAAGTGCCGCTTTAACATCTCACATACCTGTAGACAAATATCTTCTTTTAATGTTTGGCTAATTTGCTTATTTCTAATATTTGTGTTGCGTATAGTGTGTTGTCGTAAGTTAATATGTTATTGACGACTTGCTGCCTGCAATATGTGGTAGCTGCGGCAATGTCGTTTTCATAATATTTTTTGTCAAATGTATAAACGTAACGCACGCCATTGACACGTTTGCGTCCCAGAGCTGTCGGCGATGCTACTGGTGCTCTATATGTTGGACAGTCATATGTAAGAGCCGGTAAGTAAAGAAGTAGTAATACTTCGTTACTTTACTTGAGTAGTCTGTTTTACTTTCTACTTGTAACGAAGTAGATTTTTATGGATCTACGTGTACTTTCTACTTGTAACGAAGTAGATTTTTATGGATCTACGTGTAACGAAGTAGAATTACATGTTACTTTTTGTAAATGTAACGAAGTACCGACACCGGGCGTTTTTATTTTTTTTCGCGCCATAATTATTCCGCTGCATACAGAAACGGCATACACTACGCGCGGAATCACCGCGCGTAAATCCGTAATCTGTCTTCTGATTCGCTAATTAAACATTGATCACGGAACAGGATCGCTGACCTATATAAATCCAGTGTAGCCAATAGTCGCCATTTCTCTTTTGACTTTCCGTTTGCGCGACCTGTTTTTTCTACACTTTGTTTCATTTGCGAGAGCGTTCTATACTATAGTCATGACGGCGTCGACACAGCTACAGCACCCGTGGCCTTATTTGTCGTCAGTATTTTGCATAAAGTCCGCACTGCGTGCGTGCATCGGCGATGCAGAGTTTGAGAGCAGCAGTTGCTGAATAAAGCATTCGTGTAACCTGGTGTGTCTTACAATCTTTTGCTGATATATATATATATATATATATATATATTTATATATATATATATATATATATATATATATATATATATATATATATATATATATATATATATATATATATATATATATATATATATATATATATATATATATATATATATATATATACATATATATATATATATATATATATATATATATATATATATATATATATATATATATATATCCCATCTATGTTTAGGCCAACCTCCCACCATTTTGTAGGACCAACTTCCCACCTCCTGCCTCAATACATTTCCTGTATACCATCCTTGAGACAAGTTCCACGCTTTATGGGTATGTTTTCTGGGTACAACGCACCTTAACGCACACAAGGCGTTTAGGGTATCAATTCTCAATTATTGGGTAATTAAGTGTATGTATTTGGACATCTTAAAACGAGCTTTTTAGATAAAGGGTAGACACTGAGAGATCCCATTGATAGGTGAGTCAATTATGTTAGTTAATATATAACGCCATCACGGTATATAAATTAACTACTGCGCTGAGGCATATTCGCACACGACTGGGACACATCCGCACGTCTCGGCAGATGTGTCCCAAACGACTGGCTCGGAAAGATTGTCAGTTTTCCCGTGTACGCGGTCTACGGCTGTAAAGTTTACTTGTGCAACGACAACACTAATGACACACATTCCAAAAATGCATAAACACACCAATATGGATATATCGGAAATGTGAGTTACGTATCAATATATTTATAAAAATTACACGAGATTCTGCAAAAACAACATTTTAGTTTTCAAATCCTTACCGACGTAAATCATTTCAATTTCGTTGGTTCAATTGTTCGATGCATGAGTTAGATGCTAGTTAGTTTGGTCAATAACGAGGTGTGCGGACATGCCCCACCTTCCTCTACGAACAACACTTATTCGAAAATGTAGTCCACGAAAACTGTTTTTAAAGTAGTCCTACCATAAATAATATGTAATAAAATTTCAAACAAAATGTAATATAAAAAAGAATTAGTGTATATAAGAATGTTCGCATCAGCATATTATAAAAAGGATACTCTATACCTTATTTAAGTGTTCTATACTATGGTTGTGATGCAGATTACGGTGCTGGTGGTTTCAAGGTGTATTCCAAGCCTTGTTTTAATTCTCTGTGTAGTTGTTTATGGGCGTTGAAAGCAACGCTACTGCTGAAACATGGCCAGTTCTCTCGACGCTCGCTGCAGCCGGCTCAATTTCTTGGCCAGTTGGCCACGCGCTGCCAAAGCGATGACTTCATTGCGAATCTTTGTCGACAGTTCGTCAACCATGTCGTACGAGATGGTCATAGGAGTGTAGTCAATCAGGCGTTTGTTGCAAACCTAGAGCAAAAGAAATGTACTTCGTACAAGAATAGTAGCCATAGTTACATCGAATACATACATAGGAGAGACCGGGGCAAGTTGTTGCAATGTTCAGTTAGTCACTTTTTGTGAAACATATGATATATGCACTATTTCTGTCAACACATACATTAATTGCATTATTCGTGTTAATAAAATATACCATACCATTGATATTCCGTATTGTAGTTAGGTAGATATGTGAAGGTGCTGTTGACTGTAACAACTAGCCCCGTAAGCGGGGCAAGTTTTTATAACATACGGTGGATCGCGAAGCAATTGTCACTCGTACATGTTACTGTTATTACATTAATTGTAATACGACTTCTACTTGATTGAATGATACACGCACGTACGAACTCAGGCACATGCGCACAAACATCCACATTTCAATGCACCGTCCAATATTAATTGCTCAAATAGGACTGTGCCATAAAAAGTTTACAAGATTTAACAAGATTGCCATCCAAAGCAAAACACACAGATGGCAAGTGGAGTAAAAAGCCATTGGCTTATGGAAGAGTCCAACGATATTCCCTATATGTGTAACCCTCCATTCTGAAGTATTTATCACGCTGCTAGAACTTACAGTACTGTTTATAAACCAATACGCTAGGCTGCACAAGTGAAATAAAGCGTTCACACGTCGTGGTTAAATAAATTGTGTTCTTTCAATCATTGTCAGCTCACAACTCGCTGGCTGAGCCATCGGTATATAACCGCGTTATGTTTTCGTAAAATGACTCTGTGACAACTTGCCCCTGTATACATATAGCCTCGGCCTCCCCTACAAGCGTGTACACACATACGTATATGTTGTGAAATGCTTTATTTGTTGGGATTGGGTAAGTGAGCAGAGCGACAGATGATGGGCGTGGCGGCAGACAACTATGGCCGAGTTCGACTTGCCGACTAACAACGCTGGCTGTGGTTGCAAGCGTGACATGTAACAAACCTATCGGCATAGAGCTTCTAACGTCCCTAAATGTAATAGGAATAACACCAATATCGATCACTATACTAGCACAAATAGAACAATAATTACGATGAGGATGATTGCAATACGAGCAAATGTTCTTCTTGTTTCCTGCGACGCTGTGTCGGTTACCATGTTGACCAGAGTTTCCATTGCCTGCAGGCGGTGGGAATGTTGTTTGGTCTTTGTGATGTAATTCTAACCAAACCAGGTCAGACAGAATGCGTTCGACTTCCGCTGGTTGCGACAAAAGCGACCACTGGTCGGTGTTAGTCGCTAAGTCGAACTCGACCTAGGAAAACTAGGCAGTTGATTGCATGTCTAGGAGGTAGACAGGCTTGTTGTAGGGAGTTGAGGCCATACGTAATTGAGCGTGTGGCTTTGTCGGACTGAGGTCCGGTGTGGGTTATTTTACGAATAAAGTGTGTTGCAATATGCTCCAGTGTGGAGTAATCCACGGATAGACCAGTTTTGTTACATGTGCAATGTATATATACACACAGCGGACACAAGTCATTTGCCAGTCAGAAGATTGTTTCAGAAATTAGAGACTAACCGGAATAACTTGTGGCGCCTCTGGTGCATAATATAACACTAACACAAAGGTGAAATTGCGTAACATTTTCGACGGAAATACAACAGGTAATTCACGCGAATCCTTTGCTGTGAGGTGAAACAATCCCGTATCTATGCCAACGCATGGTCAAGCGCTTTCGAAGTCATCTAAACAATGACTTATAAACACAGCATACACAAATTATTTACCAGTCGGAAGATTGTTTCAGAAATTCTTGCAATAGATGCTACCCGAATAACCAGTGGCGCCTCTAGTGCATAATATAACATTAACGTGAAATATTCGACGGGAGTACAACACGTAATTCGTGCGAATCTTTTATCGTCCGAAGACAATCGATGTGACACTGTTTTTAGCGTTGGCGTCATTCCATTGAATAAATGTCATCTTTTTCGAACCCGTTGGGGATTGCTGGCAGGGGGAATCCCCATCTAAAATTGCTGGCATTGGTCATTCTCACGGAACCCCAAGGTAACATTTGACACTGTTTTTAATCTTGGCATCATTCCCATAAATAATGTACTTTTTTTGCCCCCTTTGATGGGTGATTTCGGGGGCAACCTTACCAGCCCAGACCCGGCAACAACGCATTTTAGGGAATGACGGGGGGTCCATTCAGTCAAACTCCAACGAAACATTTAAAAAAAAAATTTCTTTCGCGCCAGTTCATTAATTCGGCGTCATTCTATTAAATAAGTGCCCCTTTCTCACCCTTTGGGGGTTGCTGGCAAGTGGAATCCCCTCCTAAAATTGCTGGCATTGGTCATTCCGTATGCAGGGAACCGTATGGGAACATTTGACATTGTTTTTAGCCTTGGCGCCATTCCCATAAACACATGTACAGATTGTTTGCCCCCTTTGACGGGTGGTTTCAGGGGCAACCCCCCAACCCACAGCCGGCAGCAACGCATTTTTGGGATGTCGGGGGTGGTCCCTTCAGTCCATGGGGTCAAAACGTTTGGCGTCAAACCTTTTGGCGTCATTTACATAAATAAAAGCTCTGGGCTTCCAGTCTATTAATACCAATTGTTCGCATAGCGTTGCTCATAGTTGCAAGTAATAACCACAAAGCGTAATTCGTTTGTTAATAGACAGGGTAACATCGGGGCGAATTTCGAAAAAAATTAACTGTGACGACCCGACCGTGGAATCGTAGATGACCCTAAAATGTTGACGCCCGAGATACAAACCGTCTAGGAGGAGTATAAAATACATACATACTCACGGTAGATTATAATTAAATGATAGATTGTCGCAGCCGGATCATTAAACTTTCGTAGAGTGAATATACTTTAAAAGCGTGTGTAATAAGTCAATATTAACATGACTAAAACTTACAGCAAGGTTCGCTCTTGTCATGTGAAACATCACCTCAGCATTTGCCCTAAGGGTGTGTTCACGCACAGATTGGTTGAAGGCAGACAGTGGTGGTTGGATTTTGAATCCGGATAGCACACCTGGTTGACCATAGTCTAATTTCTGCCTTTTGATAGTCTTCTCTTCTTACTCTGCATGATGACACATAATATGCATTCATAAATACGTTTAAGCTATCGCCTTCGGGAGGGCAAACAGACGAAGAAATTGAAAACTGAAGCCCGAAGGTACGCGCTTCTACTTTGCTTCCTTCTTCCGATTTTGATCCTGCTTTAGGATCTGATCAACATGATGCGAAATATAATTGTACATAAATAGGTGTTGTGCGTTTGTGTTCTGGAGGATTAGCATACGAACAAGTTGAACATTTTCGTCAGTAAACTCAAGCATAATATATATTTGTCAACAGGAAATTACAATAAAAATAATATAAAAAGTAGTTATCTGTCAAAATAGCTTAAATCCCTTAGTAGCTGGCAAATACAACGTTTGGTACGTTTACGTTGTGAGTGTATACTGGCGGATATTGATTGTTTAAGAAACATATAATATTCCATTATTGTATCATACACACGCACGCACGCACACACACACGCACGCACGCACGCACGCACGCACGCACACACACACACACACACACACACACACACAGTACACACAATGATAGGTGCGGCTAACCATTGCTTTGGTACTTTAATTACTTACGGCTTACGGATCCCTTGGGCGCCATGTGTCGCATATAGCATGTACAAGAGTCCGCCATTCCGCCCTTTGGCCGCCCTCTGTGCCGCCTCTGCCTATGATTTCCACCCAAACGCATCTCGTTCTTTTTCCACCATTCGCCGCCACATCTGTTTTGGTCTTCCGATTGATCTCTTTCCGACAGGTGTCTAATGCATCACTATACGGCAGTCGTTTGTATTCTCAAACCGAAGGATATGGCCAATAAAACTCGATCGTCTAGCCTTGATGATGCTTGTTATCCTGCTTATTTCTACCTCTTCATATAGTTTTTCATTTGAAATTGTTCTTGGCCAGAATATACGTAGAATTCGACGCAAACATCTGTTGTGAAATGTATTGAGCCTTTGTCCATCATTTTGGTTTACCTTCCAGCATTCTGCTCCATATAGTAGAACAGACATTACATTGCTCTTGTAGATTCTGATTTTCGTTTTCCTTCTGTTTTGGCTTGATGCCCACACTTTCCTCAGTTTATAACAGGCTGATATCGCTTTCTTTAGGCGTGCACTTATATCTGCTGTTGAACCTTTGTCTGCATCCATAACTGAGCCTTTAATTACGCACAGTACAAGTACAAGGTTCAGTTACTACCTAAAGCAGCGATGTAGTTGTTGTCCTGTGTGAATGGTTACTTCTCCATCTTGAGCAGTTTTCGCAGAGCGTCCTGACATGCATTGTCTGCCTGAACACGCAGTCTGTCCACGAGGCCCTGGAGGCAACAGTGATGATGGTGATAAAAATTGTAATGCAGGACACGAGTTGTATATCAAACCAATTATTTATTACCTGTGGACAGTCGTCTGGGGTACATTATTATTCTAATATGAACATATAAACTTTTTTGTAAGTAGCTTCGGTATATATGAAATTGTATTCATTGTAATTTGCTAGTATGAGCTGGGATCAAAACGCCGGCATTTTGCTTACTATGTAACGTTTCTTGTAATGTTTGGTTAAATCGGCTAGCCTAATAGTAAAATAACTAATCAAGTATTTTGTGGAATGCTACAAACCTTGATTTTTCTGTCTAGGTATGGTAGATGTTCAAAGTTGATCGTAGCAAGTTTAACAAATGTTTTCCCAACCAACTGACTGACGTTCTGTAGGGTTTCCATCAGTGGCTGTTCATATTTCTCAACGATCTCCACAATAAGAGTCTCACAGATGGAATACTTGAGGAACCTCTCGACCGCGTTGGTCATTTGAAAGGTCCGTTATATACTGAATAAAATCTGTAGTTCGCTCTGCCAAAGAAACATCACATATATCACAATCGTTCACGTGTGTGTGTGTGTGTGTGTGTGTGTGTGTGTGTGTGTGTGTGTGTGTGTGTGTGTGTGTGTGCGCGCGCGCGTGCGTGCTTGTGTGTGGTCGTGCGTGCGTGCGTCCGTCCGTCCGTGCGTGCGTGCTTGCGGCAGTCTTGTATTCTACACAAACTAATGGTTATTTTCTCACCTGGAATTAGTTCACGTATTTCTACCGCCAGTTGCCAGTAATAGGAACGTGTTGGAGTGTAAATCTGAAGCAGCTGTTGATGCAACACAATATTCCTAGTAATACGATTTTTAACCGCCAGTGAACATGTAATAATGTGAATAACATGACAATTGTGTCAATCTGAACAATATGACACATGCACAGGCGCGCCACACACGCGCCCTCGGGAGCAACATGCAACATGACGTTCACTTCGCAGAAATGGGGCTAACTACAACAAAATCATCAACGTACAATCGAACAAGTGGGATCTACCAACCATCATCAATACTAACATTCGGAGTGCCTTGGCAAACAAAATCGATGAAATCAAAGTAATTAAAGATAGCTACGGAGTGGACGTCCTAGCAGTCACAGAGAAATGGTGCATCAGCAGAATACCAGACGGCTCGCTCTCGTTACCCGGTTTCAACCTCTACAGGAGGGACAAGCAAGATGGCCGTCAATATGGTGGGATTGTTTGCTATGTACGAGATACAATCCCGACTAAGCAACGAACAGAACTAAACCAACCAGAACTTGAAACTATGTGGATGACGATACGTCCACCAAAGATGCCTCGCAACCACCCGAAGATAACAATCTGCACAGTGTACCACCCTCCAGGGGCAGACGATTGGACATTGCTAAACCACATTGACCAATCTGTTGACTATGCACGCCGACACCATCCATATACTGGTATTATCATAATGGGCGACCATAACAAGTTGAGAGATTCTCACTTGAAAAGAAATCACAACCTAAAACAAATTGTTGACATACCATCACGGGGAACTGCAACACTGGACAAAATCTATACCAACCTAACGGATTTATACCACCGTCCAGTAGTCATAGCACCGATTGGCCTATCGGATCACATGGTGGTAATATGCACTCCATCAACGTCCACGAAATATACAGAACCAGTCGTTTCAAAGACGTCTTCGCGCAGTTGCAGGCCTGATGATCGAGCCCGTTTTGCAGCAGCGCTCAACCTCATCTCGTGGAAAACCTTATTTCACCTACCAAGCTGCGAACAACAACTGCAGTTTTTCAATTTTACAATCAGAACTTTACTCGACACGCATCTCCCTGAACGAAAAATCAGAAGATGTTCCAGCGACAGACCTTGGATAGATGACAATTTCCGCTATCTAATACGTCGCCGCCAGATCGCGCTTCTTTCTGAGAACCAACCACTGTACAGACAGTACAGAAATAAAGTTAATCGTGCCAGAAAGTCCTTGCAACGAAAGTATTACCAAAGAAAAATCAAATAACTCGAGAACGAACATCCGAAACGACGGTGGAATAGCGTGAAGGAACTTGTAGGGGTTAAGGTAAACTGTGACAATCTACAAGGTCTTGCTAACACACACTGTTCAGGAAACTTCAGTATTCTACCAAACGAAATAAGCGACTTCTTTGAGTCTGTGACCAAAGACTTCCCACCACTCTTACCCATTGATAAGTTCTTACCTCCGGGAGCCGACACGACGGTCCCAGATGCCTACATCATTAACGTCGATGAAGTAGCCATATCACTGTCACGAATTAAAACACACAAAGCAACCGGCCCGGACGAGATACCCAACTGGATCTTACATGACTACGCCGCCATCCTCGCTCCTCCCGTCTGCGCGATATTCAA
This sequence comes from Lamellibrachia columna, assembly GCA_963662155.1. Classification (NCBI taxonomy): domain Eukaryota; kingdom Metazoa; phylum Annelida; class Polychaeta; order Sabellida; family Siboglinidae; genus Lamellibrachia; species Lamellibrachia columna. Next base: position 45,139,792 of record OY759262.1, on the reverse strand, counting down.
CAGCAGCTTACGGGAAGGAACCATGCCTGCCCTGTGAAAATGCGCTGACGTTCGACCAGTGCTTCCAATTCGACCGCCAGCGCTAATTGAGAAAGACCTGCGCCCAATATCTCTCACGCCAGTTTTATCGAAGTGCTTGGAGAAATTCATGTGCACGTAGATAATGGATATTACCATGGACCAGATTGATCCTCAGCAATATGGTTCAATCAAAGGAACATCAACCGTACACGCACTGGCCGAGCTTGTACACAGGTGGAAATACGCGGTCGAGACCCCTGGAACCTTGGTACGAATATTTCACATTTTAATGACGAAATGTGCATCACTCGGACTTCCAACTTTTATCACCAAATGGCTGATATCCTTCCTGTGTCAACGCAAACAGAGGGTAAAGATCGGGAGTGTAAAGATCGGTAGTGTGAAATCGGAGTATACCAATGTCAATGCAGGTGTCCCACAAGGCACAATATTTGGACCAATCGGCTTCCTACACCATGTTAATGATCTGCAAACAGTATGCGAACATATAAAATATGTCGACGATCGCACAATATGGGAAGCTTCTTCATCCTCCGGAATGGACAGCTCACTCCAAGTAGCAGCAGACGAAGTCGGGCAATGGACAGCGAGTAACAAAATGACGCTGAACTACGACAAGACGAAAGAACTGCGGATATGTTTCAAGAAATCAACTCCGGACATCGCACTGCTAACCATCGACGGTAGACCAATCCAACACATTAACAGCACCCGTCTACTAGGTGTGACTCTATCTGAAGATCTGAAGTGGCAATCACACATAGACGAAATCACTACAAAAGCATCGCAACGTCTATATTTCATCATCCTTCTCAAAAGAGCCGGCATTGACCCTCACCATCTCATCAACATATACACTTCAATCGTCCGATCGGTATTGGAGTACGCATGCCAAGTGTGGCACACGAGCCTTACACAAAAGTAAACAAGACAGATAGAATACATCCAGAGACGGGCAATGCGGGTCATCTTCCAAGATAAGTCGTACACCGAAGCCATCACCGCAGCCAATCTACCAACGCTGTCAGACCGGACGGAGAAGGTATGTAGAACACTATTCATAAGCATGCAACAATCTACACATAAATTACACCATCTTTTGCCTGCCCTCCGGGAAACTCCGTATACCACTCGAAACATTCGAAACTTACTGTGTGCCGCATTGCAGAACTGCAAGATTTCAGAACTCTTTTATACCATATGCTTTAAGACACTGGCAGTAATGATGAACTCATTTATAAATTAGTTACTTTTTACATAATAGTAGTAGGCCATATAATTTATTTTACTATAGTATTGCCTGTTTTAAGTTTTAATTTATGATTATGTCCTTCATATTTACCTTGTTTATTTACAAACATAACTTTAAACATGATGTACATGCACCTTTTAAATTTTTTATATTTTAAGTAATATTTTTGCCTTAATTAATTTATTATCATTGGTTGTTTTACTGTGCCAATTGTATAATTCAACTGCTATAGTTGCCATTTTAATAAAATTATTATTATTAAAATTATTATGATTATTATTATTATTATTATATTATAAATAATTATTATAAAATTAGTATTATTAAATAAACATACCACGTTTTATGTTAAAGTACAAATATAACTAGTACGCGTACTAAATGTGCTGGTAGTATCATCACGAGAACAATTCTGACATAAGGAAGCCTCTATTTGTCAACTTCGTGTAGACAGAGAGTTTCTCGAAAGAATTTATCATCACGAAAAACAACACATAACACATTTATCTGGTGATGTCCACCATCTAAATGTACAGTTTATCCACAAGACACGAGAGATAGTCAAACATTGTCATTCGTAAACTTTATTCTAACTATTTCAACATATGCCGATAATAATAATACTGGTTAATAAAGGTTGGTGTAATTAGTTTAATAAAACTGTTTAATAAAAGTTACTTTAATTCTTAATACTTTGATAACAAATAACGTATTGTTTTAGTTGGTAAATATTTACACCAGTGCAATGTGTATGTCAGCGATTGATGATATATTGGCATATGGTGGACACATTTTTTGCGTGTTATTATTTGTATGTGAAGGCGTGCGCGCGCGCGTGCGTACGTGCGTGCATGCGTGTATGTGTCTGTGTGTGTTATTGCCAGTTACAAAGCTGGAACAGTTTCCTAGATTTTACTACTAAAAATATCTTCGAAAACGTTATACGGCGCAAGAGGCACGAAGGAACCCCACCATTCATTTACTTTTTTCATTGATATTCTTGAAGCCCCCCGCCGCTGCTCAGATTATTATCGGTTGCGTTGCACTGCGGTGTTAGACATGTACTGACTGATCACTATTACTCACACCACCGTTTTTCATGTTGTATAAAACAATATCCGGTTTGTGCTTCCGTTAGTTTCAGCAGGTACGTATTTGTCATGGTGTAGAGAGACCGACAACACTTGCTCTTCTTTGGTGCGTAGGATACGTCTTTACCAAAACCAAATAGAGAAGACTCTACCCCACGACGAGGATTTTTTTATTTTGAAGGGATATCAGGCATATAGCTTCCTATGGTCCCAACTACAATAGTGTCTCTTTTGTTGGAAGCAGCCAACTGCTCATTTACGGTCGTAGAAGTACCCGTTCAACTGCCGCGTAATGGTTAGCGATTTAAACAATAAACATAATATGCCAAATGGCGAGATAAACAATAAACATATGCCAAATATATATGTGATGGCTGCTAGTTTTTCAGTTTCCTTACGAGTTATTCTAGTATTTTTACTGACAAAGACATTCGGTAATTAGGTTGCAATAATTTCATCAATTGTGAATTGGGTCTCTGCAGACCCCACGTGTCCGCATGCATGCATGCATGTTTAGAAGATATCATAATTGCATGAATTGTGCATGCATGCAAGCAGACAATTTGGATTATGAGCCTTCTTCATGCATGTTCAGACGATATCGTAATAGGCGAAAATTGCCGCAAAATTAATTTCAGAAGAAACACGAACTACACACCGATGGGGTCTGCTCTGACACGAACTACACACTGGTGGGGTCTGCTCTGACAAGAACTACACACCGGTGGGGTCTGCTCAGACACCACGGGCCGGCTTGAAGGTGTCGACAGTAAATACAGTGGGCTCTGGAGGCTGGGAACGATGACGACGTATAGGCCAATAGATTCTACAACCAAACGTGCTAATATGCCTGCCCAATTGCACTTACGTGACGTCATTGTTTTGCAAGTTTTATACGTCACAATTGACTATACCCAACATTCAACACAACGGGGAGTGGGTCTGTTGTCTGAGCTATGGCATCACTCGCCGTGTCGCATGTATTACTCAAGTAAAGTGCGAATTTGCGGAGTCCTTCCTGGAACTCGACGTATCTTGCAGTGTAGATGAACGGATTGGCGCAGCATTGGGCGAACACGAGAGTGACAGGAATGATTGAACACAGTAAACATTAACCTATTCCGCTCAGGTGGAAGACCAGCAGGCGCAATTGGTGGTGCAAGAAACAGATTACATAGCAACAGGTGACGTGACATGCTCAACGTCTGGGTGACAGACTTACCTTGATGACATAGATCGTTGTGCGCGCTTCCGAGGACATCTGCGTTCGGGGAGAGTTCGGCTTGGGAGAGTAAACAATAAAGACCGTGGGTTTCGGAGGCCGGGAACGATGTCGAAGTGTGTGCAGAATTCGGCCGTAGCAGTAGGGGTGTTCGGTCAAGAGTCTTATCATGATGACGCAGGTGTTGACAATACGTGCTACCATACAGAGGTGTTGGCTTGACCAGAACGTCATCGAGTGATGCGAACACTTTGTTCCTCGTGAACGGTGTCTTGTAGCGTATCAGGTGCACGACAGCAATGTACCTCTCGATGGACAAAAACATCAGGTTGACGGTGGATGATCGAATGAACCCCCACTGCAGCGTCTGTGTCAGCCACACCCGGCAGTAGATCTGAGCTAGCACACCATCGTCTGCCGGCATAAAGCGGTTGTCTATGAAAGCAGCCAGAAGGATAGGAACAGCAACAACAAGATCGATCAAACTCTGGTTGATGATGTAAATAGATGTGACTTTCTTCGCGAGATTCGTGAAGCGGAAGATAACAACGATTACGATGAGGTTTCCCAGCAAACCGATGATACCGATCGTTCCAAACACACACTTCATTCGTATACAGTTCGGGCGAAATGAATAAATCGAAATAGCTGCATCCTTTGCGCTGTTGTTGAAATGCATACATGACATAGCAGCACCCGTGCCACTGCCGTTGTCTGCGACATGTCCACTGATATTTCGTGTAGTTGTTAATGCACTGGCCATGTTCTTGTACTGCTCTCCGCCGCCGACAGTAAGAAAGTACAGCCGTAGAAAATGAGGTCACAACGTTATTCAGAGAGGACTACAATATGGCCACATCTACTTTACGGCGTTGCGTACATGTCGTTTGAAATATTGTTTGTATGCTTGCCTAACGATATTACCTCTTGGCATGACTCCTTCGGTTTCATAAAATTCTTAAAGACGGAATTACAGTGACGGGTTCAATTGTGTAATTGTAATTTGTTTCAGCAAAAATGGTGTAATTGTAATGAATTTTGGTTTTGAAATTCTGCTGTAAATGTAACTGAATATGTTGTGTAAATGCATCAATTACAGTTAATTACAGGATTTTTCTCTATAAAAAACAACCAGAAAAAACTCTACAAAAATATAAGTACTCTCTCACACAAATTGAAAATAAAGATCTTAATTATAATACCTGCAGGACCTGCTCATATAATCAAAGGAATATTAAGATATAACAAATGCATCAACAATTTACCTCTGGTCTTCCTTCTAAGCAATATTTAATTGCAATCTGCCAGCTGACATATCACACCTGGCTTCTAAGAGGTTTCTAAACATGCCAAAAGGCATCACCATTAGCTGTTTTCAAGGAATACTCCAGTTGGTCATTGGTCTGTCTTTTCTGTAATTATGTAATCTTCTATCACAGTGTACATAGTGAAGGGCCAGGTGGTGGTTTCTGTTGATACAGTACATATGTCATATAATTAACACTGCCCAAGTCAGTACAACAGTTCATTTGAGAGTTAGCTACAGCCCTCAGGTTTATTATGTAAGAATACTGACTGGGCTTGAAGCCAAGAGACTCGTGATAGGGAAACTAGGGTACACCGTAGACAGAATGGGTGTACACCAAGGGGGTATAGATAAACCCCTCGGGACGTATCTTGATGTGAACAATTGAAAGTAATTGTAATTGATATGATTTTTGTAATTGGACCCAGCCTTGCGAGACGGAAACGTGACTAGCATTGTGTCAAGAAGAAGCACGTTAACGCACGCAACGCGTTTAGGATATCATATCACAATGAGTGTGAAATAGGGCATATATTTCAACATTTCATACTTTAATCAATATTAATCTATGAATGTTTAGTGCATTAATCTATATCACACATCACGAAACAAAGCATAGCTTACGCGTTAAAGGGTGATTTTACTCTATCAACTTTAAAACGGTATCATTTTGCATCACTTGTGGTATGTGGTTCCTGTTCAAAGTGACTAGTGAAGAGGGTGTATATTTAAATCCGCTCAACGTGAAAGGGGTGTCTTTTTGGCACAAATATTAAACGTGTTTAGAGGAGATCAGTTAGATATATTCTCAAGGATGGTATAATGGCATTGTATTGAGTTTCCCCCCAGGATTATATCTCAGTTCATTCTTGCTTTGATGGTCACACTAACGTTTTGTCTGATTGCAGGGGAACTGAATTGTCAAACGTCCTCAAACTTCTCTACACCACCTGCAATTATCACATTTTAGCAATCATACACACATACATCTCTTTGAAAAGCCCAGGACATAGGATGACCACCACTGATTACTACTAAAAACATGTATTATTTTATCCACGTGTCGATTGACCGATCTACCACCAAACATCACTTCACCTATTATTATCATCTTTATTCGGACTCAAGATCCACAAACATGTACATTAAACAAATTATAAGTTAGAAATAGCAGCTGATAAACAAATTATATTATTCTTGGATATGAAATCACAACATTACATTCTTCCTTATTTAAGAAAGCGTCATTGTTACAATCTTTCATTTCCATCAATTCACAAATAATGTTTCCATTGTCATAATATGTAGCAATGACATTGATATTCCACATTTCCTTACATTTATGCTTAATAGCACTGATAGGCGTATACAATAGTTCATGGTGGGTCATGCTATATTTGGACTTAATGTGTCTTACATTCTGGCCCAAAGTGGACCTATAAGCAAATATCATTGTATTTGCTATATAATTAACAACCATGTTGTCTGACAAAGCTACTGTTCTGTAAAACGTTATTAACATATAGACTAAAGCAACATCTAAAGGCACACATTCAGCAATTAATTGTATTAAATCTCTGTGCGAACTGCATGGTAGCTTCCATATTTGCGTAAAGCATTACGCCACTGTATGCACATCTTGTTAACACTGTCATGCCACAGTGGCCATAGTTGAGATCCGTGCGATGCACAACAATACCGATGAAAAAAAATTGTTTTTACGACAGTATGAAGTGAACCAAACACAGACATCAATATATTTACACTACAGTTAAATTTCTTGACACCATCAAACACCATTTCATTCTTATCGGTTGTGCTAAGTACATTTCCCAGATGTAAAGTTTTCACACATATAGAAACATCCGTACCATTTATTTCAAAATGCGGACCAGAATCCTTCTTGTTGTACACAAATAATTTGCTTTTTGACTCATTAAACAACACATCTTGTAGTTTGGCATATTTTTCACACACCTCAATAATTTTTCGGAACCCAGAACTAGTAGGACATAGTAGTATGATGTCTTCTGTATATGCAGCTCCGCAGAATTGTTGCCCAATATAACAGCCAATACCAAAGTCTTTTAATTCATTCAACAGCCCATCCGTGCATGCTCCAAATATAAGTGGAGACTTAACACCTCCTTGGTGAACCTCATTCTTCACACTGAATTGGTTTGACATTACGTCATTCCATCTAATTTTCATTTCAGGTGTAAAGTCTTACAACTAACGAGCACATACCCATGTCAATTAATTTTTGAAAAAAAACATACAATAATTTATTGTATCGAATGCTTTAGAAGCTGTGAAATGGTTTGTACCAAAAAAGTACACATTGTTGTGGATAAGCCATCTTTAAAACCAAATTGTAAATCTGATGTGTAAAAACCTCCAGTTTGTTGTTTGGTTATAATGGCATCATAAAGTTTGCCAACGATTCTGCCTAAATTCAACGCCCTAGAGTTATCACAGCTATGATGCGCCTTTCTTTTATCTTTCTGAAGTTGCACCATAGTACCTATCAGTAGCTCACTTGGGGATACACCATAAATAAGCATGCCATTGTAGAGCAAGGTTAACGCTTTAAGCAGTTTTCAATACCATGTATATATGGTTAAAAATATGCAATTTTCTTCTTTTTTTTACATTAACTATTAACCGTCAAGGCAGCAAGTCGTCGGACAACCGTTAATAAGCACCTGGGGTCCGGTGATGTCCACCATCTAAATGTACAGTTTATCCACAAAACGCGAGAGATAGTAAAACATTGTCATACGTAAACTTTATTATAACTATTTCAACATATGCCTAAAACAATAATACTGTTTAATAAAGGTTGATGTAATTAGAGTCACTTTGATAACAAATAACATATTATGTTAATTGGTAAATATTTACTCCTGTGCAATGTTGGTGTCGTGATATATTGGCATATGGCGGACATATTTTTGGTGTTATTATGTGTGCATGCGTGCGTGTGCGTGCGCGCACTTGCGTGCGTATGTGTGTGTGTGTGTGTGTGTGTGTGTGTGTGTGTGTGTGTGTGTGTGTGTGTGTGTGTGTGTGTGTGTGTGTGTGTGTGTGTGTGTGTGTGTGTGTGTGTGTGTGTGTGTGTGTGTGTGTGTGTGTGTGTGTGTGTGTGTGTGTGTGTGTGTGTGTGTGTGTGTCTGTGTGTGTATTATTGCCAGTTACAAAAACTGGAACAATTTCTTCGATGTTACTACAAAGACCTCGTTATACGGCACAAGAGGTGTTGAAGGGACCCAAATCATTTACTGTTTTCAGTAATATTGTTGAAGCCCCCCCCCTCCCCCCACCCGCTGCGCAAAATATTATCGATTGCGTTGCACTGCGGTGTTAGACCTCAGAAACATGACGGCTGCTGGTTTGTCGGTTTCCTTAAGAGCTATTCTGGTATTTTTGTTAATAAAGACATCTAGTAATAAGGTTACAATTGCATGAATTGTGCATGCATGCAAGTAGACAATTTGGATTATGAGCCTTCTTCATGCATGTTCAGATGATATGGTAATAGGCGAAAATTGCCGCAAAATTAGTTTAAGAAGAAACACGAACTACACACCGGTGGGGTCTGCTCAGACACCACGGGCCGGCTTGAAGGTGTCGACAGTAAATACAGTGGGTTCTGGAGGCCGGGATCGTTGACGACGTAGATGCCAATAGATTCTACAACCAAACAAGCTAATATGCCTGCCCAATTGCACTTACATGACGACATAGTTTTGCAAGTTTCATACGTCACAATTGACTATACCCAACATTCAACACAACAGGGAGCGGGTCTGTTGTCTGAGCTACGGCATCACTTGCGGTGTCGCATGTATTACGCAGGTAAAGTGCGAATTTGCGGAGTCCTTCCTGGAATTCGACGTATCTTGCAGTGTAGATGAACGGATTGGCGCAGCAGTGGGCGAACACGAGAGTGACAGGAATGATCCAACACAGTCCACATTCGCCTATTCCGCTCAGGTGGTAGACCAGCAGGCGCAGTTGGAGGGGTAAGAAACATATTACATAGCAACAGGTAACGATGCTCAACACCTGGGTGACAGACTTCTTCGCCTTGGTGACATAGGTCGATGAGCCCGCTTCCAACGACATCTGCATTCGGGGAGAGTTGGTCGACACGGACTGCCTCGTGTGGACGTCGTCTGGCTTGGGAGTGTCAACAATAAAGACCCTGGGCTTCGGAGGCCGGGAATGATGTCGAAGTGTGTACATAATTCGGCCGTAGCAGTAGGCGTGTACGGTCAAGGGACATATCATGATGACGCAGGTGTTGACAATGCTTGCTACCATACGGAGGTGCTGGCTTGGCCAGAACGCCATCGGGTAGCATTGCCCAGCGACAGCGGCACTTACCGGGATGATAGCGATTGATGTCTTGGTGACGCCAAACAACCACACGAACACGAGTGATGCGGACACTTTGTTCCTCGTGAACGATGTCTTGTAGCGTATCGGGTGCACGACAGCAATGTACCTCTCCATGGACAAAAACATCAGGTTGACGGTGGATGATCGAATGAACCCCCACTGTAGCGTCTGGGTCAGCCACACCCGGCAGTAGATCTGAGCGAGCACACCATCGTCTGCCGGCATGAAGCGGATGTCTATGAAAGCAGCCAAAAGGATCAGAACAGCAACAACAAGATCGATCAAACTCTGGTTGATGATGTAAATAGATGTGACTTTCTTTGCGAGATTCGTGAAGCGGAAGATAACAACGATTACGATGAGGTTTCCCAGCACACCGATGATACCGATCGTTCCAAACACACACTTCATTCGTACACTGTTCGGGCGAAATGAATACATCGAAATAGCTGCATCCGTTGCGCTGTTGCTGTCTGCGACATGTCCACTAATGTTTCCTGTAGTCAATAGTTCGCTGTTCATGTTTACTGCGACTCAGCTTCGTGTGGTCGTTGAACAAGCCTTGGTGCAAAACATGTCAGAATTTGTCACAGTTTGTCCAGTTACCAAATCTCAATGAAGACACTGCAGTGACTGTGTCTAGATGAAGACACTCCCGATTCCGTAGGTACTTGCTCTTTTATGCGTACTGTCATTACAAAAGTGGACCAATCACTGAGTTTGCCAAATGTGAAGATATCTGAGTTGCGCAGGGCATAGGACAACTAATTACCAAAAACACAAATCTCCAAAACAATTTATTTCATAATGTCACTGGGTTTGTACATCAGACAGCGCAGTAACTAAACACAACTCGCAACTCAACAGAAGACACAGCCCTCCGTTACTTGTGGTTATTTCGTATACTGCCTAATCTTTTCATTTGTATTGCTGTCCTCCGCTGACATTACGAATATACAGCCGTAGTAATTGTAATTACAGCGCTATTCAGAGCGGGCTACCACATAGACACATCTATGTTACTTATTTGGCTGTTTTGCTTACTTCCAATACCGGCGTTGCATATGCATCTACCCGTAAAATATGTTATTGACCACTTGCCGAGGCTTTATTGTCTTTAGTGTACAATTACTTTAAATGTACACATTTTTAAAGGTAACAGCCGCTATAGACACGTATGCGTCTAAGAGCTGCTGTCGGTGTTGTATATGTAAACAATGATTTTTTATTTCTTAAAATAAGTTTAAAAACTGACTTGGACTACTTGATTTAAACGCATCACCATACTGACCCCTCGCAGTTTTCCGGTAGTTAGCACCCTCCATCCTGCTCTATTTACGGCATGCCGCTCTGCTCTCAATGGCGGGAGACCAGTATCACTTCTGATTGGTTCACGCCATCTTCCGTGGCCTTCCTCTCTGCCGCTGTCATTTGAAATCTTGTTTGTATGCTTGCTTAACGATATAACCTCTTGGCATGACTCCGTTGGTTTAAGAAAATTCTTAAACACGGAATATATTGATGGAAAAACACTGTGTGGGCGAAACGATATGTATACTGTCCTATGATTGGCCAGTAGTGCGGCTTATTTAATTCCTCCATGAGGAAACGGATAAACTCTTCCCAGAATGCTCTATGTTTTATGAGCTCCGTCCCACTTTACCGCTGGGCCTGGTCAGGTCCAATGATAATAAATGTGTAATGATACCCTGATCGCCGAAGCTGTCGCTCCGAATCTAATCATTGGTGAGAGGTACTTGTCGAGTACCGAGGTGAGAGGTACTTGTCGAGTACCGAGGTGAGAGGTACTTGTCGAGTACCGAGATGAGAGGTACTTGTCGAGTACCGAGGTGAGAGGTACTTGTCGAGTACCGAGGTGAGAGGTACTTGTCGAGTACCAAGGGGTTTTGTTCACCACGACTGGAACACATCTTCACCAAACGATCCTTGGCCTTGACTACAAATGTTGACTTGCTGTTGACTTGCAGCACGGTTTCGTGTACGATACAATCCCGACTAAGCAATGGATAGAACTAAACGAACCAGAACTTTAAACTATGTGGTTGACGATACGTCCACCAAAGATGCCTCGCAACCACCCGCAGATAACAATCTGCACAGTGTACCACCCTCCCGGGGCAGACGATTGGACATTGCTAAACCACATTGACCAATCTGTTGACTATGTACGCCGTCACCATCCATATACTGGCGTTATCATAATGGGCGACCTTAACAAGTTGAGAGATTCTCACTTGAAAAGAAATCACAACCTAAAACAAATTGTTGACATACCAACACGAGAAACTGCGACACTGGACAAAATCTATGCCAACCTAAGGGATTTATACCACCGTCCAGTAGTCATAGCACCAATTGGCCTATCGGATCACATGGTGGTAATATTCACTCCATCTACGTCCACGAAATATACAGAACCAGTCATTTCAAAGACGTCTTCGCGCAGTTGCAGGCCTGATGATCGAGCCCGTTTTGTAGCAGCGCTCAACCTCATCTCGTGGAAAACCTTATTTTACCTACCAAGCTGCGAACAACAACTGCAGTTTTTCAATTCTACAATCAGAACTTTACTCGACACGCATCTCCCTGAACGAAAAATCAGAAGATGTTCCAGCGACAGACCTTGGATAGATGACAATTTCCGCTGTCTAATACGTCGCCGCCAGATCGCGCTTCTTTCTGAGAACCAACCACTGTACAGGCATTACAGAAATAAAGTTAATCGTGCCAGAAAGTCCTTACAACGAAAGTATTACCAAAGAAAAATCAAATAACTGGAGAACGAACATCCGAAACGATGGTGGAATAGCGTGAAGGAATTTGTAGGGGTAAAGGTAAACTGTGACAATCTACAAGGTCTTGCTAACACACACTGTTCAGGAAACTTCAGTATTCTAGCAAACGAAATAAGTGACTTCTTTGAGTCTGACCAAAGACTTCCCACCACTCTTACCCGTTGATGAGTTCTTACCTCCGGGAGCCGACACGACGGTCCCAGATGCCTACATCATCAACGTCGATGAAGTAGCCTTATCACTATCACGAATTAAAACACACAAAGCAACCGGCCCGGACGAGATACCCAACTGGATCTTACATGACTACGCCGCCATCCTCGCTCCTCCCGTCTGTGCGATATTCAACAGCAGTCTACGGGAAGGAACCGTGCCTGCCCTGTGGAAATGCGCTGACGTTCGACCAGTGCCTAAAATTCGACCACCAGCGCTAATTGAGAAAGACCTGCGCCCAATATCTCTCACGCCAGTTTTATCGAAGTGCTTGGAGAAATTCATGTGCACGTGGATAATGGACATTACCATGGACCAGATTGATCCTCAGCAATATGGATCAATCAAAGGAGCATCAACCGTACACGCACTAGTCGAGCTTGTACACAAGTGGAAATACGCGGTCGAGACCCCTGGAACCATAGTACGAATACTTCTCGTCGATTTCAGCAAAGCGTTTGACCGAGTCGACCATCACATTTTAATGACGAAATGTGCATCACTCGGACTTCCAACTTGTATCACCAAATGGATGACATCCTTCCTGTGTCAACGCAAACAGAGGGTAAAGATCGGGAGTGTGAAATCGGAGTACACCACTGTCACTGCAGGTGTCCCACAAGGCACAATATTTGGACCAATCGGCTTCCTACACCATATTAATGATCTGCAAACAGTGTGCGAACATGTAAAATATGTCGACGATTGCACAATATGGGAAGCTTCTTCATCCTCCGGAATGGACAGCTCACTCCAAGTAGCAGCAGATGAATTCGGGCAATGGACAGCGAGTAACAAAATGGCGCTGAACTACGACAAGACGAAAGAACTGCGGACATGTTTCAAGAAATCAACTCCGGACATTGCACTGCTAACCATCGACGGTAGATCAATCCAACAAGTTAACAGCACTCGTCTACTAGGTGCGACTCTATCTGAAGTGGCAATCTCACATAGACGAAATCACTACAAAAGCATCGCAACGTCTATATTTCATCATCCTTCTCAAAAGAGCCGGCATTGACCCTCACCATCTCATCAACATATACACTTCAATCGTCCGATCGGTATTGCAGTACGCATGCCAAGTGTGGCACACGAGCCTTACAAAAAAGCAAACAAGACAGATAGAATACATCCAGAAACGGGCAATGCGGTTCATTTTCCAAGGTAAGTCGTACACCGAAGCCATCACCGCAGCCAATCTACCAACGCTGTCAGACCGGAGGGAGAAGTTATGTAGAACACTATTCATAAGCATGCAACAATCTACACATAAATTAACCATATTTTGCCTCCTATCCGGGAAACTCCGTATACAACCCGAAACACGAGGACTTTCTGTGTGCCGCGTTGCAGAACTGCAAGATTTCAGAACTCTTATACCATATGCTTTAAGACACTGGCAGTAATTATGAACTCATTTATAAATTAGTTACTTTTTACATAATAGTAGTAGGCCATATAATTTATTTTACTATAGTATTGCTTGTTTTAAGTTTTAATTTATGATTATGTCCTTCATATTTACCTTGTTTATTTACAAACATAACTTTAAACATGATGTACATGCACCTTTTAAATTTGTTATATTTTAAGTCATATTTTTATCTTAATTAATTTATTATCATCGGTTGTTTTACTGTGCCAATTGTATAATTCAACTGTTATATTTGCCATTTTATTATAATTATTATTATTAAAATTATTATTATATCATAAATTATTATTATAATATTATATTATAAATTATTATTATAATATTATATTATAAATTATTATTATAAAATTATTATTATTAAATAAACATTTATGTTAAAGTACAAATATAACTAGCCCGCGTACTAAATGTGCTGGTAGTATCATCACGAGAACAATTCTGACATAAGGAAGCTTCTATTTGTCAACTTCTTTTAGACAGAGAGTTTCTCGAAAGAATTTATCATCACAAAAAACAACGCGTAACACATTTATCCTGTGATGTCGTCGTCGTCGGACAACCTGGACACCTGGGGTCCGGTGATGCCCACCATCTAAATGTACAGTTGATCCACAAGACGCGAGAGATAGTAAAACATTGTCAAACGTAAACTTTATTATAACTATTTCAATATATGCCGAGAATAATAATACTGGTTAATAAAGGTTGGTGTAATTAGTTTAATAAAACTGTTTAATAAAAGTTCCTTTAATTCTTATTACTTTGATAACAAATAACGTATTGTGTTAATTGGTAAATATTTACACCAGTGCAATGTGTATGTCAGCGATTGATGATATATTGGCATATGGCGGACACCATTTTTGGGTGTTATTATTTGTATGCGCAGGCGAGCGCGCGCGTGCGTGCGTGCGTGCGTGCGTGCGTGTGTGCGTGCGTGCGTGTGTGTCTCTGTGTGTATTATTGCCAGTTACAAAGCTGGAACAGTTTCCTAGATTTTACTACTAAAAATATCTTCGAAAGCGTTATACGGCGGAAGGGGCACGAAGGAACCCCACCATTCATTTACTTTTTTCATTGATATTCTTGAAGCCCCCGGCCGCTGCTCAGATTATTATCGGTTGCGTTGCACGGCGGTGTTAGACATGTACTGACTCATCACTATTACTTTGCACTGCGGTGTTAGACATGTACTGACTCATCACTATTACTTTGCACTGCGGTGTTAGACATGTACTGACTCATCACTATTACTTTGCACTGCGGTGTTAGACATGTACTGACTCATCACTATTACTTTGCACTGCGGTGTTAGACATGTACTGACTCATCACTATTACTTTGCACTGCGGTGTTAGACATGTACTGACTCATCACTATTACTTTGCACTGCGGTGTTAGACATGTACTGACTCATCACTATTACTTTGCACTGCGGTGTTAGACATGTACTGACTCATCACTATTACTTTGCACTGCGGTGTTAGACATGTACTGACTCATCACTATTACTCACACCACCGTTTTTCATGTTGTATAAAACAATATCCGGTGTGTGCTTTCGTTAGTTTCTGCAGGTACGTATTTGTCATGGTGTAGAGAGCCAGACAACATTTGCTCTACTTTGGTACGTAGGATATGTCTTCACCAAAACCAAATAGAGAAGACTGTACCCCACGACGAGAATTTTTTTTTTTTGAAGGGATATCAGGCGTATTGCTTCCTATGGTCCCGACTATAATAATGTATCTTTTGTTGGAAGCAGCCAACTGCTCATTTACGGTCGTAAAAGCACCCGTTCAACTGCCGCGTAATGGTTAGTGATTTAAACAATAAACATAATATGCCAAATGGCGAGATAAACAATAAACATATGCCAAATATATATGTGATGGCTGCTAGTTTTTCAGTTTCCTTACGAGCTATTCTAGTATTTTTACTGACAAAGACATTCAGTAATTAGGTTGCAATAATTTCATGAATTGTGAATTGGGTCTCTGCTGACCCCACGTGTCCGCATGCATGCATGTTTAGAAGATATCATAATTGCATAAATTGTTCATGCATGCAAGCAGACAATTTGGATTATGAGCCTTCTTCATGCATGTTCAGACGATATTGTAATAGGCGAAAATTGCGCAAAATTAGTTTAAGAAGAAACACGAACTACACACCGGTGGGGTCTGCTCAGACACCACGGGCCGGCTTGACGGTGTCGACAGTAAATACAGTGGGCTCTGGAGGCTGGGAACGATGACGACGTATAGGCCAATAGATTCTACAACCAAACGTGCTAATATGCCTGCTCAATTGCACTTACGTGACGTCATTGTTTTGCAAGTTTCATACGTCACAATTGACTATACCCAAAATTCAACACAACAGGGAGTGGGTGTGTTGTCTGAGCCACGGCATCACTTGCAATGTAAAGTGCAAATTTGCGGAGTCTTTCCTGGAACTCGACGTATCTTGCAGTGTAGATGAACGGATTGGCGCAGCAGTGGGCAAACACAAGAGTGACAGGAATGATTGAACACAGTAAACATTAACCTATTCCGCTCAGGCGGAAGACCAGCAGGCGCAATTGGTGGTGCGAGAAACAGATTACATAGCAACATGTGACGATGCTCAACGTCTGGGTGACAGACTTACCTTGATGACATAGGTCGTTGTGCGCGCTTCCGAGGACATCTGCGTTCGGGGAGAGTTCGGCTTGGGAGAGTAAACAATAAAAACCGTGGGTTTCGGAAGCCGGGAACGATGTCGAAATGTGTGCAGAATTCGGCCGTAGCAGTAGGGGTGTTCGGTCAAGAGTCTTATCATGATGACGCAGGTGTTGACAATACGTGCTACCATACAGAGGTGTTGGCTTGACCAGAACGTCATCGAGTGATGCGAATACTTTTTTCCTCGTGAACGGTGTCTTGTGGCGTATCAGGTGCACGACAGCAATGTACCTATCGATGGACAAAAACATCAGGTTGACGGTGGATGATCGAATGAACCCCCACTGCAGCGTCTGTGTCAGCCACACCCGGCAGTAGATCTGAACTAGCGCACCATCGTCTGCCAGCATGAAGCGGATGTCTATGAAAGCAGCCAGAAGGATAGGAACCGCAACAACAAGATCGATCAAACTCTGGTTGATGATGTACATAGACGTGACTTTCTTCGCGAGATTCGTGAAGCGGAAGATAACAACGATTACGATGAGGTTTCCCAGCAAACCGATGATACCGATCTTTCCAAACACACACTTCATTCGTACACTGTTCGGACGAAATGAATACATCGAAATAGCTGCATCCTTTGCGCTGTTGTTGAAATGCATACATGACATAGCAGCACCCGTGCCACTGCCGTTGTCTGCGACATGTCCACTAAGATTTCGTGTAGTTGTTAATGCACTGGCCATGTTCTTGTACTGCTCTCCGCCGCTGACAATAAGAAAGTACAGCCGTAGAAAATGAGGTCACAGCGCTATTCAGAGAAGGCTACAACATGGCCACATCTACTTTACGGTGTTGCGTACATGTCGTTTGAAATATTGTTTGTATGCTTGCCTAACGATATTACCTCTTGGCATGACTCCTTCGGTTTCAGAAAATTCTTAAAGACGGAATTACAGGGACGGGTTCAATTATGTAATTGTAATTTGTTACAGCAAAAATGCTGTAATTGTAATTGATTTTGAAATTCTGCTGTAAATGTAACTTAATATGTTGTGTAAATGCATCAATTACAATTAATTACATGATTTTTTCTATAACAAACAACCAGAAAAAACTCACACAAATTGAAAATCAAGATCTTAATTATAATACCTGTAGGACCTGCTCATATAATCAAAGGAATATTCAGATATAACAAATGCACCAACAAAATACCTCTGGTCTTCCTTCTAAGCAATATTTAATTGCAATCTGCCAGCAGACATATCACACCTGGCTTCTAAAAGGTTTCTAAACATGTCAAAAGACATCACCATTAGCTGTTTTCAAGGAATACTCCAATTTGTCATTGGTCTGTCTTTTCTGTAATTATGTAATCTTCTATCACAGTGTACACAGTGAATGGCCAGGTGGTGGTTTCTGTTGATACAGTACTTAGGTCATATAATTACCACTGCCCAAGTCAGTAAATAAGCTCAGTTGAGAGTGAGCTACAGCCCACAGGTTTATTATGCAAGAATACTGACTGGGCTTGAAGCCAAGAGACTCGTGATAGGGAAACTAGGGGACACCATAGACAGAATGGGTGTACACCAAGGGGGTCGAGACAAACCCCACGGGACGTATCCTGATGTGAACATTGCTAATGCACTAGTATGCATTATTTGTGGTTATATTTTATGAGTAGAATTGCTTTAAAATGGCTTAAGTAGATTGAGAGACTCATTAGAATTTGAAAGGGTTGTGGCCTTTGTTTCTATTTGTACAGTACTCCGTTTAATTAAACATTAATTAATGAACCAAGCAAATATTACATTATATTATAGGGAACAATACTATTGTTCTAGCTAATTGTATATGAAATCATGAAGTCACGGTTCAACAAAATGTAGAACAAGCATCATCAAGTATTTATCTATCAATCGTATTATTCGTACGTACAATCAGCAACATACACGCTACATAACTAACAAATGGTTCTGCATAATACAAATGTAATTGTAATTGAAATTTTTAAATGGTGTAGTTGTAATTGTAGTTGAACTGAACAATTGAAAGTAATTGTAATTGATTTTTGTAATTGGACCCAGCCTTGCGTGACGGAAACGTGACAAGAAGACGCACGTTAACGCACATAACGCGTTTAGGGTATCATATCACAATGAGTGCGAAATAAGGCATATATTTCAACATCTCATACTTTAATCAATATTAATCTATGAATGTTTAGTGCATTAATCTATATCACACATCACGAAACAAAGCATAACTTACGCGTTAAAGCGTGATTTTACTCTATCAACTTTAAAACGGTATCATTTTGCATCACTTGTGGTATGTGGTTCCTGTTCAAAGTGACTAGTGAAGAGGGTGTATATTTCAATCCGCTCAACGTGAAAGGGGTGTCTTTTTGGCACAAATATTAAACGTGTTTAGAGGAGATCAGTTAGATATATTCTCAAGGATGGTATAATGGCATTGTATTGAGTGTCCCCCCGGGATTATATCTCAGTTCATTCTTGCTTTGATGGTCACACTAACGTTTTGTCTGATTGCAGGGGAACTGAAATGTCAAACGTCCTCAAACTTCTCTACATATATATGGTTAGAAATATGCCAATTTTTTTTTTTTTTAAATTAACTATTAACCTTTAAGCCAGCAAGTCGTCAGACAACCGATAATATTCACCTGGGGTCCGGTGATGCCCACCATCTAAATGTACAGTTTCTCCACAAAACACGAGAGATAGTAAAACATTGTCATACGTAAACTTTATTATAACTATTTCAACATATGCCTAAATCAATAATACTGTTTAAAAAAGGTTGGTGTAATTAGAATCACTTTGATAAAATAACATATTATGTTAATTGTTAAATATTTACTCCTGTGCAATATTGGTGTCGTAATATATTGGCATATGGCGGACATATTTTTGGTGTTATTATGTGTGCATGCGTGCGTGTGCGTGCGCGCACTTGCTTGCGTATGTGTGTGTGTGTGTGTGTGTGTGTGTGTGTGTGTGTGTGTGTGTGTGTGTGTGTGTGTGTGTGTGTGTGTGTGTGTGTGTGTGTGTGTGTGTGTGTGTGTGTGTGTGTGTGTGTGTGTGTGTGTGTGTGTGTGTCTGTGTCTGTGTCTGTGTGTATGTATTATTGCCGGTTACAAAAACTGGAACAATTTCTTCGATGTTACTACAAACACCTCGTTATACGGCACATGAGGTGTTGAAGGGACCCACCAATCATTTACTGTTTTCAGTAATATTGTTGAAGCCCCCCTCCCCCCTCGCTGC
This sequence comes from Lamellibrachia columna, assembly GCA_963662155.1. Taxonomy (NCBI): domain Eukaryota; kingdom Metazoa; phylum Annelida; class Polychaeta; order Sabellida; family Siboglinidae; genus Lamellibrachia; species Lamellibrachia columna. The sequence goes on along the minus strand of OY759262.1, from coordinate 45,120,040 downwards.
TCAGAATATTATCGATTGCGTTGCACTGCGGTGTTAGACCTCAGAGACATGACGGCTGCTAGTTTGTCGGTTTCCTTACGAGCTATTCTGGTATTTTTTTAATAAAGACATCCAGTAATAAGGTTACAATTGCATGAATTGTGCATGCATCCAAGCAGACAATTTGGATTATGAGCCTTCTTCGTGCATGTTCAGATGATATGGTAATAAGCGAAAATTGCCGCAAAATTAGTTTAAGAAGAAACACGAACTACACACCGGTGGGGTCTGCTCAGACACCACGAGCCGGCTTGTCGACAATAAATACAGTAGGTTCTGGAGGCCGGGATCGATGACGACGTAGATGCCAATAGATTCTACATCCAAACAAGCTAATATGCCTGCTCAATTTCACTTACGTGACGACATTGTTTTACAAGTTTCATACATCACAAATGACTATGTCCAACATTCAACACAGCAGGGAGCGGGTCTGTGGTCTGAGCCACGGCATCACTCGCCGTGTCGCATGTCTTACGCAGGTAAAGCGCGAGTTTGCGGAGTCCTTCCTGGAACTCTGCATATCTGGCAGTGTAGATGAACGGATTGGCGCAGCAGTGGGCGAACACGAGAGTGACAGGAATGATCCAACACAGTCCACATTCACCTATTCCACTCAGGTGGAAGACCAGCAGGCGCAGTTGGTGGGGTAAGAAACAGATTACATAGCAACAGGTAACGATGCTCAACACTTGGGTGACAGACTTCTTCGCCTTGGTGACATAGGTCGATGAGCCCGCTTCCAAGGACATCTGCATTCGGGGAGAGTCGGTCGACACGGACTGCCTCGTGTGGACGTCGTCTGGCTTGGGAGCGTCAACAATAAAGACCCTGGGCTTCGGAGGCCGGGAACGATGTCGAAGTGTGTACATAATTCGGCCGTAGCAGTAGGCGTGTACGGTCAAGGGACATATCATGTAGACGCAGGTGTTGACAATGCTTGCTACCATACGGAGGAGCTGGTTTGGCCAGAACGCCATCGGGTAGCATTGTCCAGCGACAGCGGCACTTACCGGGATGATACCGATAGATGTCTTGGTGATGCCAAACAACCACACGAACACGAGTGATGCGAACACTTTGTTCCTCGTGAAAGACGTCTTGTAGCGTATCGGGTGCACGACAGCAATGTACCTCTCGATGGACAAAAACATCAGGTTGACGGTGGATGATCGAATGAACCCCCACTGTAGCGTCTGGGTCAGCCACACCCGGCAGTAGATCTGAGCGAGCACACCGTCGTCTGCCGGCATGAAGCGGATGTCTATGAAAGCAGCCAAAAGGATCAGAACAGCAACAACAAGATCGATCAAACTCTGGTTGATGATGTAAATAGACGTGACTTTCTTCGCGAGATTCGTGAAGCGGAAGATAACAACGATTACGATGAGGTTTCCCAGCAAACCGATGATACCGATCGTTCCAAACACACACTTCATTCGTACACTGTTCGGGCGAAATGAATACATCGAAATAGCTGCATCCGTTGCGCTGTTGCTGTCTGCGACATGTCCACTAATGTTTCCTGTAGTCAATAGTTCGCTGTTCATGTTTACTGCGACTCAGCTTCGTGTGGTCGTTGAGCAAGCCTTAGTGCAAAACAAGTCACAATTTGTCCACAGCTGTGTCCAGTTATCAAATCTTAACGGAGACACTGCAGTGACTGTGTCTAGATGAAGACACTTCCCGATTCCGCAGTCACCTGCTCCTTTATGCATCCGATCATTACAAATGTGGACCTATCACTGAACTGTGCCACACGTCAAGATATCCGAGTTGTCAATTATCCCACAGACTGCATATTATGAACTATTACTGGTCTTGAATATCCGAAAGCGTAGATGCTCGGCACGTATGTTCGCGACTCGTGTTGCCTCACGTAGCAACACATCGGTCAAAGTGACATTTCCTGTGGACATAGATGGCATATGTTGGCGTCTACATGTTTTAGAGTCTAATGACTGTCAAATGTTGCCTGTGAAAGTCTAAATGTTGTCTTCTTTTAGTAATACATATGTTAGGCGTTAATGTTGAGACGTCAAAACATAGACTAAAACAAATATTAAACAAACATCGTTTTTATACATTTAAAAAGTCAATGTTGAGGCGTTCTCTGTACGTTCTCTGTACGTGTTTCCCAACTTCTATAGCTGAAAATAAGTACATAAATTACACTACATCAAGGTTTACAGATAAGTATGACATATTTTAGATTTGGAATTCTACCGTACTCATTCGCACCCATGTAAACGTACTTTTGTTTTCGTGGAGTATTGAATAGCGACTGGTGAAACATATGTGTTAAATATGCTATGCTACAAATTGTCGTCGAACAAAGGTGAATAAATGCGTAGTTAATATTAATTTGTATGAAATTCCAAGACTGTTAAAATACATTTAGTACACACACACGCACGCACGCACGCACGCACGCACGCACGCACGCACGCACGCACGCACGCACGCACGCACGCACGCAAACACACACACACACACACACACACACACACACACACACACACACACACACACACACACACACACACACACATACACACACTGTAGCATTGTAGCACTTTAGGATACCTTATCAAACGTATAATTAAAAGCACAAATTTGTATTGCATTAAACATGTTTTTTATGCACATGCTAGCCACTGGAGATAATTACGGTTTCGTTGGCACTAAATACAGTTTCGGGCGGGTAATAATTTGAACCGCAATCCTGAACGGGAATACTTACATTCAATTATAAATGCATCGTTCTTTTAAAGTTCACGAACATATTAAAAAACATTCATATATCGCGAAAATGTCATTCACCCTACGAAACTGCGTTACTTCAGTGCCGGCATCAGCATCGGATCCAGGGGTGAGTAGCGGAGCTTTAGTTTCATAGGAAGACGTGGTAATTGGAAATGGCTCCTGCTGTATTCACCTAGACTGGTCAAGTTACTCGAAAGATAATATGCACGATCCGACGAACGCACCTAGATATCAGACATTGAGAATCACACGTACATGAGCTCTCCCGTTGGCAAATTCTTGTTAGTAACTAGTTCCGACCATAGCGCCATTCCAGGTATATTGGAAATGCTGATACTGCGTATAGAAATACAACCGGGAAGTGTATTTATTGTGTTTTTTAATTAAGATTTGCTAATGGAAATGTTCTTGAAAAGAAACGTCTATACCTGTTCGGAGACGTTGAAAATGTTTGTTGTTCTTTTTAAACGGATATTCCTTATAGTGAGAGTCGTCTGTAACTCTTCTTTCGTTCACTTCTCTGGATTTGCTAACCACATCGGATTAACTTTCTTCTGGCCGCGCGCCTGCGTTCTGCGATGCCATCTTGACCGTTGTCGGTGCGCTAAAATAATTCTATTGCCGTGTGCTTTTCAAGACGACCAACACTTAGCATTCTGACATCTGCTCAAGAAAACGGCTGACTCAGGTGTAAATTACACAACGAAGTCTTCCATTCCTTCTCACCGACTCAATGAACACCCAACCGGAAGCTACATGTGTAACACATTACATATGACTGTCCAACATATAGAGCACCAGTAGCATCGCCGACAACGTTTATACATTTGACAAAAAGTACTATGAAAACGACAACGACGCGTCTACCACATATTTCAGGCGGCAAGTCGTCTATGACATATTATTATCTTACGACGAGACACTATACGCAACACAAATATTAGAAGAAAGCAAATTAGCCAAACAAGAAAAGAAGATATTTGTCTACAGGCATGTGAGCTGTTAAAGCGGCACTTCGTAGTGTGAGCAGAGAAGAAAAACCCAGCAAGCAATACTTGATTGGGCCATTTAAGCAGGCACATTGGCAAGTTTGCTGGTAGAACATGCTGACAGTGTAACTGTGGATTTTTAGATGACTTCAATAGGCGGAAGGATTTTGTTTGTTTGCTTTTCTGCTTCTCCTTATCCTCCGTAGCATAATCAAGACGAACAAAGCTAGCTTTTGTCTTCTTCTACGCATCGCCGCGACGTATGGTGTGAACGCCGCCATTTTTTTTTTCAAAAATAGCCACGAGGGGCGTCCTAGTGGCGACAAAATATCGGCTAGTGTGCTGCGAGCTGATGGCCCGACAAATTTAACCCCGATGAAAAATCTGCAGTCCCCCGACGAAAAATCGGCTAGTGTGCTGCGGGCGTTAGCACTTTATTTGACGTCATTTTTGCCCACCAACAAAAGTTTTGCAACGCCCCGTCCTAAAATATGTTCACTCGACATCGATGGCACTCAGCGCCATCATGGTGGGATAGTGTTGCAACGCTTGAATTGCCAATAATTAGTCACTGAGCGTCTAAATTGACAATTCAGTTAGTGCGGAAAACGCTTGTTTATTCACGTGTAGTCAGCAATGTAATTTTGCTTGCATAACAGCAAAAATGTTATACACTAGTCTAGTAAAACAAACGTGTAATTTCAATAATTTTCGCACACATATATGGAAAAGTGAATTGATAGGCCTTCTCCCAGTTAGTTTCGAGAATGGCACGTTTACTAGCGTCAGTCATTGGCTTTCCAGTTTCCACTGCTAGGTCTAGATAGGGCGGCCCACCACCACTTCCCCCGCTTGCGCGGCAGCTGGTAACGGTTCATCGACGTCCGCAACATCCACTTTCCCTCGCCGCCATGTTGTAATGCCGCCATGTTGTAACGGACCACCGTGCATAGTAATGGTAAAGTAAGAATTATTAACATATAGGTACATGTGCGAACTGTTTGGTTGGTAGAGAGACACACAGACAGATGATCATCTTTACCTATACCAGGGAAGATGTTCTCTGATGTGCCTGAGAGACTTTTGCCGTAGCCTACTGTAGTGATGTGTAAATGCTATATTCAACAAAAGCCTAATAACGTAGGTCGAACCTGATGATACACTAACACACTGAACGAAGTAGGTATGAAGTCCTGACGTGAACAATGGAACGGTAACTAAGAAAAGCCAATGTCCAACGACAGGCGAATCTTCAAGTAACAATGTGATTACTTCACAAGTTGTGCGCCGCTTTCTATGATTTGCTGTATTGTGATTCTCACGTGGCGGGGCAAATGATGCCCGCGTAATTGAGGGTGTTGATTACAGGTTATATGCCTATTATGGAAGGACCACTGAATTTCTGGGGGACAGGTTGAACTGTTTAAAAAAACTTGGTGAAATTATTTTTGCCACATTGATGTGTACACACGTGTCCACGTGTGTACACGGCTATCTGCGCGCCTGACAACACATTCGATTACATTAAAACACTGCGTAACGGCCTATGTAACAGCTAGAGCATATATTCATGATTAGAACTACCAAAAGAAGAGCAGCATAGTCATGTGCACACAAAACCATATGTAGACTATCGAAAGTTTAACAAATTATCGTTTTCCCTTTAAAACGGCGCTGTTTTGTTTACCTTGTCAGCAGATCCACGTGATATCACACGTGACGTGCTTTTAAATAATGATGAACACAATGGTTCCGTGCGAACTAATTTGCATTAGTATGTGTGTGTGTGTGTGTGTGTGTGTGTGTGTGTGTGTGTGTGTGTGTGTGTGTGTGTGTGTGTGTGTGTGTGTGTGTGTGTGTGTGTGTGTGTGTGTGTGTGTGTGTGTGTGTGTGTGTGTGTGTGTGTGTGTGTGTGTGTGTGTGTGTGTGTGTGTGTGTGTGTGTGTGTGTGTGTGTGTGTGTGTGTGTGTGTGTGTGTGTGTGTGTGTGTGTGTGTGTGTGTGTGTGTGTGTGTGTGTGTGTGTGTGTGTGTGTGTGTGTGTGTCTCTTTGGAATTTGAACAGTTTCCAACAGAAGAAAGGTCGACCAAAATTCCATAACCAATGTATCGAAAACGATGTCGTACAAACTATGAATGCTCACATATTATTGCACAGTACAGCGATCATGTTTCAAATAATCATTCTCTGTGTTACTGTATACATAACATGTCATGGGAACCAGTGTCCGAAATAACCACTGACTCTTGGGGGGTCCCCTAAAGATATTGGTCACCCATCGAAAACAATCGTTTCAGGCGCCTATTTTTGTGGGAATACTTGCTTGCTGTCATAGCGACCTGTAGTTATTTTACCAACTTAGGTGGAATGCACTTGTTGTAAGTCGCTCTGGATAAGAGCGTCTGCTAAATGACTAAATTGTAATTTTTTGTCAAAATCATTGTTACTGGTGTAATGCGCTTACAGACACAGTGCTCTGTAATTCTGAGAAGTAAACTGCCAAGGTAAACTGTGCCTCACCTAGACACTCATTGGTGGCATTACTGCTCTTGACCACAGAACACACACGCATCAATGATATGAGTGGAATGACTTAAGATGTTTTTAACAGAGATTAACTGAGTGACAATATAGTGAGCTGACTGAATCAGCTAAACTACCAACAGAATGATGTCGAGTTCTGCAAAAACCGTCGAGTTATAGCACAGACGAACCAGAGTAGTCTCACACGCAGCAACAGGTGCAACAGCGGAAGGGTAATTACATCGGTACAACGATCAAATGTGGGACCCCCAAGCTTACATTTTTCTTTCTTATGGGAGGTCCCTCGTGCCTTATGGGCGTCCTGCACCCCCTCAGACCCCCTTCATTTCGAACACTGATGGGAATCCGGGGGACGAAAAAGAAAGAAGAAGAACAACGGATCGAGAACGTCTAAGCATGACTAGGCAGCCATATCGATATATCTGCAATCAAATGTACGTGATCTTGAAAAACGGCTGGAGACAATACAACGTACTAGTTCGTGACAAAAACGAATGCAGCGAAATATTCACATTCTTGACGAAAGAAGGCGAATAAACATTTACGTTTTTTAGCATCAAAATGAAGAGACCTATTTTGCATATTGAATGCGCCAATTTGTATTGTTCTGCGTGTTTGGCGTTTTAAAGAACATTTCAAATTGTTATATTTATTTTCTCTCTAATTGCCTCTGGTTCATACGCATGAAGATCCATACGCCGTCGTTATGCACAAAAATGACATCTGCAAATAACTATCCAGCAAAGTTCATATTTGGTAGATCCACATGGAAAGTAAAAAGCATATAGGGTTGTTTTGTGTAATATAGTAGATGACAATAATAATAATAATACCACAAGTATTTATATAGCGCCCAGTCAATTAAGATTGCTCTCAAGAGTTTTGTATACATGTAATCATAATGTTTTATTATATTAAAAACCATAGGGAAAGGAGAGGGATGTCCGCACACCTAAGATATAATGTGTCATAACTAATTAACTGTTTAGGCCAGTATGATCAAATTTCGCTTTGTCAATCTGCATATTTAGTAGTATACTACTACCAATTATCAAACTTCAACTCCAATAACAACACCATATAGGTTATCAATATGTATTGGTCACTGGGTATATGTTAACAATATATATTGATCACTGAGTATTTGCGAACGTACATCGTGTATTTCAGGCCTTTGCTACAGCAGAATACGAACTGTAGTGATAAATTTCAGGCTGCAGAACATCGTATAGCTTGCTACGTATATCCATAAGTATTATTGGTAGGTCAAATGCGCCCATATAATTAATATAAACATAACCAGCTGTAGTTTATATAATACAATTGCCTAAATTTCGTGAAGTGGATGCGTGATATTCTTCTGTCTCGACTACAGCGCACACGAAAAGCCATTCGACGAAGAAAACCAAAAAGACACATAAAAGAACATTATCATTAAACACTTCATGATATATGAACACTTAGTCTACATAACCTATCATGTTATACGTTTTCTGTCTTTAACCATAAATCTCATCTCCCATCTATGCTTAAGCCAACCTCCCGCCATTTTGTAGGACCAATCTCCTGCCTCAATACATTTCCTGTATACCAAGTTCCACGCTTTACGGGTATGTTTTCTGGGTACAACGCACATTAACGCACACAACGCGTTTAGGGTATCAAATCTCAATTATTGGGTAGTTAAAGGTATGTATTTGGACATCTTAAAACGAGCTTTTTAGATAAAGTGTAGACACTGAGAGGTCCCATTGATATGTCAATCAAGTATGTTAGTTAACATATCACGCCACCACGGTATGTAAAATTTTAACTACTGCGCTGGGGTAAATTCGCACACGACTGGGACACATCCGCACGTCTCGGCAGATGTGTCCCAAACGACTGGCTCGGAAAGATTGTCAGTTTTCCCGTGTACGCGGTCTATGGATGTAAAGTTTATTTGTGCAAAGACAACACCAGTGAAAAATGCATAAACACACACACTAACATGCATATATTGAAAGTGTGAGTAACATATCAATATAAGTAGTAGGTAAGGGGTTTATGATGAGCACGAGCGGTGGTTACTAAAAATAGACACTGGAAAAACCCACATATCGCTGACGTAGCGGTTAATTGGGGAAAACCCACCTATCGCTAACGTGACGGTTAGTTGGGGAAAATCCACATATCGCTGACGTGGCGGTTATTGAGTACGGTATCAATGAATGAGAGAGCTAATCAATCAGGGTTCAGTACGTTATCGGTGAATGGTATAAAGAGCTGCGATTCGTCGGTTATAGTTTCATAAAAGTTATGCGTATGAGTTTCATAAAAATCGTGGATGATTAATGAGGTAAGGAGTCTGAATGGCTCGTGTGTCCATCTGGAGGGAGGTGGGTATATGCTCGCGTTTCGGGCTACATACCATGTTAGGAATGCGGTTGTGTTGTATTCCGTAATATGATACCGCTCTGCCGCGTTCCCGAAAGAACGCATTAAGGCGATACTAACAGCTGACTAGTGGATTTTGGTACTCGGGAAATAAATAACCTGGCTATATGTAGTCATATTAGCGCTGTAGTTAAAGCGCTGGTTCGCCTACTGGATGTATGCAAGTCTGAACAAGTTGAACGATAAACCCGTCATTTGCATAATGCTGTGCAGTAATTTATTCGATGCCAGCAATCATGAAATTCGGGTTTCATTATTGTTATTTTTTTGTCGTTTCTCTAAGAAGAGTAGACCACGTGACGTCCTGTCTGGATAATAAAGACAGCTGGGTATGCATCAACGAGTTGACCTGTATGCGTACATCTAACATATTTAGGGTATTGGTTATCGTATGAATCATACATAGCACGAGTAATTAGAAAGATTACCGATTTGTCTAAGAAAATACCGCTTTTATATGTATTTTGTCACACTTAGTTACGTATTTAATGCTTTTAAGCTAAGTGATTACCACATTTATCTGCATGTTAACGCTTTTAAGCTAAGTAAATATTGCTTTTATCACGTTTAATTGTATGCTAACGTATTTAGCTAAGTATGTACCACATTTACCTCTGTGTTAACTTTTTTTAGCAAAGAAAATATCACTTTTAGTTGTACGTTAACGCTTTTAGGCTAAGTAAGTACCAAACACAGCTACATGTTAATGAGTTTAGCTAAGTAATTACCGCATTTAGCTATAGGTTAACGCTTTTAAGCTAAGAAATTACCACATTTAGCTGTATGTTAACGTTTTTAAGCTAAGTAATTAGCACATTTAGCTGTATGTTAGCGATTTTAAGCTAATTATTTACCACATTTACCTGCATGTTTACGGTTTTAAGCTGAGCAAGTACAACTTTTAGCTAAGTAATTAGCATTTTTAGCTGTATGTTAACTCTTTTAAACTAAGTAATTACCACATTTAGCTGTATGTTACTGCTTTTTAGCTAAGTAATTACCGCATTTAGCTGTATGTTAACCTTTTTAGCTAAGTAATTACCACATTTAGCTGTATGTTAATGCTTTTATGTTAGTAATTACCGCATTTAGCTGTATGTTAACCTTTTTTAGCTAAGTAATTACCACATTTAGTTGCATGTTAACCCTTTTTAGCTAAGTAATTACCACATTTAGCTGTATGTTAACGCTTGTAAGCTAAGTAATTACCACATTTAGGTGTATGTTAACGCTTTTTAACTAAGTAGTTATCGCATTTAGTTGCATGTTAACCCTTTTTAGCTAAGCAATGACAACATTTAGCTGTATGTTAACACTTGTAATCTAAGTAATTACCCCCATTTAGCTGTATGGTAACGCTTTTTAACTAAGTAATTACCCTATTTAGTTGCATGTTAACGCATTGAAACTAAGTATTTACCACATTCACCTGTATGCTAAGGTACTCGGGAAATACGCGTGATAAATAACACGTTTTTCTGTAGTGATATTAGTGGTGTAGTTAAAGCGTTGGTTCGCGCACTGGACGTATGCAAGTCTGAACACATAGACCAACGAGTGGACTGTGGACTCCGGTTGCCTTAGCAACGAACGGGGTGCGGCTAGCGCTGGTATGATCGATGTGACAACCTGCATAGTTGTAAGAACTGCATGTGGCACGTATAGTTTATGTTTGTTTTGGTACACTTGCATGGTATAACCAAGCTTAATTAGTCCGGAATTTAACCGACATCCTGTTAAAACTGACACAATTTAAAATTTTCTTACAAAGTTATGGCATGTTTGGTTTAAAAAATCAAGCAGTTATGTGAATATTTGTTGGAAAATAAACTCATTGGTATATTTAAAGAGACAGTATGCATGTTTCATTGGGTCGCAATGCTCTACTATAAATCAATGATAACATAGTGTACTCTTCCAATTTACACTTGACTGTTTAAAATTGTATTAGTACTATTTTTGGTTTATTATCTATCAAAATATTAATTATTACGGATATATGTAGACACATTATAGAGTCATTATTATTTGTTTGTCTAAGCAATGCCTTGAAATAGGTTACTGCACAAGACAATGTACGCAGCATATGTTACTATTAGTATTATATTACATACCCTCTGGGTGTATGCATCACACGTGTCGCTGTCTTCACTACCACCTTACTGGCTTTAGGCTCACAAGGCAAACACGGTTATTTTATGTTGTCATACTCTTTTACTGAGAACAACCATATCGGTCAGCTGTTCAACATGTCCTAATCCAAGTTATGTGTGCCATGACTCATTGTATAGCTATCTTCGTCAGTACATCATATTCCAGTCACATACTATTCCCAAAGTACGTTGTTGTTCTTTCTCTTAGGACAGTTGTGATATATTTTTATCTATTGTTTTAGAATATGCATTTAATATAAATTATTGGAAATGTGTAAGCACTATACGGAGCTGTAGTTTGTCATCTGCACTACTTCGTTCTTTGATTTGCTGCGTCATTGAAGTAATGATGCTATGACAGCATATGTTTAACATCACTAATCTACAATATAAACATATGAAAGGTTTTTTCTTAGATATTTTTTCCTACTGCACATTTTGAGCAATCTAAAAAAAATCTCAACAACACTATTGTTGAATTATCCTGGGTGTGTGTATGCGTATTGCATCATATGTTGTGTATTATATTCTACTTCCAAAGTGCTACCCCTACAGCTGCCTTGGCCTGGTATCGCATTTTGTTTCTGTATATTTCATACACAAACATCCATGAACTTGGGATCCATGCATAATATAAATATAGCAGGGTATATCAGCTTCATCCAGTTGATATCATATTTATTTTAATTGTATTATGATATAAATACATAACCATATATTTGTTATTCCAATACCCCAACTGAAAACTGGCGAAATGCTTTAATAACATTAAAAAAATGGATGGTGAAAAAATTAAATACACATTAGAGTCTTCTAAATAGGCCACCCATGTGACCAAGATAAACTGGTCTGATTACAGAGGCTGGTGAGATGTACAAATGTGTAGATCTGACAAAAACACGGGGTTTAAGGGGTGGCTGTTTCCAACGGGTGCTTTTTGTAACTGGTTCTACTGTATATATGGAATAAACCTTTTAGCTAGGGCTTAACTGGATGGTATAAGATACAACTACACACACCATTCTTGAAACCTAAACCTAAATATTAGTTTACCACATGTTGCATTTGTCTTTTTGCATGCTCTTCGTTGATTGCATTAAATAGACACATCCTTATGAGACAATGAAATATGTTTTGCTAGATTTGGACCACCATTTGTAAAAAAAAGAATTAAATCCAATTGCTATCTCTTTCTTTTCTGAAAGTGGTTTGTTATTCTTCGTAAAAATGTCGGGATAAATTGGTGTGTCGAAATGTTTGTTAATTACGCACTTTAATATTTTCCAGGTACCTTTAACATTGATTTTCTGTAGTGCTGTTTTTAGTGGGTCTTAATATAACTGTTAATTTGCTTTTATAAGTTTTGTATATACGCACAGATTCAGAATATATAGGTATAACAATTGCTTTATACAGCATCTTTTTCTTGACACCAGCACGTTTTAAACTTTGGTGAACCAAGTTGTCTTGTCAGTGCTACGGTACTCTAGGATGTGATCTCAGGCTAGTGACTGGAATACTTACTGCAGGCCTTTTTACACACCTGGGTAACACGACTGTGAACTATCCTGTAATACCTATTGTTAAGCGAGAACTTAATTCAGAGTTAATTGCGAATTTGTCAAAGAGATTAAATTATGCTGTAATTTTCTTGACTGGATGTATGAAAGAAAAAGAACAAAGAATGCGCAACGACTGCAATGACATCAGCAACTATTTTAGTATTCGTGTTTCATTGGTAGTTTCGTGAATGGAAACATTGTTGCAAGCTTTTAAAATGTGTATACGTTCCCGCCGGTAGACACACACGATGCGACATTTGACATTTTCCTTAACTGCGAAACATTTCGCAGTAATTTTCTTTAACTGCGTGACCTGTTATTTTCGTTTGTTGTGACATTTTTGTGTATTTTTATTTACCAGTCTTAACTAATGCGGTTTGTCACATATGTAACGCTGTTTTCTAAGTGTGTAACACATTCACTATGTAGTAACGCGTTTAGCTATTCTTCCAATGGCATACACAGCGCAGTCACCACAGCATGTACCATCCGTTGGCTTTTTTTCCATTACTGGTCACCACTTCCACCATTTACCTCCGTCTGACTGTCCCTAAGAGCAACTCCATACATCCCCCCTACATTCACCTGTGTCCGTAATTTGGTTAGTTAACGACATTTGATACATTGTTACTAAGTACATGATAGCTGGTATAGAAAAAAAACGTTACTGCTCATTAGTTTCAAAATATCCAGTTATGCACTAGGGTTACTCCGGCAGCGAGATAAAAACGCCGTACGAGAGTGCAGTCGTCAAGAAATCGCTTTCGTAATGGGAAGTAAAAATCTAGCTGTAGGAAAAACACATGCCTTGCAGTAGACACGGTTCCCCATGACACAATAGCTGTCACTGTCTGGTGCAGGCTCCAACGTCCAACACACAGAAGTAGAAGTGTCAATCTGCCATCAAAATCACACCTGCATGTCAATTTAAACATGTGTCAACTTAGGCATCTCAACTTTAAATTATTTCTGGTGAAATGAAGAAGGAAGCACTGTTGAATAAGCACAACTAACACACTCTGTGTTGTCCCTCCCTTGTTATTCTATTGACTAACCCGAGTTGATACAAGATGCACTCCATAGAGGCAATATGTCTATGTTATTGCAACAGCCTACCTGACACTTACAGTGTTCATTGTCACCTCACTAACCATTACAGGCCAATACTAACTGCGTATGTAACGCTTTTTACCAAGTATGCAATGCATTCAGCTATATAGTAACGCGTTTAGCTATGTATGTCCGCCTGTCTGTTCGCTATCTTCATTTCCGTCCACTAACATCTTCGTGTACAGTCCTGTATAGTCACCCCCATGCACCAGAATATTCATTCATTACTGGTCAGTGCACCCCATCCACAATTGCCCTTCGTAGTCTCTTCAAACATTTTATTTACCACTAATCTCTTCTTTCATTCATCCCCTCCAACTACCCCCTACATTGACCGCCGTTCGTCTACCCCTACAAGAATATCCATCCATTACTGGCCACCTGCATCTCCATCCACATCCGTCCGTTGACTCTTCATCCATCAATGTTCTCCACCCCCACTCTTCACATCCATCTGACTGCACGAAGTGGCCAAATAACGAATTGGCAAAACAACCATTTTCTTTAACTGTGACATTTTGTGTGTCGTTTTTGTAACTACGTATGCGTTTTTGTCACATATGTAACACTGTTTGCCAAGGATGTAAGAATTTCACTATGCAACGCGTTTAGCTGTTCTTCCCGTGGCATACACGGTCAACTTAATTAGGTCAAATCTCAACTTAATTAAGGCAAATGATTGTATTGTATATAACACTTGGTATTACTCATTATCTACTCTGTCTACATACTTGATTTTATTACTCTACATACTGCATGGTGAATGTGATTTAAAATATGTTTTTATGCTACCTCCTCAGTGTAAGACGTATTTCCGTTTTTTTTTACAATAAAGTTATTATTATAATTATATTATTACTATTATTATATCAAATGAACTAGGTCAAATGGCAACATTAATTAGGTCAACTATCATATGATTTGAAGTCAAAACACACACTTTTCTAAACATAATGGAGCGTTTAGGATGTCGCCCTCGTATCCGTTTCGCTACCCCCTATCCCTAACCCTACCCTAACCCAACCCCCTCCTATCGCTACCCTCTAGTTCTAACCCTACCCTAACCCTGACCCCTTCCTAGTGCATCTTGTATCAACTCGGGTTAGTCAATAGAATAACAAGGGAGGGACAACACAGAGTGTGTTAGTTGTGCTTATTCAACAGTGCTTCCTTCTTCATTTCACCAGAAATAATTTAAAGTTGAGATGCCTAAGTTGACACATGTTTAAATTGACATGCAGGTGTGATTTTGATGGCAGATTGACACTTCTACTTCTGTGTGTTGGACGTTGGAGCCTGCACCAGACAGTGACAGCTATTGTGTCATGGGGAACCGTGTCTACTGCAAGGCATGTGTTTTTCCTACAGCTAGATTTTTACTTCCCATTACGAAAGCGATTTCTTGACGACTGCACTCTCGTCCGGCGTTTTTATCTCGCTGCCGGAGTAACCCTAGTGCATAACTGGATATTTTGAAACTAATGAGCAGTAACGTTTTTTTCTATACCAGCTATCATGTACTTAGTAACAATGTATCAAATGTCGTTAACTAACCAAATTACGGACACAGGTGAATGTAGGGGGGATGTATGGAGTTGCTCTTAGGGACAGTCAGACGGAGGTAAATGGTGGAAGTGGTGACCAGTAATGGAAAAAAGGCCAACGGATGATACATGCTGTGGTGACTGCGCTGTGTATGCCATTGGAAGAATAGCTAAACGCGTTACTAAATAGTGAATGTGTTACACACTTAGAAAACAGCGTTACATATGTGACAAACCGCATTAGTTAAGACTGGTAAATAAAAATACACAAAAATGTCACAACAAACGAAAATAACAGGTCACGCAGTTAAAGAAAATTACTGCGAAATGTCTCGCAGTTAAAGAAAATGTCAACTGTCGCATCGTGTGTGTCTACCGGCGGGAACGTATACACATTTTAAAAGCTTGCAACAATGTTTCCATTCACGAAACTACCAATGAAACACGAATACTAAAATAGTTGCTGATGTCATTGCAGTCGTTGCGCATTCTTTGTTCTTTTTCTTTCATACATCCAGTCAAGACAATTACAGCATAATTTAATCTCTTTGACAAATTCGCAATTAACTCTGAATTAAGTGCTCGCTTAACAATAGGTATTACAGGATAGTTCACAGTCGTGTTACCCAGGTGTGTAAAAAGGCCTGCAGTAAGTATTCCAGTCACTAGCCTGAGATCACATCCTAGAGAACCGTAGCACTTACAAGACAACTTGGTTCACCAAAGTTTAAAACGTGCTGGTGTCAAGAAAAAGATGCTGTATAAAGCAATTGTTATACCTATATATTCTGAATCTGTGCATATATACAAAACTTATAAAAGCAAACTAACAGTTATATTAAGACCCACTAAAAACAACACTACAGAAAATCAATGTTAAAGATACCTGGAAAATATTAAAGTGCGTAATTAACAAACATTTCGACACACCAATTTATCCCGACATTTTTACGAAGAATAACAAACCACTTTCAGAAAAGAAAGAGATAGCAATTGGATTTAATTCTTTATTTTACAAATGGTGGTCCAAATCTAGCAAAACATATTTCATTGTCTCATAAGGATGTGTCTATTTAATGCAATCAACGAAGAGCATGCAAAAAGACAAATGCAACATGTGGTAAACTAATATTTAGGTTTAGGTTTCAAGAATGGTGTGTGTAGTTGTATCTTATACCATCCAGTTAAGCCCTAGCTAAAAGGTTTATTCCATATATACAGTAGAACCAGTTACAAAAAGCACCCGTTGGAAACAGCCACCCCTTAAACCCCGTGTTTTTGTCAGATCTACACATTTGTACATCTCACCAGCCTCTGTAATCAGACCAGTTTATCTTGGTCACATGGGTGGCCGATTTAGAAGACTCTAATGTGTATTTAATTTTTTCACCATCCATTTTTTAATGTTATTAAAGCATTTCGCCAGTTTTCAGTTGGGGGTATTGGAATAACAAATATATGGTTATGTATTTATATCATAATACAATTAAAATAAATATGATATCAACTGGATGAAGCTGATATACCCTGCTATATTTATATTATGCATGGATCCCAAGTTCACGGATGTTTGAGTATGAAATATACAGAAACAAAATGCGATACCAGGCCAAGGCAGCTGTAGGGGTAGCACTTTGGAAGTAGATTATAATACACAACATATGATGCAATACGCATACACACACCCAGGATAATTCAACAATAGTGTTGTTGAGATTTTTTTTAGATTGCTCAAAATGTGCAGTAGGAAAAAATATCTAAGAAAAAACCTTTCATATGTTTATATTGTAGATTAGTGATGTTAAACATATGCTGTCATAGCATCATTACTTCAATGACGCAGCAAATCAAAGAACGAAGTAGTGCAGATGACAAACTACAGCTCCGTATAGTGCTTACACATTTCCAATAATTTATATTAAATGCATATTCTAAAACAATAGATAAAAATATAACACAACTGTCCTAAGAGAAAGAACAACAACGTACTTTGGGAATAGTATGTGACTGGAATATGATGTACTGACGAAGATAGCTATACAATGAGTCATGGCACACATAACTTAGATTAGGACATGTTGAACAGCTGACCGATATGGTTGTTCTCAGTAAAAGAGTATGACAACATAAAATAACCGTGTTTGCCTTGTGAGCCTAAAGCCAGTAAGGTGGTAGTGAAGACAGCGACACGTGTGATGCATACACCCAGAGGGTATGTAATATAATACTAATAGTAACATATGCTGCGTACATTGTCTTGTGCAGTAACCTATTTCAAGGCATTGCTTAGACAAACAAATAATAATGACTCTATAATGTGTCTACATATATCCGTAATAATTAATATTTTGATAGATAATAAACCAAAAATAGTACTAATACAATTTTAAACAGTCAAGTGTAAATTGGAAGAGTACACTATGTTATCATTGATTTATAGTAGAGCATTGCGACCCAATGAAACATGCATATTGTCTCTTTAAATATACCAATGAGTTTATTTTCCAACAAATATTCACATAACTGCTTGATTTTTTAAACCAAACATGCCATAACTTTGTAAGAAAATTTTAAATTGTGTCAGTTTTAACAGGATGTCGGTTAAATTCCGGACTTGTCAACATTTATTGTTTGGGTGACTGCTTTTATACTTCTAGTTGATAAGATACAAGGTGAACGGTTTAATTTCGATACGCCACCATAAAACGGTATCATATGACCAGATACCCGGTGCGGCCATCTTTTATACATTCAATAAAAATGGCACAGCAAAAATGACACATGATTTAGAAAATGGTAGAGAAATGTCATACAGTTTAAAAAAAGACAGAACTATCACAGGGCTAACGTCATGATGTTATGACGCTCGTATATACAGTTAGCAAATTAAAGTGTACCACAATTAATTAAGCTTGGTTATACCATGCAAGTGTACCAAAACAAACATAAACTATACGTGCCACATGCAGTTCTTACAACTATGCAGGTTGTCACATCGATCATACCAGCGCTAGCCGCACCCCGTTCGTTGCTAAGGCAACCGGAGTCCACAGTCCACTCGTTGGTCTATGTGTTTGTACTTACCTCGCCCAGTATTTTAAGTGCAAACCTTTTTTCTGTAGCCCGCTCCGAAAGGCGTGGTATTACAATAATAATTCATAATCATATTAAGTAATACTTGTAGTGTTGTTTGTTTATATAACTAATTATGCTGACGATTATGTTCATAATTAATTGTTATGTACATCTTGTAGTGTTTGGTTAGTTATAACAAATATATTATAATCATACGCAGAATTTGTTCTTTTCTTCACAGAACCTAGCGTGGATAGATTTAAGTGCAAATGACCGGCTTATCGTTAAACTTGTTCAGACTTGCATACGTCCAGTGCGCGAACCAACGCTTTAACTACACCACTAATATCACTACAGAAAACCGTGTTATTTATCACGCGTATTTCCCGAGTACCTTAGCATACAGGTGAATGTGGTAAATACTTAGTTTCAATGCGTTAACATGCAACTAAATAGGGTAATTACTTAGTTAAAAAGCGTTACCATACAGCTAAATGGGGGTAATTACTTAGATTACAAGCGTTAACATACAGCTAAATGTGGTCATTGCTTAGCTAAAAAGGGTTAACATGCAACTAAATGCGATAACTACTTAGTTAAAAAGTGTTAACATACACCTAAATGTGGTAATTACTTAGCTTACAAGCGTTAACATACAGCTAAATGTGGTAATTACTTAGCTAAAAAGGGTTAACATGCAACTAAATGTGGTAATTACTTAGCTAAAAAAGGTTAACATACAGCTAAATGCGGTAATTACTAACATAAAAGCATTAACATACAGCTAAATGTGGTAATTACTTAGCTAAAAAGGTTAACATACAGCTAAATGCGGTAATTACTTAGTTTAAAAGAGTTAACATACAGCTAAATGTGGTAATAATTTAGTTAAGATGGGTTAACACACAGCTAAAAATGCTAATTATTTAGCTAAAAGTTGTACTTGCTCAGCTTAAAACCGTAAACATGCAGGTAAATGTGGTAAATAATTAGCTTAAAATCGCTAACATACAGCTAAATGTGCTAATTACTTAGCTTAAAAACGTTAACATACAGCTAAATGTGGTAATTTCTTAGCTTAAAAGCGTTAACCTATAGCTAAATGCGGTAATTACTTAGCTAAACTCATTAACATGTAGCTGTGTTTGGTACTTACTTAGCCTAAAAGCGTTAACGTACAACTAAAAGTGATATTTTCTTTGCTAAAAAAAGTTAACACAGAGGTAAATGTGGTACATACTTAGCTAAATACGTTAGCATACAATTAAACGTGATAAAAGCAATATTTACTTAGCTTAAAAGCGTTAACATGCAGATAAATGTGGTAATCACTTAGCTTAAAAGCATTAAATACGTAACTAAGTGTGACAAAATACATATAAAAGCGGTATTTTCTTAGACAAATCGGTAATCTTTCTAATTACTCGTGCTATGTATGATTCATACGATAACCAATACCCTAAATATGTTAGATGTACGCATACAGGTCAACTCGTTGATGCATACCCAGCTGTCTTTATTATCCAGACAGGACGTCACGTGGTCTACTCTTCTTAGAGAAACGACAAAAAAATAACAATAATGAAACCCGAATTTCATGATTGCTGGCATCGAATAAATTACTGCACAGCATTATGCAAATGACGGGTTTATCGTTCAACTTGTTCAGACTTGCATACATCCAGTAG
The DNA here is from genome assembly GCA_963662155.1 of Lamellibrachia columna. Classification (NCBI taxonomy): domain Eukaryota; kingdom Metazoa; phylum Annelida; class Polychaeta; order Sabellida; family Siboglinidae; genus Lamellibrachia; species Lamellibrachia columna. The sequence goes on along the minus strand of OY759262.1, from coordinate 45,100,135 downwards.
GCGAACCAGCGCTTTAACTACAGCGCTAATATGACTACATATAGCCAGGTTATTTATTTCCCGAGTACCAAAATCCACTAGTCAGCTGTTAGTATCGCCTTAATGCGTTCTTTCGGGAACGCGGCAGAGCGGTATCATATTACGGAATACAACACAACCGCATTCCTAACATGGTATGTAGCCCGAAACGCGAGCATATACCCACCTCCCTCCAGATGGACACACGAGCCATTCAGACTCCTTACCTCATTAATCATCCACGATTTTTATGAAACTCATACGCATAACTTTTATGAAACTATAACCGACGAATCGCAGCTCTTTATACCATTCACCGATAACGTACTGAACCCTGATTGATTAGCTCTCTCATTCATTGATACCGTACTCAATAACCGCCACGTCAGCGATATGTGGATTTTCCCCAACTAACCGTCACGTTAGCGATAGGTGGGTTTTCCCCAATTAACCGCTACGTCAGCGATATGTGGGTTTTCCCAGTGTCTATTTTTAGTAACCACCGCTGGTGCTCATCATAAACCCCTTACCTACTACTAATATATTTATATAAAAAATTACACAAGATTCTGCAAAAACAACATTGTAGGTTGCAATTCCTTACCGACGCAAAGAATTTAAATTCGCTGGTTCAAGTGTTCGATGTATGAGTTAGATGCTACCACAGAACAGTTTTGAAACCGAATACTACGCCGTTTGGTCAATAACGAGGTGTGCGGACATGCCCCACCTTCCCCTACCAACAACAATTATTCGACAATGTAGTTCACACATTTTTTAAGTAGTCCTACCATTAAAAAGGATACTCTATACGTTATTTTAAAAATGTTCTATACTACGGTTGTAATGCAGATTACAGTGCTGGTGATTTCAATGTGTATTTCTAGCCTTATTTTAATTCTCTGTGTAGCTGTTTCTGGGCCTTGACAGCAGCGCTACTGCTGAAACATGGCGAGTTCTCTCGACGCTCGCTGCAGTCGGCTCAATTTCTTGGTCAGTTGGTCACGCTTGTGTGCAACTTCAGAGGTCTCCTTCACCGCGTCCACGGTGCGAGTGTCTGCTGCCAAGGCGATGACTTCATTGCGAATCTTTGTCGACAATTCGTCAACCATGTCGTACGAGATGGTCATAGGAGCGTAGTCAATCAGGCGTTTGTTGCAAACCTAGAGCAAAGGAAACCGACTAAATGGTATAAGTGTGTTACAACCAGTAATGTAATAAATCGACCGGTAATGTAATAAATCGATCTGTAGTATGATAATCGACCGGTAATGTAATAAATCAACCGGTAATGTAATAAATCAACCGGTAATGTAATAAATCGACCGGTAATGTAATAAATCGACCGGTAATGTAATAAATCGACCGGTAATGTAATAAATCGACCGGTAATGTAATAAATCGACCGGTAATGTAATAAATCGACCAGTAATGTAATACAAATTATGATGATAATCATGATGATGATGTTAATACTGATGATGTAGAAGATGACGATGAGAGTGATAAACGATTATGATTATGATGACAATTAAATGGTCATCTTAGTGACGATAATAATGAAGATGATTATGACGATGATGATGGTAATGATTATGATGATGATAATGATGATGATGATAATAATGAGAACGACGGTGATGATGAGGGTGGTAAATGATTATGATGATGATGAGGAAGAAGATGAAGACAATTAAGCGGTCTTAGTGATGATGATGATGATGATGATGATGACGAAGACAATGACACCCCCAGCCTCATCATCCTGCTCCTCCTCCTCATCGTCATCATCATCCTCATGTTCACCTTTATAATGGCTAGCCATGCTGACACCCACTCGACGTTCACAAACGTATGATTAACATAGGAATCTCAGATCGAGTGAGCCACGTGTTTTCTGGGAGGACACATGGAATGCCGTTCATATAACCTCCTAGGTAACGCACGGCAGTAACTACATTTTGGCAAACAATAGGACTGAGTCAGACAGAGTGGTAAGGAAGAAGGGGTGCCATTAAAAAAGGTCACCTCAACAAATGAAAGAGGCAATCTACACACAATTAAGGAATCATCTCAGACAATCATTTAAGGGATCATTAAAAATGCTTAAAAAAAGAAATACCTGATCATCATTTGATCAAATTAAGGATCATATCAAACAACTTAGGGGAAATCTCAAATGTGATATTATATTAGAAACTTAAGCTTAATCGCAAAAATAATAAAATAAGGGATCAGCTGAAACAATTAAGGGGTTATCTAAAAAAAACTAAGTTAAGGGTAATTTCAGTCAACTAAAATGTTAATCTAAAGGGCACCTAAAGTATTTAAAAATATGACTAAAATTAAGGGATTTATGAAAAGCAATTTAAAGGATAATTTAAAAAGGAGTCATTAAGGGGTCATTTAATAATGAACTAGCTGATCATCTCAAAACATTTTGGGGTCATCTCATAAAATCAAGTGGTCGTCTCGAAAAAAGTTTAAAAAATTAAGGGGTCATCTCATAAAATGAATGGGTTTTCTCAAAAAAGTTAAAGGATCGTCACAAAATATGTAAGAACAAGTTAACTAGCTAACTTGCTCGTCTCAACAAATTAAGGGATCATCTCAAAAATTAAGGGTGTGTTCTCAAAAATGGAAAAGCTTGTTGAACACACAGCAACCATATTTCATGGGCCGAGTAATTGTTGTCGATAAACCTATGGAGCGAGTTCCTGCTTATTCCTACAACTAGTTTTCTACACTTCCGACAGATGGCGCTTGTTCTTTTTAATGGATATTTACATTTTTTAAATGACCCCTTAACTTTTTTGAGAAACCCTTTATTTTATGAGATGACCACTTAATGTTTTGACACGATCCCTTAATGTATTGAGATGATCAGCTAGTTCTTTTTTAATCAGCACATATATTTTGGAAAAGTGTGTGTGTGTGTGTGTGTGTGTGTGTGTGTGTGTGTGTGTGTGTGTGTGTGTGTGTGTGTGTGTGTGTGTGTGTGTGTGTGTGTGTGTGTGTGTGTGTGTGTGTGTGTGTGTGTGTGTGTGTGTGTGTGTGTGTGTGTGTGTGTGTCTAATGCGATATCTACTTGGTTGAATGATACACGCTCATACGCGCACGAACATCAACATTTCGATGCACATTCCAGCATTTAGTAATTGCTGACATAGGACTGTGCCATAAAATGATAACAAGATTTAACAAGATTACCATCCAAAGCAAAACACCCAGATGGCAAGTGGACAAAGAAGCCATTGGCTTATCGAGAGTCCAACAATTTTCCATCTACGTGAAACCCGCCCTTCTGAGATGTTTGTAAATTTTGTTTGACGCTGCTAGCATTTTGTACGCTAGACTTCACAAGTGAATTAAAGTCTTCTCGACAGTGTGTCTACTGGTGGAATTTCAACCAACTAATGTCGGTGGTATCTCCATACGTGTGTCATGTTTTCGTAAAAACGACTATCTAACAACTTGTCCTTGTATACAACTTGCTCCGGTCTCCCCTACATCCGTATACACACATACATGTATGTTGTGAACTGTTTTTTTTGGGGGGAGGGTAAGTTAGCAGAGCGAAAGATGGTGGGCGTGGCGGCAGACAACTAGGGCTGAGTTCGACTTGCCGACTAACACCGACCAGTGGTCGGTGAACAAAACCAACGTATGGAGTGTGACGCACGCGTACATATCCACCCGACTAATCTAAGCCGAATGAGAATTAGTCAACGCTGGTTGTGGTGGCAAGCGTGACAGGCAACTTACCCATCGGCATACAGCCTCTAACGTTCCTAAATGTAATATCAATAACACTAATATTGATCACTATGCTAGCACAAACAGAAAATAATCGTATATTATGAAACAAAAACGACACGAAGAAGATGAGTGCAAACTGCAAAACTACGGGCAAATGCACGTCTCGTTTCATATAACGCTATGTTGGTTGCTACGTTGACCAGATTGATCGCATGCAGGCGGTGGCAATGTTGGTTGGTCAGTGTGACGTAACTCTGGCCAAACCAGGTCAGACAGAGCGCGTTCGACAACGCTGGTCGCGACAAGAGCGACCACTGGTCGATGTCAGTCGCTAAGTCGAACTCGACCTAGCCCTAGGAGAACTAGGCAGTTGACTGCACGTCTATGATGTAGACAGGCTTGCCGTAGGGAGTTGACGCTATACGTAATTGAGCGTGTGGCTTTGTCGGACTGAGGTCCGGTGTGGGTTAGTTATCTTACGAATAAAGTGTGTTGCCATATGCTCCAGTGTGGAGTAATCCACGGATGGACCAGTTTTGTTACATGTGCAATGTACATATAAACACAGCATACACAAGTAATTTGCCAGTCAGAAGATTGTTTCAGAAATTAGAGGCCACCCGGAATAACCCACGCTTGGTGCATAATATAGCACTAACATAATATAGCACTAACATAATATAACACTAACATAATATAACACTAACATAATATAACACTAACACAAAGGTGAAAAAAGGTGAAATCGCATGAAATTTTCGACGGAACAACAACACGTAATTCGCGCGAATCTTTTGCTGTGCGATGAAACAATCGTGTATCTGTGCCAACGCACGTTCAAGCGCTTTCGAAGTCATCGAAACGTCAGATCAGCCGATGTTTGCGTTCCGATGCTAGCGTTGTGATTTATGTTTAGTATCAGTAAGCATTATTGATATTATTGTTGGTATGCTGTATTCTTCGCTGAGACTAATTCTTCCCGACTCTCTAATTTGAAGTACAAGTTGTACTTCCGTCGACAATCGATCCCGCGATGCATTGTGTTTATACACGGACGCCATCTAGTGATCAAAAACATGACATTCCGGAATGATTATAACAAGCTGATCTGAGACTAACATAAAATGACATGCTTGAATGGATAGATGATCCGGTTTCTTGGTTGTTGATATTAAGCATAATTACCTCTCAAGAAACTTGATGTTTGTTCTGAATATTTCGACTGCATCTCGCAGTCTTCTTCAGCAGACTGAAGTTACGGATGTGTCACATGACGAATGTCATGTGACACAAGCTGGAGTAGGACTGGTGGGAGCTCCTGGCCGACGTCTCGGTTCAGCGTAGGTTTCTTTCTGTGGATGTTAATCGCCTCCTTTATTTTTCTCCTGTGCCAGTTCTCCTCGTGGTCTAGAATATTAACGTCCTTCATCGAGCACTGATGGCCTGTGTTCAGTTTGTGTTCACTTATAGCTGATAGGGGTTGGCGACAAGATAGATGTTCTTTGATTCTTGTGCCAAGTGTTCTGGCTGTTTCTCCTATATAGTGTTGGTCACATTCTGGGCATTGTATGTCATATACTACCCCACACTTTGCTCCCTTTGCTGTTCTGTCTTTTGGGTGTACCAACAGTGACCTCAGGGTGTTGATAGGTTTGTGGTAAACCGGGATGTTATAGGACTTGAAAATCCTTGCTACTTGTTCTGATAGTTTACTAATGTAGGGCAGACCTATGGCATGTTGTCTTCTGCTGGTTTCTGTGGTGGTGTTCTCCTTCCTTCTCATTGGTTGCGTGGTGTTAAACATCCAAGTTTTGTAACCGTTTGCTTTCAGCACTTTCTTGATGTGGTCCACCTCTGTGTTCTTGTCTTCTTCTTCTGTTATCAGGTTTTCTGCCCTTTCGAGGAGTGTCCTGACCACTGATCGTTTGTGTTCTAGGTGGTGATTAGAATCCCAGTTCAAATATTGGTCCGTGTGGGTTGCTTTCCGATATATCTTGACCTTGGTTGATCCATCATCATTCAGGCATACACACGTGTCTAGAAAGGCTAACGTATTGTATTGTCCTGTTCAGGTTCTACCGTGAACTTAATGTTCTCGTCCATTGAATTCAGATGGTGTGTGAAATGTTCTACTTCGCTCTCTTGTAACACTGTGAATGTGTCATCTACATACCTCAACCAGATGTCTGGAGGATGAGGTGCTTCTCTGATGGCTCTTTCCTCAAAATGTTCCATGTATAGGTTTGCCACTATCAGAGAGACCGGTGAACCCATGGCTGCTCCCTTCTTCTGTTTATAGAACATTCCATCATAAATGAATTATGTGGTGTTCAGACAGATTTCTAACAGTGTGATGATCTGGTTTACTGATAGTTCACATCTGTCTTTCAGTGTTGTATCCTGGTTTAGTCGGTCCTTTATCACTGATACCGCCTCTGTCACCGGGATACTCGTGAACAGGGCTGTCACATCAAAATACACCATTTTCCTCCCTGGTGGAACTTCCAATTCTTTGATCTTCTTTACAAACTGTGTGCTGTTTTTTCACAAAATGTTCTGTTTTTCCAACTAGTGGGCTCAAAATGCTGGCTAGGAACTTTGCCGTGTTGTATGTAATGCTACCTATGCTTGATACTATAGGTCTTAATGGTACATTGTTCTTGTGGACCTTAGGCAATCCATAGAATTTTGGGACTGCTTCTGGTGTAGGGTAGATCCTGTAGTATAGGGCACCTGAGATCGTCTTGGTTCTTTTCCACTCTTTCGTGGTGTTGACTAGTTTACAAATGCAAATGTTTTGGTTTCACATTTGCAAATGCATTTGAATTAATTTCAAATGTTTTGGCTTTATATTAACGTTTTGTTTTATTTGGAGAAATAACAATGTAATGTATACAAACACATTATTAATTAATTTAATAAACACAGTATTACATTATTGTAGCCACTAAGTCCCATTACATACCAGTCCCACTACATGAACATGTCTGTAGAGTCATACACTGAGTCACACAGTTCCAGGCATGCAGAGGTGGTGGAAATGGGAGGGAGGAATAGACAATTGACCGTTTACTTGGAACCATGGCAGAGAATGAAAGGCTAATCATTCAGGTAGGCCAGAATGAAGGGAAGCTCAAGACAATAGACTGTTCACTGGTGGGGTCACTGGGAAGATAAATTGGTGGATAATTACAACTACCACTAATCACTCTCTCTTGCTGTAAATATTTAGGGCTGGCATTGTTAATGTTAATCCGCCTAAGGAGCTGTCACCCCAACCCACCTCAACAGTGCCAACACAACACAAGGGAGTCATTTGTCTGCATTGTTTCATTGAACATGTAATCTATGAAGCCAACAACTTATAGACAAGTTGGTATTTTCATGTTGTATGAATAACAGCTCAGCCATTGGCCAGTTGACTTACAGAGCACTTTTTTCAAAGAGCACGTTGTGAAAGTGGATTCACAGGTCAGACAATGATTTATAATAATTATTCAAAGAATTACGCATGCATTTGAACGAGCATCTGATTGTGCATTTGACAGATCAAATGTTTGTGGGTCGCATTCAAATGCAAATGCAAATGTTTAAGGTATGCATTCAAATGCAAATGTATTTGCAATTTCATGGAGGCATTTGGATGCGCATTCAAATGCTCAACATTCAAATGCGCATTCAAATGCATTTGCATTTGTTAACAACACTGGTCATTTGCATACATCGCAAATCAGAACATAACTACCAAAACTGTAACGACCCGACCTTGGAATCGTAGATGACCCTAAAATGTTGACGCCCGATATACAAACCGTCTAGGAGGAGTATAAAATACATACATACTCACGGTGGATTATAATGAAATGATAGGTTATCGCAGCCGGATCATTAAGCTTTCGTAGAGTTAATATACTTTAAAAACATGTATATTAAGTCAATATTAACATGGTTGAAACTTACAGCAATATACGCTCTTGTCATGTGAAACATCACCTCAGCATTGTCCCTACGGGTGTGTTCACGCACAGATTGGTTGAAGGCAGGCACCAGTGGTGATTGGATTGTGAATCCGGATAGCACACCAGGTTGGTCTGGTTTCTGCCTTTTGATAGCCTTCTCTTCTAGCTCTGCATGATGAAACATAATATGCATTCATAAATGCGTTTAAGCTCTCGCCTTCGGGAGAGCAAACAGACGAAGAAATTGTAGTAGTTATATGTCAAAGTAGCTTAAATACCTTAGTAGCTGGCAAATACAAGATTTGGTACGTTTACGTTTTGAGTGTATGCTGGTGGATAGTGACTGTTTGTATGAAACATATAATATTCCATTATTGTATGACACACACATGCACGCGCGCGCGCGCGCGCGCACACACACACAAACACACACAAACACACGCACAGTGCAAACGCTGATATGTGCGGCTAACCATTGCGTTGGTACCTTAATTACGTGCAACTAATTATTGCACAATATACTTGAGATACAACATCATTACAAGGTTCAGTTACTACCTAAAGCAGCGATGTAGTTGTTGTCCTGTGTGAATGGTTGCTTCTCCATATTGAGCAGTTTTCGCAGAGCGTCCTGACATACGTTGTCTGCCTGAACCCGCAGTCTGTCCACGAGGCCCTGGAGGCAACAGTGATGATTGTGATACAAATTGTAATGCAGGAAACAAGATGTACATCAAACCAATGATTCATTACCTGTGGACAGTCTTCTGGGGTGCATTATTATTCTAATAAGAACATATCAACTTGTTTGTAAGTAGCTTCGGTATTTATTTAAAAAAAATTAATTGCGATTTGCTAGTATGAGCTGGGATAAAAACTCCAGCATTTTGCTTACAAAGTAACGTTTCTTGTAATGTTTGGTTAGTTGGGCTAGCCTAATAGTAAAATAACTAATCTCGTATTTTGTGGAATGTTACAAACCTTGATTTTTCTGTCTAGGTATGGTAGATGTTCAAAGTTGATCGTTGCAAGTTTAACAAATATTTTCCCAACCAACTGACTGACGTTCTGCAGGGTTTCCATCAGTGGCTGTTCATATTTCTCCACGATCTCCACAATAAGAGTCTCACATATGGAATACTTGAGGAACCTCGGCAACTCTCGACCGCGCTGGCCATTTGAAAGGTCAGTTATGTACTGAATATAATCTGTAGTTCGCTCTGCCAAAGAAACATCACATATATCAAAATCGTTCACGTGTGTGTGTGTGTGTGTGTGTGTGTGTGTGTGTGTGTGTGTGCACGTGACAGTGTGTGTGTGCGTGCGTGCGAGCGTGCGTGCGTGCGTGCGTGTGTCAACATGTCATAATTTAATTATAACTATTTCAACATATACCTAGAAAAATAATGTTAAATAAAGGTTGGTGTAATTCGTATAAAACGTATTTTGTTAACTAGTAAATATTTACTATAATGCAATGGGTATGTCATTGATTGGTGATATATTGACATACGAGGGACACATTTTGTGTTATTATGTGTTTGTGTGTGTATGTGTGTATTTGTGCGTGCGTGCGTGCGTGTGCGTGCGTGCGTGCGTGCGTGCGTGCGTGCGTGCGTGCGTGCGTGCGTGTGTGATTGCAGCAGTCTTGTATTTTACACAAACTAATGGTTATTTTCTCACCTGGAATTAGTTCACGTATTTCTACCGCCAGTTGCTCGTAATATTCTCTACATCTAGGAATGAGTTGGAGGCCTCCCATACCCTTGTATTCCCCACTGACGACATTCTTGATGTCATCCGTGTAACGCTGAAGCAGCTGTTGATGCAACACAATATTCCTAGTATTACGCTTCTTAACCGTCAGTGAACGTGTAATAATGTGAATAAACAAACCACGTTTTACGTTAAAGTACAAATATCACTAGCACGCGTACTAACTGCTTATCACGAGAAAAATTCTGACATAAGGAAGCCTCTATTTGTCAACGTGTTATAGACGGAGAGTTTTTCGAAAGAAATTGTCATCACGAAAAACAAAATATAACACATTTAAAACTAACCAAGCCTATGTAATGTGTTACCTGCAGCAGGTAGACGGTTCGTTCTCCTGCATCTTCAGGCACCCCGGGTACCATGTCCATCATGTCACGTTTTGTGGCGATCAACTTATCTTGGATTTGCCCACGCATATCTGGCAGTGCCCGCTGTTCGGAACATAATTATAACAAAGCTGTTGTGAATAGTGTTTCATGAACTTGTAAGCTTCATGCTAGCTTGTAGTAAATTCACTATTCTGTACAGTGCAAATGAGATATATCGCCTTGCCATGTGAAGTCATGCATGTATACCTTTCACCAGATAACGTACATCATACATGATTTGAGACCTTTGCCTTGGTTGTGCTGAAAATGTGCTTTGACGATGCGTTAGTTAGTATGTTTGCAGTTTGCGAGTTCTCTGTTGACTTCTCTAGATATTTCAAAACCAACTAATTGCTCAGTGTGGTTGTACTGCTTCTACATATGTAGTAGTAAGCCTGTCTGAGTGGTTGTACTGCTTCTACACATGTAATGTTAAGCCTGTCTCAGTGGTTGTACTGCTTCTATATATGTAATGTTAAGCCTGTCTACTTCTACAGATGCAGTGTTAAGCCTGTCTGTGTGGATGTACTGCTTCTACATATGTAGCGTTAAGCCTGTATACTTCTACGTGTCTGAGTGGTTGTACTACTTCTATGTGGGCCGCGGTAGTGCAGTGGTTAGAACGTCGGGTTCTCAATCGAGAGAACCCGAGTTCGAATCCTCTTGCTTCCGTTTCGAAGCTTTGGCAATTTCGTTCGTCCCACGTTGCCACAGTTCACTCAGCTGCACAAATGAGTACCTAGCTACAGACAGAGATGGATATCGGAACGATGGCGTTGTAATGAAAAGGTCCGCCAGGGGGTGAAGTGTAAAGCGCTTTGAACAGGATATGTGAACGAATAGTCTTTTCAGAGAAGTTGAGATAGCGTTGGAATGAACAGGTCTACCAGGTGGTGAACCGTAAAGTGCTTTGAACAATCCCAAGGACTGAATACCACGCTATATAAGAACGTATCTTTTATGTAGTGTTAAGCCTGCCTGAGCTGATATGTGTAATTAGCGCGCCTGTACAAATGTAGTGTTAAGCTTGTCTAAGATGATGTGTCGTTATCAAGCATGTACAGGTGTAGTGTTAAGCCAATCTGACTAATATAATATACCAATGTTGACATTACATTTTTTACATAACAGTGATGCTGAGTGAATTTTCTTCGGTGTAGTTTCGGCATCATCATGTTAATTTGCTGCAGTACGTTGCAACCCAGAACCGGGTCAGTCAATGAGAACTACCGTGTTCCATACAGTGATTTGTTTCCACATAAATTAACACTAACGGCTCACGAATACTACTCTACCACACCTGGGATTGTGCTGGGAATATTCCGCACACAACAGTACATTGCACACTGTACCCCTGGGGATTCAATCTGCTCTGAGTTCACTGTCACACAAACCTGCGGCCAAAGAAGCCCAACATCAATGATGTGAGTAGTTTATGAGGGCTTCTGAATACGCCAATCCGGGGACCATTTGTGCAAGTTATTTCCGGTTCCGGTTGCGCGCGCAGCCTTCTATGTAGCCTGAGCGCCCCTGGCGGCTGTATATAACCCTAACCCTAACTCATAAACCACTGATGTACCTATTTGTCTATGGAAACGATATACACAAGCAGGGTAGACTTTCGTAATCATGTTCCTTTCCGTTGCCGAACAGTGAGTTAGTTAACGTGCTTAACATACTAAATTATAGATAATCAGCTACAATTACAATATTATCGTGTGCTTACCTTAATTTGTCTGACAAGTTCATACGTAAGCTTCATAGCAAGATTCTTCACGCCAAGAGTAGATTGGTCAACGTCACTGTGAACAAATCAATCATGGTAATATTTGGCTGATGCATGTCTTGTCCCTCAAATCAGCAGTGTAATGTGTAAACAGTTCACCATTCTCAGAGGGGCCTAGTTTTATTACACAAATGAATAAAGAGAGAGAGAGAGAGAGAGAGAGACGCGCGCATGCACGCACGCAGGCACACACACTAACCTGAAATGTGGCGCACTGCTGAAGAAGTCCGTGTCTTGTTGAATGGCTTGGGCAAGAGTCTGTCCCTCGTCGATTGCCTTCTGACCACGACATCTCACACACGAATAACCCTTTTTCAGAGGATATGTTTCGTTGTTGATAATGCTTATCAACCCCTTTTCCGTGCCAGCATCTATCAGATCTGGCTTCGTCACGACACCTGTGCAGCAGATTTTATAATGCCATTCGTAGAGAAAGAATAACAATAAAATTGTACCTACATTGTACCTACATTGTACCTACATTGTACCTACATTGTACCTACATGCAGAAAGAATATTCAGATATACTGAAATATGTATATAATTGTTTTAAGTATCTTTGCCAACGTTTGTATGAGAATTATAACGAAAACAAAACATGATGTGAACCATTCAACAGATATAGTTCAGAACGAGCTACGAAGAGATGTCATCAATTTGTAGGAAATGTCATCGCATGTGGAGACAATGTGGCATCATACTTCGAAATGTCAAGTTTTTTTCTAGATACGAGGTTCAATCAACAATGGTTGATTTTATAACCTCGCTTATATATTTTAAACATAATTAATGTATAAAGTGTGTCTATAGTAAAATTCGAATAATGCACTCTAACGTGGCACCATATTATCGACCACATATTTATAATGTGTAACTGCAAAATCATTAGTCAACGTAGCTTATGAGTGTTTGAGGAACACAATATCCATCATTCTGTGTGGTTGACTATCTTATCTTACCCAAAGTCCTGCTGCCAGAGGGATCCACCTCCTTTGCCATCTTCAGCGCCTCTGTCGTAGCGATGTCCACATTGGCAGGTACAACAGCAAGAATGATCGTCTCTTCCTTCTTAATGTATTTTTCTATCAGTCGCTTGATCTACATTAATATGACAAAATTGATATGTGATGATCCAAAACGAAGTAATTCTACGTGAATCAGCAATTGCGTGCATTGTTTAACACTTGCACTTTATAAATAGTTTCAAAACGGACCAAATGCATGCATGCCAAGTCATCTTTCATTGGTGGAAACAACGTCGTTTGTCTTTTTCTTCTTCTTCCAATACAGCTCATGACTCTGTGTTGGCCACATGCGAAATTTGGCTAGAGTACTTTCGAGCTGGGTGTACTGGTGAGTGGCAGTTGGTTCGGATCCTTATTAATTCGTTAATGTATACAATAAACGGACTTTGCCATGGCCTGATGCATGAATTCGACATACATCAAAGAAATAGGCCTTCTAATTAGAGTGTGAATGATTGAGTGGACAGGTAACATACTTGCTCTCCAATGTTCTGTGGTTGACCTTCCACTGCGACACGGGTTATTCCTGGGAGATCAATCAAAGTCAAGTCAGGGATGCCGTACGATGTGATTTGCAGCGAGATCAACTTGCTACTGATGCCAACATTCTTTCCAGCGATGACGTCTTGTGCTAAAAGTGACCGGACTGTGTTGTGAGTGCGAGATAAGAACTCCTCCATGCACTGTAAACAGTTTGTGCCTGTGTCTGCCTGCCTGCCTGCCTGCCTGCTTGCCTGCCTGCCTGCCTGCCTGCCTGCCTGCCTGTTCCCTAAAATCTGCCGCAGTTTTGCATGTATGGGGTTGACATGTTGTAAGTCTGCTCGTGGGGGGGGGGGGGCTCATTGGGATGGTTCGTACATTAAAATTAGAAATTCCTCGGGATGGGGATCTTGCGATGGAACTTGTGTGGACGTTTGGACCAATAGTAGTTCATATTTAGGGGAGACCGGGACTAGTTGTCTACAGGGGCATGTTATTACAGAGGCGTTTTGTGAAAACATACCGCACATAGTAGTTGGTAGGAAGTCCACCAGCAGATACACTGTAAAAATTTCGGGAGTTAAGAAGATGAAATTAACTAGATGTAGACAAAAATGGTTAGTAGAATTTCAATTGAAATTCGGGATTTATTTTCGTCCACGTGCGTTCAACTGCAAGCACGCACTAAAACGTTGTCATGACGTGCACACGTAGCTCGATGTTCAATCTGGCGCTCACAACATAAGAACATACAGATTGAATTGCTTAGCAAAGGTCGCATTACAGCCCGACAAGTTGCAATCGGCGATTCTGGTAAAAACACTACTCTTTAGTCATGTCTGGAGTATAATCTCAAAGTCAAGGCAATACAGTGTAAAAAACAAATATGTGGAATGACCTGTGTACTGATATTAAGTTGTGCAATTCAATTTATCAATAAAAAATGTATAAGGCTTTACTCTTGCATAGTTATGAAATATGAGTTTACAGTATTAGTGCCATGTTTTTTTTAATTTATATTATTTTAAAGTTTTTATGCATCAACTACCACACCTTTCGGGTATTTAAAATTCCCTTCAACATTTTCTCGTTGCTAATTTTGTATTATATATATTCATTGTTCCACTTTTAGTTGCAGTTAAGTTAGTTTACAACTATGTTTATTGTTTACAATTTATTTGAACATTGTACATGTACATATCGATTATGCTGAATAAAATTCAATTTAATTCAATCCAACACTTACCATTGCGCACTTCAGCGTCAACTTCAGCAGGTCCTACGATGGTTTTCTCCACTAGCGTTTCATTAATTTCATACTTGATGACGCCATTCCAATAACCGGGCGTCTTGTTCGACTTTAGTTGTAACGCCAGAGGACATCGGGTCACAATACCTGTAATTGAATGATTTGGTCACATTAGAACTTAGTGGTGGGTACTGCACATGTGGATAGCCAGGGCTGGCTGGCGGGCTGGCGGGCGTGCGGGCGGGCGGGCGGGCGGGCGATCAACTGATAATTCAAGATATCGCTCCAATCCAGCCCTGTTAGATTTCAAATACGTTATATACAACGGCATTATCCTAATGTTTCTTACACTGTTAAAGTTGATAGTCAGTTGTAAAGGCGAGGACTGAAATGTGACTCCAACCTGAGCCACGCGGCAGCTGTACCCCTGAGATGGCTTCTAGCACGGAGCTCTTGCCCGCACTCTGGTCACCAATAACTGCAACTTCCGGCAGAGCAATGTCCCTGTCAAGTCCGAGCGACCTCAGTTTGTCGATGAGGTCGATAAACGGACGTACGTTTTCTTCGAAGGCTTCTGACAGACACGGCAAATTGTGTGTTTCTTCCATTCTCGTCGCCTGCAACAAGAATGGTGAGTAATTACGGTGCAGACCACTAGTTATTTATTTCCGTTGTGTCTGCATATACATATATACATATATTACTGTATATATCCACTTTTTTTGGTACAAGCATAAAATCACTGTAAATGGATGTGTGGTATTGTATATAAGTCTGGGTGTTTAATATATGCACGCCCATGCGGGCAAATCCTGTTAACCAAAGATAGTCCAGTGATAGTTCTTTCAGCTATTCTTAAATTTTAGTTAGGCATATTGCGATATACCTCATAACTAATTTCGTTAGTACAATTAAGCGATTTTGTGCAGTATTTGTTTTTCATTTGAATGCCACAAAGTTTTACTGAGACAAATTAAAACCTACATTCTAACCATAACAATGGCAATTTCGTTCACCCCACGTTGACACAGTTCACTCAGCTGTATAAATGAGTACAAGGCTACAGACGGAGGTGGATATGTGAACGAATAGTCTTCGCGCAAAAATTGCTGTTAGATGCGTCTCGGAGAAATTGAGATAGCGTTGGAATGAACAGGTCTGTCAGGTGGTGAACCGTAAAGTGCTTTGAACAATCCCAAAGACTGGATACCGTGCTATATAAGAACGTAGCTTTACCTTTTTACATAGGCCATGTCAAGTGATTTACAAGAAGACGAACATTCAGCAGTTAATTATGGAAGCATCGAGTCGAGTTTTGTCTTGGTCCTGATTGGCACTACGCGATTGGAACGTCACGTATCACGATGCTGCCATCTATCGACCAACATTCCTCCTGTCTGCTGCTTTTCTTACATCGGCGACAGTCATAGGGGATGTACGGGGGCCTTCGCTTTGTCAGGTCTTCCTTTACAAAAACTAGTTTTCTTGGTTCTATCTGAGCCTGCAAGGCAACATAGCAGAAAATTGGAGGAGATGGCATCAATGGTTCGAGTTGTACATGCTTGCAAGAGAAGCGGATTCGAAACCGAGGCATACGAAGATTGTCATTTTACTAAGCGCGATAGGCCCGGATGCACTTGGGCGTCACAACCACTTCAAGTGGGATGATCCGCCAGTCGATCCGCCTGAACCTGCCAACGCCAACCAATAAGGTAACGTTCAACCTGATCACAACTATGCCGGTCAAGCCAATGTGTAGAGAAGAGACGTTTATGAACTCGAATTTGTCGGAGGAAAACGCGTCGTGTTTTCGCGTTACAAATTCTAGAACTATGAATGTTCTGAGGAACAATGTTTCGATGATTGCGCTACTGAACTGCGCACACTGGCGGACCCTTGCGAATTCGAGGAACGAGAGAAAACTTGTGTTTTCCATGAAACATAAATGTATTCAAGAACGTTCACTGTGGGAAGTGAAACTGACGCTTAATCGAGCAGTTGACATATGTAGGTCTGCTTAAGTGACCAGAAAAGTGATGCAGACCATGAAAAGTGTCCGGTGGAATCGGTCAAAACAGTATACGCTGTTTGTTCGCTCGAAATCATTTTCTAAACACAAACCAAAACCAGCCAGTGCAATGAATCAGTACAGCAAGAGAATAGACACCGCAAATTGTGGGAGGTGTGGAAGACAGCATTCCCCCGAAAGGAGTCCTGCATGGGGAAAAACTTTTCTAAAATGCAGTAGAAAACATAATTTCGCAGAAATGTGCCGAATTAAGTTTGTGAAAGAGTTGGTACAAGGGGGTACAATGAGGTACAAGGGGTACAAGGGGGTACAAGGAGGTACAAGGGGGTACAAGGAGGTACAAGGAGGTACAAAGGGTACAAGGAGGTACAAGGGGGTACAAGGAGGTACAAGGGGGTACAAGGAGGTACAAGAGGGTACAAGGAGGTACAAGGGGGTACAAGGAGGTACAAGGGGGTGAGGGAGATGATGAATAGTTCTTTGTGGACACACTGTACATTGGCAACATCGAGAAGTCTGTCGAATGGCAAGTTATCATCAAATGCAACCAGTCGCGTGTAAAAATTAAATTAGACACGGGATCAGCAACTAATGCCATTAAACACATTCAGAAAGATTACGCCAAAACCACAGATAAAGCCGTCAAATAGTGAAATGCTGAAAGCATATGAAAGTCACCGAGTGACATATATCGGAAAAAATCTAACATGTTCAGTGAATGACCGTCAGGAGCTGTGTGATTTCTACACAGTACACTCAAAATCACCACCAATACTTGGACTAACTGCGTACGAAAACCTAGGAATCATTACCAGAGGCGTGAACGGTGTTGAGGCAGTCACAGTTGAAAGCCTGAACACAACATGCAAAGATGTATGTACAGTGTTGGGTTGCTTCAAAGAACCTTACCACACTGAACTCAAAGATGTGTGTACAGTGTTGGGTTGCTTCAAAGAATCTTACCACACTGAACCCAAAGATGTATGTACAGTGTTGGGTTGCTTCAAAGAACCTTACCACACTGAACCCAAAGATGTGTGTACAGTGTTGGGTTGCTTCAAAGAACCTTACCACACTGAACTCAAAGATGTGTGTACAGTGTTGGGTTGCTTCAAAGAACCTTACCACACTGAACTCAAAGATGTGTGTACAGTGTTGGGTTGCTTCAAAGAACCTTACCACACTGAACCCAAAGATGTGTGTACAGTGTTGGGTTGCTTCAAAGAACCTTACCACACTGAACTCAAAGATGTGTGTACAGTGTTGGGTTGCTTCAAAGAACCTTACCACACTGAACTCAAAGATGTATGTACAGTGTTGGGTTGCTTCAAAGAACCTTACCACACTGAACTCAAAGAAGACACCGTACCCGTGAAAGAACCACCTAGAAGGGTTCAAGTTGGACTCCAGGACCGACTGAAGCTCAAACTTGATCAGATGGAGACACAGATGGAGACACAGAAGATCAACAAACCTATTGACTGGATACACAATCTCGTGAAAGATGGATCCCTGAGACTCTGTCTCGATCCCAGAGAGTTGAACAAAGCCATAAAGCAGGAGAACTTTCAAATTCCTACCATGGAAGGTGTAACCAGCCTCAATGGCAAGAAAGTGTTCACAGCGATCGACTTGAAAAATGCATTCTGGCAAGTTCCTCTGTCTGAGGAAAGTGCACATAACACTATCTTTAATACACCGTTTGGAAGGTATTTCTTCACACGAATGCCCTTTGGACTTTGCTCAGCATCAGAAGTGCTACAGAAGAGAGTGTACCAAACATTTGGTGACATTGAGGATGTACACGTGATTGCAGATGACATAATAATTGTGTCCAACAGTGAAGAAGAAGCAGGTCACACATTGAACAAGCGTACGCTAAGAAGCAGGTCACACACTGAACAAGCGTACGCTAAGAAGCAGATCACACACTGAACAAGCGTACGCTAAGAAGCAGATCACACATTGAACAAGCGTACGCTAAGAAGCAGGTCACACATTGAACAAGCGTACGCTAAGAAGCAGGTCACACATTGAACAAGCGTACGCTAAGAAGCAGGTCACACACTGAACAAACGTACGCTAAGAAGCAGGTCACACACTGAACAAGCGTACGCTAAGAAGCAGATCACACATTGAACAAGCGTACGCTAAGAAGCAGGTCACACATTGCACAAGCGTACGCTAAGAAGCAGGTCACACATTGAACAAGCGTAAGCTAAGAAGCAGGTCACACACTGAACAAGCGTACGCTAAGAAGCAGGTCACACACTGAACAAGCGTACGCTAAGAAGCAGATCACACATTGAACAAGCGTACGCTAAGAAGCAGGTCACACACTGAACAAGCGTACGCTAAGAAGGAGGTCACACACTGAACAAGCGTACGCTAAGAAGCAGGTCACACACTGAACAAGCGTACGCTAAGAAGCAGGTCACACATTGAACAAGCGTACGCTAAGAAGCAGATCACACATTGAACAAGCGTACGCTAAGAAGCAGGTCACACACTGAACAAGCGTACGCTAAGAAGCAGGTCACACATTGAACAAGCGTACGCTAAGAAGCAGGTCACACACTGAACAAGCGTACGCTAAGAAGCAGGTCACACATTGAACAAGCGTAAGCTAAGAAGCAGGTCACACACTGAACAAGCGTACGCTAAGAAGCAGGTCACACACTGAACAAGCGTACGCTAAGAAGCAGATCACACATTGAACAAGCGTACGCTAAGAAGCAGGTCACACACTGAACAAGCGTACGCTAAGAAGCAGGTCACACATTGAACAAGCGTACGCTAAGAAGCAGGTCACACACTGAACAAGCGTACGCTAAGAAGCAGGTCACACATTGAACAAGCGTACGCTAAGAAGCAGATCACACATTGAACAAGCGTACGCTAAGAAGCAGGTCACACACTGAACAAGCGTACGCTAAGAAGCAGGTCACACATTGAACAAGCGTACGCTAAGAAGCAGGTCACACACTGAACAAGCGTACGCTAAGAAGCAGGTCACACATTGAACAAGCGTACGCTAAGAAGCAGGTCACACATTGAACAAGCGTACGCTAAGCTGAAACAACGACAAGTGAAGGCGAAAGCATATTTCGATCAAGGGAAAAAACTGTTTAAACTCGAAGAAGGTGACACGGTCAAAATCAAGTCTGGAAGAACATGGACATTTGCGATAGTGACATTGCAGCACATGTCAACTGCGAATGGTCGTGTGTATCGGCGTAACCGGAAGTGGCTACACAAGTCGCCAAAACAACCACCTCTCATCCTTGCAAAAAATACACATGATCATCAGGCTGACGAACAGTCTGATCAACACCGTGCACCAGAGACGCAGAATCCAGACGTGCAACCAGAACTGCATGCATATCCAGGAAACGAGGACTTGCCAAACTATTCAATGCATGAGGCATTGCCACGAACGGGAAAGACAGAATATACAACCAATCTTATTGGCGGACTTTGAACGTTAATGAAAGATTACTGAGGACTTTGGTAAAAAAAACTACTATGAACATTAATGGAAAATACAACAGAACATTATTGAAAGACATTCTATGATCGTTACTCAATTGTTAATATTAATACTTTGTATAATGTAACTGAAGTTTCAATAATGCATACTCATAGCGTGCTGCATATGATGACTTACGTAAACAGAAGTCACAGCTGCTGCATTTCTATAGTAGTGGAGGCTTAGACATTAATTTAACTACAGTTATTTCATTATAAGTTTATTTGGTAGTAGTAGTACAGTGATATTTCATAGGTCATGTCAAGTGAGTGAGTCGTCGTTATGTTTAAGTATTTTCTTGAGCAAGTTGATGATATTCGTCACTTTCTTTAAAGAAAATGGGATGTCATATGGCGCACCATAGCACACTCCATGTAATTATCAGCCAATCAGAACGAAGCTGGATACTCGCCCCTTGGCGTGCAACACATGGCGTTATAAAGTCATTGGCTATAATACAGAGTGCTGTGTCTACCGGTGTGTCTCTGGTCGGGGGCGTGCATATTAGGGTTCAGCCTGTTAGGTTTCCCATTGGTGGTCATGTTAACGTTCTGCATAATTATAAGAAAACTGGACCATCAAAAATTCTGAAACTTCCTACCTGCCACTGTCATCATACTATTGACATGCTGGTCGAGTTTAGTCAAATTAGACATTTCTAACTCTTTTAAAATTCCTGCATGCGCAATGCCCGTCAATGTTTACCAATTTGTGCACAAATTTCTACGCACACGTGCCTTGCAGTTATGTCAGCTAAAATGATTTGTTGAAAATGTCAAACATCTAAAATCACTGTGCCCTACATTCGTCTTAACTGAGGCATGACCCCATTAGCCGGAACCAGCCCGGGACCAGATGGAATGGCAAATAACGTGGATTGCGTTGATGTCACTGGATTGTGTAGATAGATAATGTTATAATGCAACTTTCCACTAAATGGGAAACAATTACATGTAGATTAAGGTATGTTTTGGGTTCACGGAACGATGACTGATTGACGATCGGAAGACGTTTTGGCTGTTCCGTCTACTGAACAAACACCTAATGGGCGGCCTACAATAGTGGGTTACTGTTGGTGGGTCATGTCTATGATGGGGCGCTATGGTGTGATGAAGGTGAATGACCAAACATGACAAACACGTTCGATGTATTAATTTTTTATACATATATTGTGTTATGATAACCAGTAAAAATAACAAATCCAACACACATAAAGTCACCAATCTATAATATTTTTTACACATACGTTTTAACATATTTACAATGTCAGTTGAGTCACTGGTTAAACAAATAGTGGTGCAACCAAGGAGATCCTCTAGAAACCCCGCGGGGCTTATGATGAGGACCACCCAGAACAATAAATCAACGTATTTATGTTTCCATAAGCCAAAATCATATACTAAGCAAGATTATTGAAAGTGATATATAACGTGTGTGTGATTTTAGGACTACAATGTTAAATAACATTAATAGTAATATGACATTAGCTGTTAAGTTTGTCACTGTGCAAAATTATATGCACATTACATTATTCTGGTAAAATTAACAATTAACTCGTATATTATAGCAATTTTATGAAAAACAGTACACTAATAACCTAGCTAATGATTACATATTAATACATTAAAATGTGAACATTAATATACTAAGTAATGCATGAACCATGAATACATTAAATACTACAAGAACATGAAAAGATAGTCTTGTGTGCCTTGTTAAAATAAAGATAGATGTCGAGTACATTTTGTACAAATACAATCTAAGCAGATTCACACTGTGGACACAACCACTGCTGAGGGAGAGCTGTATTCTCTAACCCAACACAGACCCTGTGATGCCAGGCATCACAGATCTCATAACCAAGACCACAGTCGCATAGAATCGGGATGACATGTGTGGTTGACCTGATTTCCTTGGGAGTCTTCTTATCTTTTCCCTGAAAACTACTGATATTGCCACTGCTTAAGCAACTAATCAAATGGCTCCTCAAATAATCCTGTCGAAATTCCCATATAAGTTTTCCTTCTGGGACAGTATGATAAACATGCTGGCATAATTCCAACATGCTGGAAACGGCATATAGGCCACAGTCACCGCCCTTTCTCTGTTTGCTGAGACAGGGAACCAGGACAAACAGCTGCCCATCACTGGACCCGTAGGTCTGGGCCAGTTTGATTTGAAGAGAGGCTGGTAACTCTAAGTACCCAGCAAATAGACTATGAAGTAGAAACAAAGGTTGTCTCCGGCTCTTTGAAATGAAGTGATCCAATGGGAATGTCCTGTGTAGTGCACCTGAACAGAAGGTGGAGCAGTACGCTGGAAGGACTTCTTAGGGATCTCCCAATGGGAATGTCCTGTGTAGTGCACCTGAACAGAAGGTGGAGCAGTACGCTGGAAGGACTTCTTAGGATCTCCCAATGGGAATGCCCTGTGTAGTGCACCTGAACAGAAGGTGGAGCAGTACGCTGGAAGGACTTCTTAGGATCTCCCAATGGGAATGCCCTGTGTAGTGCACCTGAACAGAAGGTGGAGCTGTACGCTGGAAGGACTTCTTAGGATCTCCCAATGCTGATTCTTGTCCCTGAAACATGGGGCCAGGCTACAATGTTGCATGCCATTGATTGTGGGGAACTGCTCATGCATCATATCATGTGCTGCATTGATTATTACATCATCCAGCCACTTTCCACTCTGAATAACGAATTTGTATTGAAATGCCAGCTGATGTGCCTCATAATTACCTCATAATCATTCCTCAGCCCCCCCCA